>JAWZYV010019138.1:0-33301 GCA_038373885.1 Cheiracanthium punctorium | reverse complement strand
GAACTTCCAGAGTAGCACACTTTGTTTCTTACAGAAGATGGTTTTGTCCTATTCCGGTCACCAGTTGAAGTGGCAGATGATAACTTTCTGCCCTTCTCATTGTACGTGTGTGTATTCACGATTGAACACAACTTTTCCCAACATAACACTTTATTAAAACGAAAACATAAAACAGATAAAACACAAACTGGCACCTTGTGCCGAATACAAAAAGGGGACTATACCCCAGGCGTAGTAACTCGCTACATACGTTAGTAACTAGCTACAGACCTTATATAGTGTCGCTGTTCACATAGCAACACTGTTCACATTAGCATAACTCTGCTTCTGTGGAAAAACTTGGCCTGGTTGCGAAAACCCTCTCGTGCATTCAAGTCGATTCTCTTGGAGACTCGTGTCCTGGAGGTGGAGAGGGACATAACGCAAAGTGCTGCCGCCGCACAACCATATTTCAACCTACTCAGACTAAGCATCAATGCGAATGCAAGTTGCTCTACTTCTAATCTCTCTCAGATATACCCGAAACCCGATTATCACAGGGGCAAGGGGGGGGCGGTAGTCCGGTGCCCTGAAGGAAAAAGGGGGGCCCATATATATCCCGATTATCTAAATTATAAATTCATATGTACTGAAATAGTAATTGTGGGGAAAAACTGAATTTCCTCTATAATATAGGTATTACCTAATTGTCTATCACTAGATCAAGTTATAGATATTTTTTGGGGTGATAAATACGATTTGATTAAAGTTCAAAAATTACAATTAACTGAAATGCAATTTTCGAGTACAACAGCGGTCAAAACTGGGTTAAAATGCTTAAAAAAGGGGGGCTCAGTAAAGGGGCTTAATGCGTAAAAAAGGGGGTAGTAAGGGGGGGCCCAAACTTAATGCCCCGGGCCCCGTCTAAAAGTGGTCAGATTTGAACATACCGTACCGCCTTTATTATTTACTTATTATTTTTCTTTCAACTCTTCTCTGTTTTCTTTTTTTTCCGCCTCTTTCTTTATCCTCTCCTTTGTGTGTTTTGTATATCTCTCGTCTGTTCTAATTTTAAATGTTACGTGTTTGTGCGTATTGTAGAGTGCTGATAGTATACCAGGACCGAAAACGAAGGAGACGCAAGTTAAACGGTAGAGGCTTCAGGCAAATTGTCGCTTTTCAGATCGTATTTATGCGAGACGGAAAAAAATGCGAGAATTCTCCGCGAGAAATCTCGCGCGAGACAAGATTCTGTCTCGTCTCGCGTCTCGTCCCGCAAAATATTTTCTTTCTCGTCTCGCGTCTCGTCTCTCAAAAAAAATGCCTGTCTCGTCTCGCGATACAATGCGAGAACGCGAGACAATGCGAGAATTCTCGCGTCCATCCCTAATTTTATATAGCCTATATTGGATATCGTTATGTAGTAGTGGGTCGTGAAAAAGAAATCTAGTTGAAGATTTTTTGAAGAGAAGGACAAAAAGTTTGGGAACCACTGCGCTAGATCAAGATTTTCTCAGTTTTAGTTCGAAATGGCCCCCCTTTCGACGATGGCACCCAGACCTTGCTTACCGTGCCACGCCGCCCCTGCTCAGAGCTCAGAATTAAAACAGATAAAATTTGTTCATATCAATCACAGAAAAACATGTTAACAATGATCATAAAAACAAAAACACTGAAGATCAATTTCATTAAATATGGATACTTTAAGTAGCAATTTTATTTAAGACTTGAAAATTGAATTTAGTTTATCATTTTGGATTTTTCTTTAACCTTCATTTAATCTCGTCATTTTTAAGCATATTTTATTTAGACCCTCCAAGGCGTAGCTTGAAAACGAGCAAAAATATTTTTCTTCATATTGTAGCTGTTTCAGTGACAAAATTAATGATACTAAAATTATAAACGAAACCTATTTGTAAAAACAATTTATTCCTTTTTTGTGTCGCAAAGAAGTTAACTTTTTGGCAGTGACTTGAAAACTGGCGACTCCCGTGAACTTTAATTATGTTGGTCCAGAAATTAAAAAATGATTCATTTTTAAACCATTACACACTATCAAAAGTACGAATTATCAAACATTTAATGATTGTATTATCTATCAGATTAATGAGAGAACGTAGGATTTGTGTATCATTCTGTTTTGAGAAGTGTAATAATTATCAATATCTACTAATTATTTATATTGTTAATTCAAAAAGTTGAAGCTGTATTAGTATAATTGGTATTACTAATTATTATTTAGTTTATTTCAAATTTTGGGGTAAAAAACATATTTCTTGTGAATAGTATTTGGTTTATATATAAGGAAAACACATTAATAATCGGTGTGTACCTGTTCTTCGTACGGAAAAGATCAAATACATGGATTATGCGGATTAATTGTGGCTTAATCTTGTCCGAAGAATCAAAATATTCGGATTTTCAAAACGAACTTAAAAATGATCACGAGTTCATATTAAAAAGAAATCTTGCTAAAAAATTTAGTAATTCACTAGACTAGATAAATAAGACCATTAATTAATGTGAACTTATTATGCATTTTAAGGTAAGAATTTACATACGTATTTAATGAACAATGTCTAAATACATATGTACTTACATAATATTGTACAGTTTATACATTATCACAATTTAATGCAGTTTAAGTAATCTAAAAGCTATTTTCATATGTGAAAGAATTATAATTAAGGAAAATCTAAATAAAACTTGCAAGCTTTGAAGTTGAATAAGTTTGATGTTTTTACTTTTGTAAGCACAAAATCGAGGCATTAACCAAGAACGAAGACACATATAGTAAGAGCAAGCAGGAAGCTGTTTTGGGTCTAATATGGAAACCTTTTATCTGGCTCATAGCAACAATTAGGCGACAAAATAGAGGTTGAGAAAAATTGATTTAAATATTTGCACCAGTCGGCACTGGAAATGGATTCTCTTATTAATATATCCCTTTAACTCCCCCTCCCTCGTGTTTGCGTTCTGTTAAGCCTAAATGAGGGGCATCTACCTATAGGGGGCGGGGGTTTGGGCGGAGGACTTTTTAAGGGAGTCTAACGCATATTCACGTAACATCTGGAGAAAATCGCCCAAAATTCTAGACCACTAAATTGACAGCTGCGCGAGGAGAAAGAATTCCGAACCTGCACACTAAGACGCTTCCCAGTGCTCAGCTTTTTATAAATTCGGCCATTCGTCGGCATGATTGAATAGAAAAGAAAGACTAGAACTACTGTAATTCCACACTTCAATGTATCCACTGCTTTTTCTTTTTAATGCTTTCTACTTGCATCAAATTTCATCATGCTGTTATTCATTTTAACGAGAACTACACTCTCGTTAAAAAAACTGCTCAGAATACAGATGTAGGTTTAAGTGACATTAAATTACGTAAAGTATCGGTATCGGTTAAGTATCGGTATCGGCCGATACCACAACTTAAAAGTATCGGTATCGGTTATTTCTGAAAATGAATTTATAGGTAAAGTATCGGTATCGGTCATCGGCGAAAATGTGGTATCGGTCGATCCCTAGTTATGGGTCATTCCATGTCAGATCAACCAGGCCATGACACCATCCGTCACAGATTTTGATGAAATTTGGTACTTATGCACAACTTTTGATGCTCATTACAAATATATCAATTATATTAAGATTAATTCAGGGATTATAAAGTTATGAGCTTTCAAATGTCAGATGAGATGCCATGTCGGGCGCCATCTTGAATGACACTTATACACACATAAATAGCCATAATTTTCTTAAAATTTGTCCGACAAACTTCAAATTTGTGTTTTTGATCAGAAAAAAAAAAAAACACACATTTTCGCTTAAGCTAGGTCAATATTATACAACTTTATTACAGTAACTGTAGAATCCGTTTATTTCTCATTCTTTGGTTGACAGAGCGAATAACTTCAACAGCTAATTTCTCGAAGTGCTCCACTTTCAATTTCAACCTAATTTTTTACACAAGTAGTTAAAAGTATGCTATAATACCTGATTAAAAAATTTTGATGGGTATTTCACAGATAAAGTTTTTAAAAGTAAAATTCTGAAAAAGTACATGCATCCTTATTACAGTGCATTGTAGTATTTTCTTAAAGATCATTTATCCATACAATATTACATTAAAAAAAAGTATATACAATTTATTGATAGTATAAAAGTGTTTTTTGATGTTTCTATAAATTTTATTCCAACAAGCTTTAAAGGAGAAATAAAGAAACTCACTAAATAGAAAAAGCCACACTGTGTATTTCCTCTAAGAAAAAAAATACTTTCTGCAGAAAAAGAATACACTTTCAAATAACCTACATTTTCTAATGTAAAAATGATGTATAAGTGTTATTTTCCTTAGCAGGTTGATTTCGCATAACAATCAGCATTTTAAATAACAAATCAATTCAGCTTTCTAGCGTAATAAAAATATATTTCACTTAATAAAATTGAATTAACAACCTCAATTCTTTATGCATTTGATTTTTAACTAAACATAAATATTGAAAGTAAAAGCTGCAAAACTTAGTATGAAATGTAAACAGTAAAAGAAAAAACAAGAAGTATAGTAAAAATAAAATCAAACATACCCTATCTCAGGGAGCAAAAAAGATCATTTGTCATTGTATTTCTATAACTATATATACTTTTAAATTAAGCTATAAATAAGTATGTGTATTTATAAATATTGGCTGGATATCATTTAAAAATAGAATAACTCTAATTTTTATTTGTTGCACATTGTTTGAACCAGTTGAAGTGATTCTTTATTCAGTTGATAGGTACTTCCTGTGTCAGTGTAAAACATTGCAAGTTATGAATGCCTGTAATAGTTGTAGCTAAAATGCTTAGATAGCTGCATACATTAAATGAATGTCCAGCAGAAAAATCAGAATATCATTTAAAATGCATTAATTCGATAGGATTACACATTGCAGCTTCATAATGCCGTCCCCGGCTGACAAATAGGTCTGGGGAGGTCACTGAATTTACTATCATAAAAACACAGTATAATCTCAGACCCTTCGAATTTTACTCTCATTTTCAATGAAAGGATTTCCTGATTTTATTTACCCCAACCTTCGACACTGTATTTTCCCTGGGCATTTGTTAGAAAAATTTTCACTTATTCTAGAAAGAGAACTTGTAACCATTAGAATCTCTCCTCACAAATTAAAAAGTATAAATACAAAAATATCAAGCTTTTAATGAATATATAATATTAATTATAAAATTAGCACTTAACTTAACAAAAATTTATTATTTCACCATAAAATTTAAATAAAAAATACAATGTGCAAGTAAAAAATACTACATATTATATCTAAACAAAAGTAAATATTAGCTTTTGTAGGTATTATCATTTAATTACAGCTGCTCAGGAGAGTTATCGCAGCTGCTCTCAGAAGCTAGTATTATTGTTACTAAAAAGAGTTGTTAATGTGATTTCGTAAATCCAAATAGAATAACATAATAAAAATCTAATATCAAGAACATATGAACTTATCATGAAATTAAATATCTTTTTAAAATAATTTGGTTTCAGCTAATGTTTATACTATACACACATGTAAGGCTATCTACCACTATATTTACCACTATATATTTATACAAATACTATGACAAATAATGTTTCTGATTCCTAAGGCAGTATGTATGATTTTATTTTTTGTTAAATATATTGTACTTTTTCATGATGTTTAGACTTCATACTATAATTTGCAGACTTCACTTTCAATATACATGTTTAAATGTTTCATTAAAAATTAAATAAAGAAAGAATAAAGGTTATCAATTCAATTTCTTAAGTGAAAAATATATTTATTAAATATGCATGAAAGTTGAATTGATTTGTCATTAAAAATGCTGGTTGATCTTATGTAGTGTTTGACTATAGATTAATTTGGCAGGGCGCAGCAACCGGCGGCTTTTTAGTTATCTTTTTAGTGCCCGGCGGCCCTTTTATCGTCTTTTTAGCGCCAGACGGCCCTATTTCTCTTTTTTCTGCGCCCTTCTGCTTTTACATTTTTATTATTATTAGTCAGCAATCAGCACTTTTTATTTCCTACATACCATTTGCGGCCCATTACAAAAATACGTTAATTAAAACGGCCCTTTCACAAAAACCGTCTATGAAATCGGATCTTTCCCACAAATGTAATTTATTAAAATGCTTTTTTCAAATATTCTACTCTTTCAGATCGAAATACTGCTACTGCCTTTTTCTTTGTTTCATTTGTGCGAGCCGATTAACCCGAAAAGGGGCCCCCTTTTGTATGTTTTGTTTTTGCTGACTCAAGCGAGAAGAAGCCCGATCGGCATTTCACTTAGGAGTTGGGGGAAGAAAATATGGTTGGGAAATTCCAAATTTTCTCAAGTTATCTAAAAATTTCTGATTCCATCTGTCAATCCTCAAATATCGGTGGCTACGTTTGATAAATATGTAGTTGCAAATTATAAACAATCATTATACCAGAGTTCGTCGCCAGCTGTATATAATTATTGCTCTTCTCGATGTCTTTAAAAGTTTTGCACACTAGCAAGTTCCCCCCTAAACGATTTGCTCTCTTTAATCCGCTTTCTTAGTACATATTATTCTTAATGTATAACAGTTATTTACTAATCATATATAATTACAGATGATACAGAAAGTATGCCTTAGCAAAATGACGTTTTGCGATTAGAAAATTCTGTGGGATTTGCTTGTTTGCTATGGCAAGCCTACACAAGGGATATCTCCTAAGGGGGGTGCCTTGGTTGGGTAACTTTTTAAAGAGTTCTAATGTGTATTGATGCGTACATCTGGATGAAACCGACCAAAACTCCAGACCAACAGTCACGCGGCCGGGGCCTGCCGAACATGGGAACTTCAACACTTCAGCCGTGTACCATGTTCAGTGGCTTTATCCACTCAAATCGATCATAAAATCGAGCGATTTGCAACGTTTTGCGAATACAGCAACTAAAAAACACATTATGCTTTTGCCAAAATCAGAACATAATAATGATCTTTTGCTTTAGCAGTATAGCGCTCGGGTTATTGGCGCCCGGTGCGGTCCTTCAGTTTGCCGCCGCATTCTTTCTAAGTTTCAGCATTCTGCCCCCACTTCGGACCTTTAGTTTTCCACTTTATTATTTCTAAGTATCCTGCTGGCCACCATGTTTGTTTGTTTGTTTTGCTGCCGGAGGGGACCTCCCCCCCTCTTATTACACCACAGTTTTAATTATATAAAAGTGGAGTAAATGCAGAATTTAGTAAATCAGACTATTGACAAGATTTGGTATTCTAAATATTCATATTATACACCTTCTGATTTTTAAAAAAATTCTCAACATTTTAATGAATGAAGAAAGGAAAAAAAATAATAATAAAAGCAAAAGAAAACTAGTTCTCGGGAAGGATGTCTTCATAAAACAAATTGTGTCATATGTTAATAGCTAGGTTATTCATAAAACAAACTGTCATCAATTTAAGCTTATTTTCAATTGAAAAAAAAAAAAAGAAAAGAAATAATTCTGGAAGGTTTATTAATAGATAATTTGTTTAAGTACTTTTGGCAACAGGATGTTCATTATTTTAATTATATTAAGCTGATTAAAAACATTTGATAGTTAAAATAAACTATTGATTACTTTTTTATTTAAAAAAGATTAAAGCAAGGTTTAAGAAAAAAAAAAATTGTGTTTTTAAAGAGACCTTTTTAAGTATGTTACAAGAAATTAAAAATAAAGCTTTATGAAAAATAAATTATTGAAAATATTTTAAACTTTATTTCATACTTTTGGACAATTCTGTGAGTTAAAAAAATGTTAATTTTATACCTGCTAAAAAACTTACATGTAGTAATTATTTTTATTTATTTTAAAGAAATAGTACTTTTTAAAAAAACTTATATTCACTTTTCATGAATGAGCAAGCATTAAATTAGAAGTGAAAGAGGAATAACAAATATATTTCAGTAATTTGATTTGATATGGTGTTGTACATTCCAACCATTGGATGTATTACAAAATTTGCATGACTATGTCATTTTTTCCAGCAATCTTGTGTGTTCTGAATTAAATTTCCCCAATTACTGTAGTTATCAACTGATGTATGAGTTAAATTGTTTGATGCAATTTTAAATAATGTCTAATAGTAATAAGGGTAACTTTGAAAATCTTTACTTGGTACTCATTCAATAATTATTGCAAACAAAAGAATTTAATAAAATTCTGATTTATATAATTAAATTTTATACATCCTGCATTGCAGAAATTTTATTTTTATTACATGCTAAATGCATCTACCCTAATCCACTTACACTGACAGTCCTTTTCTGTTTAAAAGTTTGTACCAATATAGGTGAAATATTGTATACGAATGAGATCCAGTAATTGTGGTCCAGTAGTGATAGTGTAATAAAATGGAGGAACAAAAATTAACAGTCCCTCTGCCTTCCCCTACTGCCTAACAAATCATGTCTGGCTAAATATTTCTGAAAGCTTCTTCAATAAATGTACTATTCTTATAAATAATAAACATGTACGTCACGTAATTTTGAGAAAAAAAATTAAGCAGAAAATTCAGCATTACTTATATTAAAATTTCTTTGTTTCTTTTTCTTTTTTTAAATCAAAACTTCTAGTTAAGTAGATTTAATTCACATATTTATGCGATGTTTAGACCAAAATATTATCAACAAATTACTTTTCCTATTTCGCTTACATTTACTTCTACTGGATATTTTCTCCAAAAGAAGGGGGATAAAACTAAGACAAATTGGAAAAAATCTAACTATGCATTGTAAGTAAGAACACATATTAAAACTCTACATGTTAAAGGGGGATCAGATCGTTTCAAAAAAGTTTCTATATGTTATCTACCTGTACATTCTCGTGGAACCCCAAAGTGCCCTTTTTGAGAACAAGATGCCCCTTTTGAAATTCCCCCCCCCCCCCCCCGATGGCCCTTATTTTCTAGAGCCAACACTACTTATGCGAAATTCACCTGCTAGGAAAAAATAAACACTAATTTATCATTCTTAGATTAGAAAATGTTGTTTATTTTAAAAAGTATATTCTTTTTCATCAAAGAGTATTTTTTCTTTAAGAGGAAATATAAAGAAGTGTGGCTTTTTCTATTTAGTGAGTTTCTTTATTTCTCCTTTAAAGCTTGTTGGAATAAAATATATAGAAACATTTCAACTGGTTCAAACAATATGCAACAAATAAAAATTAGAGTTATTCTATTTTTAAATGATATCCAGCCAATATTTATAAATACACATACTTATTTATTATAGCTTATAATTTAAAAGTATATATAGTTATAGAAATACAATGACAAATGATCTTTTTTGCTCCCTGAGATAGTTTATGTTTGATTTTATTTTTACTATACTTCTTGTGTTTTCTTTTACTGTTTACATTTCATACTAAGTTTTGCAGCTTTTACTTTCAATATTTATGCTTAAATGTTTAATTAAAAATCAAATGCATAAAGAATTGAGGTTGTTAATTCAATTTTATTAAGTGAAATATATTTTTATTACGATAGAAAGCTGAATTGATTTGTTATTTAAAATGCTGATTGTTATGCGAAATAAACCTGCTAAGGAAAATAACACTTATATATCATTTTTACATTAGAAAATGTAGGTTATTTGAAAGTGTATTCTTTTTCTGCAGAAAGTATTTTTTTCTAAGAGGAAATATACAGTGTGGCGTTTTCTATTTAGTGAGTTTCTTTATTTCTCCTTTAAATCTTGTTGGAATAAAATTTATAGAAACATCAAAAAACACTTTTATACTATTAGTAAATTGTATATACTTTTTAAAAATGTAATATTGTATGGATAAATGATCTTTAAGAAAATACTGCAATGCACTGTAATAAGGATGCATGTACTTTTTCAGAATTTTATTTTTAAAAACTTGTTAATTCACAAGTGAAATACCCATCAAAATTTTTTAATCAGATATTATAGCATACTTTTAACTACTTGTGTAAAAAATTAGGTTGAAATTGAAAGTGGAGCACTTCGAGAAATTAGCTGTTGAAGTTATTCACTCTGTCAACCAAAAAATGAGAAATAAATGGATTTTACAGTTACTGTAATAAAGCTGCATAATGAAAATAAACACTCAAAAAACTGGTGTTATAAGATAAAATAAATAAAAACTTTGTGAAAAAAACACACATAAAAGGTTACTTCAAGGCGTAACGATCATTTCGACCGAAAATTCGCTCGGTCTTCTTCAGACAAACCCTACCGTCAAATAGAGCATTTTCAGTTCCCTCTGCTCTGTTTGACGGAAGGGTTTGTCTGAATAAGACCGAACGAATTTTCGGTCGAAACGATCGTTACGCCTTGAAGTAACCTTTTATGTGTGTTTTTTTTCACAAAGTTTTTATTTATTTTGAAGTTGTATAATATTGACCTAGCTTAAGCGAAAAAGTGTTTTTTTCTGATCAAAACAACACAAATTTGAAGTTTGTCGGACAAATTTTAAGAATGTTATGGCTGTTTATGTGTGTATAAGTGTCATTCAAGATGGTGCCCGACAGGGCATCTCATCTGACATTTGAAAGCTCATAACTTTTGAATCCCTTAATTAATCTTAATATAATTGATATATTTGTAATCAGAATCAAAAGCTGTACATATGTACCAAATTTCATCAAAATCTGTGACGGATGGTGTCATTTTCGAAAAATTTTGGTTGATTTGATATGGAATGACCCTTATGTGAAATTATTGATTTAAATTAATTAAATAATTCAATTAATTAATTTATTAAATAAAAATTTACAAACACCTGATAATTATGCACCAACCCAATAGAATATATATGCTAAAATTAAAAGTTAATACCTACTTAGAATGACATCCAAACATTCACTATTTCATATTAATGTGGATGTAAAAACATACTGAACAATTTAGGGGTTCTTCAGGATAATCTGCTTAAGCAACTGCATCCAAAACCTTAATGCTAAAGGTCCTCCTTGCACCTGGTAAGAAAAAGAACACTTATTAAAATATGCGTGTAAAAGGGACAAAAATTTTTGAATAATCCAGTGTAATCCACATACATACACCTATTCTAGGTAACTCTATCACTTATATCATCAACAAAAACTTTGCATTTTCAAATAAAATGATGCACTCAACCACATGCATTTCAGATGTAGGGCCGTATTCACCAAACTGTGAGTAGCCCGCCATCATCCGAGAGTTGGGAAACCTGCATTGCCGGTTTGACTCGGAGACAACTCGGAAACTGTATTCACCAACTTATTTCCGCCCAGGGTTACTTGACTCTGGAGTTGTCTCAGCCAGCTTTGAAAGCTCGTCTGTGATTGGTCAGAGTAATGATTCCATGAAGGGGGTGAACTAGGTTTAATGTTCGGGAGATCGAACCCAGCTCCCACCACACACACTTCCTTCATGATATTTAATTTGTTTTTATGCAAGCTGCGCATTAAAATGTGAAAATTAATTAAAAAAAATAGACTAATTAAACATTTAATACAAAATTACATCCAATATTTTTTATAAATAAAATTTCATGTCTGTTATACTTTTTTCAAATTTAGGAATTTTCATATTTTTTAACACACAAAAATTAATTTATGCAGTTTTGATGTTTTTCTTTTTGAGATACTTTATATATTATACATAGAATATGTATGTGTTTAAAAAATTCTATGATACTGAAACATATTGTTTTTTTTCTCACATTTGTGTGAAAAATTGTTAATTCGCTATTCCCAAGTACAGTATACTACAATCAGACAAAAATGTTTACCCCCTCAACAACACTTTTTTTTTCATCCTTTACACATAAATGATTAATCTCTTCAATGTAAATATTTTTATCCCGCCTCTTCTGACAAAAAAAAAAAAAAAAAGCACGGGCGTAGTAGATCCACAGTGCTCTGGCCAAATCGCCCCTCATCTGTGGAACAATAGAGACAAGAAAATAAATAGGAAAGATCAGAATTTACTTACTTATTTTCAACACAAAAAATAATTAAGAATAAAAAAGCGTTCAAATCAGAAAAAAGAGGGAATGGAAAAGCAAACCAAGATAAGTCCGACAGATGGCGCCTGCAGTCTCTACGGCAAAAAAAGCACAGTCATTCTCGAGAGTTTTTGGAAACATTGTACAAAGATTTTTTTATCACTTTTGGCGGCTTTTATAGCTTGATGGGTGGTTTTCACAGCAGTTTCCGTCTGTTAAAGCACAAAATATTCAAGTATTAGCAAATTTTTGGGATTTTCCAAACCTATAAAAAATAACCCTCGTATCCGCCATTTATAAACCCGAGTCAATTCTCCGATTTTGCGGGGTTAGAATCTGCACCTGGAGTCAGGGTCAATTCTTGGGGTAACCCCTGATTTTGGAGTTGTGAATACCATTTTCTCATTAACCCTTGAAGTAGCTCGCTTTGCTGGGTTAACTCTAGGGTTTAAAGTTTGGTGAATACGACCCGTAAAGAATTAATCTTAGGTTTAAAATTTTCTTTAGAAATGGAAACACTAGCAAAAGTTTTTTTATCGAAAATGAAATGGCCAGAATAAGGAGTTCTTTGAGTTTGTCGTTTATAGTCACTTAAACTATAATTTGTTGAAAATTTAACATAATAAAAGGACACATGACAAGGCATGTTCCCATTAAAATTTAATATAACTGTGCATTATTCTGATTAATCCCACATCCCAGTAATTGTGTGTTACGGTGGCCTCTGAATTTGCTGAATGATACAAGAACCAAGCAAAGTTTGCAGGTATGTCCTGATACGGCAAACATCTCTAAGATGAAAACATTTGATGAGATTCTATCACCATCTTGGGTGCTAAGCAATTTGATATTCAGTGGCTGCTCAATAGCAGAAGTACCTATATTTCTTAAGGGCAGAAAAAAGTTTGGGTCTCCGAGCACAAAAGCTTCTAGATCAAATTGGTGAGAGTAATTTAACTTATTCTCAAGCCTTTGAGATCTGACAAAATAACTGCTCTCTGAATAATTTGTTTTAAATTTAGATTAAATTTCTAATTAATGTAGGACAATTGGAAAAAGAAACATCTTTTACAGCTGTTTTTTTTTTTTTCCCAATTACTAAAATTGCTTAAAAAACAAACTTTTTAGGAAAATACTTAACCACAGTATTGCTAAATATACAAATTTGTAGCAACTAAACAAAATTAACAGAAAATCAAAATTAAACTTCATAAGAGAAAATGTTACTTTGTTATGTAATTTGACAGAGAAAAAGCTCTCTGAAACATTACTGTTTAAGGTCTCAGTCTAAAAAGAAAAATAGTAGGGATAAAAATGTTTACTCAAATTAGGCAATGCAGTGATCAATCTAGGATTTTTTCAGAAGAGTAAACATACTCCTTAACCTTTTTAGAAGGAGTATTTTCTTTTCCAAATTAGTAATTAAAACAAAGAACAATTATGCTAAATTTTCAAATACATAATTAAATTGCACTTGGTACATAAATAATAACTGATTACATCTAGGTACATAAGTGTGAGATCAGCAAAACCTGGTACAATAACTGATTTTTTTTAATTTAAAAACAGTAAATCGTAATTATTTATCACAATATACCTAATTTTATATTTAAAAGCAATACGTAGAAACACGCATTCTGAAATTCTTAAGGCGTATCCTGAATTTCTAAAGCGTGAAATATGCATCTAGAGGCATTATCGCAATCACTGATAGAATGAATTATTTTGCCGTGACAAAAAGAAAATGTGCCATGAGTTAAAACAATCAAACCTGTTTATCTTGAAATTTCTAAAGTTCTCTACATTTACAACGTAAATTCAATTTTCTTTCCCGTTTATCATGACAAAATTTTCTTCAATATCTCTACATCTCGAATTGCAAAAATCGATTCTCAAACAGCACCTGTCTTCAATACAGAAGTTTCATATCGATGTAATAAGAGGTAACAAAATAATCAGAACTCTTAACATTTGTTATTTCCAAGAAAAAATTGACACAAGGATTTCCAACTCTTGCTGCTCTTAGAAAGCTAGAAACAAAAAAACTTAAGATGTCAAAAGTCACCCAAGGAAACATTTTATTGTTAAAGGAATGTATGAATAGCTGCCAATTTGAAAGGAAAAACATAGAATTACAGTTTACAAGATACAAATCACAATATTTTGCTGGTATCAGGGATCATACATATCCCCTCCCCCCAAAATAAATAAAAAGAATCAAGGACTTTTCAGGGCGAATTAATGTTTTTCAATGACTTCAAATACAGAAATCAATAAATATATCATTGGAAATTTTTTTTAATACTTAGCAGCATAAAAAATATTTCACTTTATTTTAAATTAAGCAGTAAAAATGGAAATATTAAAAAAAAAAAAAAAAAAAAAAAAAAAAGCAGATTATTTTCTTATTCAGTCATCAAAATTCTAATGCAAAGCATTCTTTTTAAGTGTTAGAATTAGTGTGCATGATTTCTTAGTGTTACATATAACTTTCTAATATATTTAAGATTCAAACATACTACTAAAGTAACAAAAATCTTTGTAACCACTAAAAAACTGATAATTTTAGAGCACTCTTAAAAAGCCAAATGTTACTCAAAATAGCAGTTTTTGAAATTAGACATCTCATTAAAGGAAAGAGATAACTGTATGAAATTGATAGATGCGTGAAAACTACTCACTAACATGTTCTTAAAAGATTGAGCATTTATTCCATTTCTTTCCTGAATTATAACAATTTAAACTTTAAAAAAAAATCTGAATTTTTTACAGCTTGTAACTCAAAAGGGAACCTGGTAGAATCGAGAAATTTAAGGAGGACCAAGGAATGACCTTTATATATGATGTATTATCTATAAATTTCATTCAGTTCTCCTAATTGGTTAGTGAGATACTGTCTTGAAACTGGAGAAATGGCAGTCAGCCATACTTTGCTAAACATAATCTGCCACTGTACAGCTATGGCAAACCAAACAAGTAGAAAATGAAATGTAATAATTAGAGTTCATTAATTTAATGCTTTTATAAATATATCAGAAATTGTGGGTCCAGAGAATATCGAGAGGTTACTTTTGGTAGATCTAATGTGCGAATGCACAAGTATACAAATGGAAAAAAATAAACGGAAAGAAAAACTATGAGCAAAATCGCAGCTTTTGAGTACTCCTAATAAAAAATTGTTGTTATATTAGGAATACGGGCAATTACCTAGATAGAAAAAAATCATCCACAGCATTAAATAAAATAGTAATGTCTCATACCATGTTTATTTCACTTGTGAAATATTTCTTGCTTAAGAATGATCTTCAATGATTTGACACCTGGCCTACTTTTCTTCTTACAGCTCTTGAACCCCAAATTGAAAGCTGGAACACAATAAAGATTAGCCATTTTTAAATGAAAAAATGTTTTAATAAAGAAATTTCCTAAAAAATGAAGTTGTGCGGATGGATTTATTTGCTAAAGTTATAATAGAAGGAGCAGTATCAGTCTGCAGCCACATTTGAATTCCGTATTAAATTTAAATGAAAAGTAGCGAAAAACTGCTAATTTTGAAGGTGCAGCCGGGCCAAGTTTAAAAGAAAATACCGGATAATTTCGTATACATATATTTTTGAGACAAAAGGAAGAAACAATCAATAAGCACATTTTTTTTCTTAAATGCCATGTACATCGTTAAAACATTAGCACTATTCAATAACTTGAGTATTCCACTGTAAGTATATTTTAAGAATTTTGAAAGGAATATTGAAAAATACAGAAGATGAATAAAATCACACGTGGGATAAAGAATTAATGGAAAATGAGGAAAAAGATGTGGGAGCGTATGGTTTAGGGACCCGCACTGCCACCTGGTATTTCTTGAAGATGGCGCAAAGTGCTAAGTTTACTTGTCTGCGGGAGCATCGGCGAGGAAGAGAGTTTTCGGTGTGATGTAGTACCACCCTTTTTGCTAGCACGGCTCGTTTCTTGGCGAAGGAAAGGCCTTCAGTATTTGTCAGTACTAGTCTTCCTGCTGAATTAATTAGATTACTGAACAAGAAACAATACAGTACTTAGTTAATTATAAAAGAAGGTATTAATTAATTACATCAATTAACGTCACTTAAGATGAAATGAAATATCAGCAATTGAAACGAATGATGTGAATAACATTTTTAATTAATAAATGAAATTGAAGAATTAACAGTAAAGAAAGGTGTAAAATTTGTCAGTGGAAGGACGGACTTTTTGGAAAGAGATGGTCAATGGTAGTATGCAATATCACTTATAATGATTGCTAAAAAATAAAAGATGATTTATTTCACGGATGAATGTTAATTAATTTGTAAATACTAAATAATATCTGACTAAAAATAGAATTTAAATATAAATTTTAGAACCCCCCCCCTAAATTATTGTTAATTAATTCCAAAATATTAATTTCCATTAATGACTGCAAGATGCTGGGCCACAGCAGGGCACTTAGTCTCATTGCAAGCAGAAACACTGTGATCAGAGGAGGAATCTCAGTCACTGTTGCGATTCTTTAGCGTTGACCGAAAGATGCTGCACCACAGCAGGGCTTTGACTGATTGGGAGCAGCAACACTGTCCTTCATGGGCATAAACAGGCATGCAACATCAGGATGCTGCCATCTATGAGATTGTATCATTTTCATTGCATTGGGGAAAAGGATTCAACCATTTGATACGCCTACACGCAGGAAAACCTTTAATAAATGTTATTAATTTTTTTTTTAAAGATTTTAGATTGAATTATATTAATTAAAATTGATAAGAGTGATTTTTCAGAAAATATCTAAACCAAAGTAGAAATATTACACAATTTATCGCTGCTGCAACTTCTAGCTGTTGGGTTATGTATGTTTATTTTTTTTAATGTTTTTTAGCGATGTGGTTGGAGCCATTTTTCCTTTAGGGTGTGATGTTCCTTTCTCCTTCACTATTTAATTTTATGTGTTTTTACAATGCTTGTGTACTGGAACAGAGATAGTCAGCAATTAATTCTATTCGTCTCGATGTTTGTATATTGTGTTTGTCCCATCCATGGGCTCACTAGAGGTATATGCAGGCTTTGTGCTTTAGCAAACACCTCAAGACAAAAAGAACGAAGCCGCCAGGCGGTGTGTTGGTATCTAATCAAATGTTTTAACATTTTTGACAAAGCAATTTCTTTTCCTTTTAATCTTTTAGGGATTTCTTCTGCTTTCACATTTACTCTTTCTCTATTTCTGTGTTCCCTCCGTGATATACCTTTCTTTCTGCTCTTTTCTCTGGCGTTTTTGTAGAAAAAAAAAAAAAAAAAAATTAACGCAGGGGAAGAGGGGGCTAGATGGGGTCCTTAATGTTTGGAGCATAACAAAACCCACGTCTTTAAGTATTTTGAAGATAATTATTTTGATTATAAAGATACCTCATAATGCTGACATCTGATTCTGTATCTAATTTCATAAAAAAAAAAACTTTTTTTAAAAACTGAGATAGCTTTGAAAGTTTTAGCATATAAGTACATAAATAATGCAGATAACATAATGAACATTCTTTCATGTAAATTACTTTTTTTAGAACAACTTCAGATGCATTAGTTGAAATCATGACCACAAGTTGTTGAGCTTGATGCAGGAACACGAAGCAAACCAGAACAGATGCATGCATTACCTGATTAAAAAAAAATACGGAAATCTCAATTTCCAAATAAACTCTTTAAAAACCCGAGAAAATGAAGAAATATCCTGAGGCCTAAAATAGAATGCAAAGCTTGAGACAGACCCAGGCCAAAATAGTGAGCAGAGATGCCACTCATAAAATAGCAAAAAAGAGGAAACTGTGCATGAATAAACAAAAGTAGTGGAAAAAGAAGAAATCCTATGCAAATAAAACAAATAAGTGGAGCTTATTTAAGAAAAATGTAACATTGCACAAAGACATAAAATGAAATAGAAAACCATTCAAAAGGAAAAAGGGCTCCAGCCACTTCTCTGAAAAAACAAAAAAAATTAACATACAACAGCTAGAAGTTGTAGTAGCAAGAAATTGTGTAACATTTTTTACTTTCGTTCAGATATTTTCTAAAAAATCATTCTTCTCAATTTTAATTAGTATAATTTAATCTAAAATCTAAAAAAAAAATTAGTAACATTTATTAAAGGTTTTCTGCGTGGAGGCGTATCATGGGGTTCAAAGCTTGTCCATTTCTATGAATATTGGTACAAACTCAGATAGATGGCAGCACCCATGCAGCATCCAAACTAATTTTGGTGCTGTCACCTAACGGTAAAAGTTACAACTGATTATACAGAGTGGAAATTTCCTCTAACTTTTTTAATAAGTTAACATTAAAGTTTCCAGATAAGAAGTAGAAAAAGGGATTCATATCTCACGGTACATCCGGGTTTGCTTTTCACAACAAAAACGTATAATTTACTCTACTTAAATCTTTTAAACCTTTCATTTAAAACTGTACAAATGGTTTTAAATGCAAAGTGTGGGATGTGACTGTGAGATATTTCTTTTTATCACGCATTTCTAATACGGAAAAAAGACTGTCACAAAGATATCCCCAAAGGGGCTGAGTGTGTGACAAATTTTAATACTAATTATTAAAAAAAGTTGAAAAAGCGAGGTTTATACACTGGTGTGCAAAACTTAAGCAACAGATTTTCTTGCCATAACTCGACGAGAAATCATCTGAGAAACATGAAATTCAGAAATAAGAGACACCATTTTGTGTTTAAACGAAGACGAAAGCATACTTGCAGTGCTAAAATGAATATCGTAACAATGCATACAGTATGAAATCAAACAAACAAAAAAAAAAGGCTCTATTGAACTCGTAGGATCGTTAGGCATGATTGTCTGTACAAGAGGAAAAACAAAAGCATTTTCGCTTTTTTAACGTTTTAAAAGGTTGTGTTTTGAAATAAAAAAAATAAATACTTATTACAAAATTTAGAGAAAATTTCTCCTCAGTTGAATTAGTCTTTACTTTTACTGATAGATGACAGCATCAACACTGGTTTTGATGGTGCAGGGGTGCTGCCATCTATGAGTTTGTATCATTTTCGTTGTATTATGGTAAGGGATTTAACACTTGATACGCCTCCTCGCGAAAATCCTTTAAAAAATGTTGTTAATTTTTTTTTAGATTTTAGATTAAATTATATTAATTAAAATTGAGAAAAGTGATTTTTTAGAAGATATCTGAACCAAAGTAAAAATATTACACAATTTATCTCTACTGCAACTTCTATCTGCTGGGTTATGCGGACTGCTTATTTGCACCCCTGATTTAGAGGGGGAAAGCACAGGGGAAAGCAGTTTTGGTCGCCAACCAGTGGTGTACGGTATTCATCGCCAACACGCCAATATTGATGACGCACAGGGGTGCAAATCAGTGTTGCCCGATTGCGGGTATTTACACAAAAAAAGGGTATTTCTTGAGCTTGAGGGTATTTGTGAGGGTAATTTTAAAAAATGGGTATTTGAGGGTGATTACAGTTTGAGTTTTTGAAATTTTTGATTTTGTAATTTTTTGATAACCAGTCGAACATACATGATGGAAATCCGTGTTTCACATGTTATTTTCACTTTTCCCTGTTTTACTCCCCCCCCCTCCCCAACACACACATATACGTTTGCGCCCTTGTATACAAAAAGGGGGGATCAGGGGATGGGATCGAATTTATGACGTTGTCAAGGAGAGTTCGGGGAGATGCGGGCGGCTGATAAAGATAAGTGCTACGTTGAAGGTTTCAGGTGTCTCTTTGGTTTACGAGGGGGGCGGGGTGGCGGGGGTTGAATAGAAATGACTTTTCTTGAATTGAGAGGAAAAAATATCTGGGCCGGAGATTAGTCCTGTTTCGAATTTCTCACGCCCGTTTGAGCTACATGTTATATACATATATATACAGTACCAGAGTCGTAGAGGCCCGTAAATTTGAGTGTTAAGGATTTATCCGGAAATGGGAAGATGGGGGAGGGTATTTTTCAAAACGACACGAATTTCATGAGGTCGCGGAGGATGTGGACTGGCTGAGGAATATGACTGGAAACGGCCAAAATTGTATTTGACCCATGCTGAATTTTCTGACTGAAAGATAAGGCAAATAGCTTTTTTCCACCCGTAAGCGGGACTAAAAATAGTCCGCCCCTGGCTAGAACGTCCTTCTCGGTGTGCCGCCCTACGCATTCGCCTAGTTTTCTTACATAGTATGGCGGACCCTGACTATGCATTCTAATACCAAAGGCGCCGGGAAGGGGGTGCACAATTAACGTGGAAATATTAGAAATTTTTGTAGACTTTTTTTTTTTTTTTTTTATCCTCCGTTAAAGAGGGTAATAGTTTTCGGCAGACGAAAAAAGTCGTGGATGATAATTGATAGTAAATAAAATCTTACAGATCTCACGGAAATTTGAAACACACCAAGATCCGACACATGATTGGAATAATGGATACTTGAAAAATTTCAAAGTAACGTCAGATGAAACAAAAGGGGAAACTGTAAGATTTTGTCAGAGCGTCTGCGACTGGCTGTCAAGTTCCCGAGGTTCCGATTTCATTTTTCAGAACTTGGATTTGTTTCCAGAGTCGCGTTCAAACTTTTGTCCCTCCTCGGAGCAAGTGGTGGTGTTCTGTCGTGGCATTTCTAAAATTTTCATTTTTGCGGGATCAGTGTGAAATAGCTCGTAGGCTTGGTATTTCACGCTCTACTGTTCAGTATTACATCGTTAAATATCAGAAGAATATACCCGGGACTGTTTTTCAAGGCCGCGCTGGCCGTCCTCGCCAGTTGTCTAATCCGGAAGAAAGTCATCGTGAAACTAACCGTCTATTTATGCAAAGAAAAAGGGAAGATCCAGATTTTCGTGCTCAAGAAGCGGAATCCAAATCCAGAAGACAAGACAGAAAACGTTTACGACTCTGTCTAGATATACCATCGAAAAGACCAAGAACAGATACTGATCTAAATGTAAGGTGTGAAGAACTAGAATTTCGTAAATTAGCTGAGAAATTTTTCGAAGCTGTTGCTGATGGTCCAATCCACCAATGCTATTGTTGTGATCGACTGTGGTTCAAAAAGTCAATAAGAACCCATTCCAAAACAACTTTACTGTCCAAAGCAGCGACAACGGACTTTATAAAACTAGTCTTTTACAAAGATATCGATGATATTGGCAAATTTTGCAAAACATGTTACGATTGTTTGATTAAATTGACAATACCAGAATTAGCTATAAGCAATGGCTTCGAATTCCCCGAAATACCGGATTGTTTAAAATACTTGACACCACTGGAAGAACGGTTGGTTTCTCCCCGTTTGATTTACATGCAAATACATCCTGTACATGGCTGCCAATACAAATTAAAAGGTTCTGTCAAAAAACCTCTTTAGCGGAGGGGAAACTAATTTCAGCTGAAGGCTGAATATTTTATGTTCTCTTTACCTTTTAGCAGTAAGAAAGGTATCGGTTTTTTTTTTTTTTACAGGAATAATTTTGATAAGATAATTTCTGCATGTACGGAGGAAATGATTTTAAGAATTCAGCTAAAGATGTGGATCAAATTTTATATACATTAAAATTAAAATTTTATTTTCAAATTTTCAAGATTTTTTTATATAGTGCATTTTTATTCTGTTTTTCTTGAAACAAAGGAAAAGTGTGTGTAATTTGCTAATCAATAAAGAAAACTTAGTATTCTGATCATAATTTATTATATGTACCAGTAGATGGCGCCACTATCGTTAAGGCTGAGGGTAATTGAGGGTATTTTCAGATCAACATGAGGGTAAAAACGAGATTCTGGATTGGCAACACTGGTGCAAATAAGGATTCCCGCGTTTTGATTTTAACGGCCGTTTCGTTGTTTACGTGGTGTAAGCTGTAGTCTGATGGATGGTATACAAGAATAAAGGAGGTAAATATTGCTTTTTTAAAAGAAATATAATTATCAGATTATTAAGGAATAGTTTGTGTGCATTTTTCTGCTTTCAATTTTCCGAAATGTGTATCTGTAGTTGTGTAAAATATTTCTGAATGTGATTTACTGGCCATAGATTTGTTTATTGGATTACAACCTGATTTTCTTTTTATTATTTCATTTTTAAAACGTAAAATTGATTAAAAATGTAAAGATGTTAATATTTTCGCGAAATTTTTAATATTTGTATAATTCACTCAAGGACAGTGACAAAAGCTATGCTGACATTTCCTACTCAAAATGAAGCTTAATAATAATACAGGTACATTTAAAAGACGAACTATAAATTTATAGGTAAAATCATACAAGCCGGTGCCCACCCCATGTAAACATGGCGACAGTCGCTGGAGCTTGGCGACCGCCAAGCTCCAGCGACTGTCGCCATGTTTACTAGTCATTCTAGGCAACCAGTGGTCCGTTTTTAACTAAAAAAACCCCAGTGGATTCAGCAACCTAGTTGTACAGCT
Organism: Cheiracanthium punctorium; assembly: GCA_038373885.1. NCBI lineage: Eukaryota > Metazoa > Arthropoda > Arachnida > Araneae > Cheiracanthiidae > Cheiracanthium > Cheiracanthium punctorium. Next base: position 10,871 of record JAWZYV010019138.1, on the reverse strand, counting down.
ATCTAAACTAGGCAACCAGTGGTCTGTTTTTAACTAAAAAAACCTCAGTGGATTCAGCAACCTAGTTGTACAGCTATCTAAACTAGGCAACCAGTGGTCCGTTTTTAACTAAAAAAACCTCAGTGGATTCAGCAACCTAGCTGTACAGCTATCTAAACTAGGCAACCAGTGGCCCGTTTTTAACTAAAAAAACCTCAGTGGATTCAGCAACCTAGTTGTACAGCTATGTAAACTACGCAACCAGTGGACCGTTTTTAACTAAAAAAAAACAACAACAGTGAACTAAGCAACCTAGTTGTACAGCTAATGTAAACTGGGCAAACACTGGTCCGTTTTCAACTCAAAAAAACATCAGTGGATTAAACAATTTAGTTGTACACCTCTTATAAAGTCGGTATGATTAGAATAGCACTTACGAAAACATAAACACATCCAATATCAATTTAAAATTCACATTAAAAACGTTAAACATTGCAAAGATTCGTTAAAAAAGAGCACTTACCTTTATTTCTTTTTTAAATAACCGCTCAGAAATGTCCCCAACACCCACCGGCTTATAACGTACTATATTTCTAACAAACACCCACAAATTCTTTTCTTATATTAACATAACACATTTCATTCCCTTCCATCAATAACGCAAACAATTTCAAATTCCCAAACCTGACGAAACACGTATTCTTTATGGTTGCCAGTCACAACTACCACCGGCAGTTGGCGGTGCATCGCTCACTCTCGCGTCAGATTGTTCGCCAATGATTTGTAAACAAACCATTGACATGTAAACAAGGCACCGTATACGGAATATAGTCCAATTTATATTTAATGTGTGTAAAATGTCAATCAACATTTCCATTTAGCGATTACAATTTATTGCAATTAGATCATCAATTTAAACAATATCTGTTTATTCTCTTTCATTTGTTGCATTAATTAAACCATTTATTCTTTATCATTTAGAAGTATAATGATTCTAATCAATGATTTTTTTCACTAATCTGTTAAGGTTATTTTGTGAATCATGTAGTAATTAATATTGTTGTAAATAGTTTGCATTTACACACAGTAAATTCCTGTTAAAATCTAATTAAAAACTTTCTAAGTAGGTAATTTAATTCTGTGATTTTTTCTTCTTGCCTCCCCCCCCCCCCTTCCTTTCTGAAAAAATTAGTAAAATTTGTTTGATGTAATTTTGAATTTTGCTATAAGTAGCTTATGTGATTAATTCCTTCTATTTATTACATACTAAAGATGAACAATTTTTCATACAGATTTTAAATTGCTTGGATATGTGCCATCAATGACAACTTTTCATTGTCTGGAGATTTTTTGATGATTTAGGCATGTGTGTTGTTCATACTCGACAAGCATGTTCTCCATTTATTCTCATACATCTGAGTTAAAAATATGAAATTTTCAGCATGTCCAGTTGAGCACATTGCTCTATAAAAATAGTACATACCTAGACAAAAGATTTACATACCTAAAAAAAAAAAAAGCAAATTTGCCAAAACAAAACCTAAACCAGTCGAACTTGCTCCCCCACCTCTCAGATCAAACTTTTTTACAGACAGCCAGTTCCTTTGACTCAAAGAAAATACTTTTTGGTAGAGAGTACAACTTACCTGTTTACTGTCTTCTGATTATGTGAATATGAAACATATATATAGTACAAAAATACTAGCCCAATCATGTTTTTGCTTAATATACCTTGTGGTTAAAATTTTTCAGTTATCATTTATTCATTGTATTATTTGTTTCCTTAAGGTTGTGAATTCATTCATTTATTGCTTTTGAAAAGTCAAGTTTACCACACAACATATAGCTGAAAGAAAAGCCAGCTGGACTGTGTTCAGAGTCTGGATGATTTTCTTTTTCCAGTCTCTGAATGTGGTCTTGCTAGCACATAAAAAGATGAAGAAAGGGAGATTCCTGATATGGCATCTGCTTGTGAAGTAGGTCTTTAAAAAGTAAACTTTATGCTACTATAACTATATTGCTACAATAACCTTCATGTTGCTCAGCTTATGAAACACATTTACTTATTTATTACAAAAATACTTTTATCATCCAAATTTTAATCTGTTATTTTTTTCTGAAATAAGCTGTTCATATAAAAAAAATTCCATCTATTTTGGAATGGATATTAACATGAAGTATTATAAATAGATATGTAAAATTGAAGAAAATGCATAAATGAATTAATTTTGTAAATAATTAATCCTTTGAGAATTTTAGAAAAGGGAAAAATATGGTTGTGTATGAAAGAAGGATGTTGTTAAGTGGCTAAACCCACCAGTGAACCTCGGAATAACCTGTTTCTTCACATCATTCGTACAACTGTGAAGTATCATAAGCTATGTTGTATTTAGACAGGGTTTCTACAGACCTGGAAAGTCAGGGAAATGAGTTTTGGTCAAGGATTCGGGGAAATTGAAGAAAGGTCAGGGAAATGCAAGAATATTTGAATTTTGCAGCAAACGCAAGAAAATACTTCCTGTTTGAACCTAATTGTAGAAATTGTTTTATTTACATTTTCTTATTTAACCTTATAAATAATTTTAAAATGTGTCCTTTAACATATCTTGTTCAGTTGAAATATTCTTAATTTTATCCTAAATTATTATCAAACATGGTTTTTGTTAGAATCCAGTAATGTCCAATAATATTTTTGTGTACATTGATTTTATTATTATTATTTGTAAAAAAGGGGCAAAATATGTAAAAAGTTATTAATTAAAAGATGTAATATTAAAAGTGGAAATGCAAAATTCGGGAAAGCACGCTAAATAAAAAGTCAGGGAAGAGCATGATAGATGTCAGGGAAGCAAAAGCTATGAAATCTGTAGAAACCCTGTTAGACCATTGCAAGTGGGGCAGATGACTGTCCTTGACGTGACCAAAAATACCATGTAAGTATTGTCTAACATCCTTTTCATGCATTCAGCAGTGTTTTTTTACATACTTCTAAATATTTTGTTTCTCAGTCAAACACTGATTAAGCAATAGCAAAATCAATGACTATGTAAACAAAGTAATCACAACTTAAGAGATGATTCTTATAAAGGAGGAGCAATATAAAAGATTGTTGTAAATAAGATTCTAATAGGTGCATATTGGTCATTCAGAGATTGCATATAATATGATCCCTGAACACAAGTTAAAAAAACAATAAAATGTCAGAATTTCTAAAGAATCAATTTATCACTTAATCAAAGTAATGAAGGCAAGTAGAATTTTCTTTTGTAAGTGGTCCACCGCATTTAATCTATAATACCAACAACTTTTAAAAAATGCCTTAGAAACATCTTAGACCATATCTTACAAAAACCTTTTTTACTAATCAATAAAGTATTCACGATTTTTTCTATATTTGACCATCGTGCTGTATTTGCTTTAAAAAAGCATCAATTGCTACAAAATTTTTAATGTAATGAATTAATATGAACTCTAAAAATGATTTGCATGACATTAATAGTTTTTTTTACACATCTGTTAATTCTCTCTCTCTCTCTCTCTCCACTTTAAGCTCTATTAGCAGTCATTGCTTAAAATGCCTTATGATGATGCTCATCTATTTTTTTTAAATGGGGAATTTATAAAAGAATGCTTTTTTTAAAAAAAAAACAATGTCTATAGCATTTATATTGCTCTTTTGCTCAAAATAATATGCATATACTCAGGCCTCGCAGTTGTTCCTATTTTTTTTTTTATTCCTACCTTCATCAAAGTTTTATGTATATAGCCTAGTATTTTAGTGATTTGATAGGTGAAACCTTAACATCTAAAAGAACATTTAACAACTGTGGAAGAACAGAAGTAGGAATTTAAAAAAAATAGGACCGACTGCGAGGCCTGATATACTTTAATATCTTATTTGCTTAAACCTGTTTACTTTCTTTCAGTCCTTATTAATCTTTTTTTACCAGGAAGCAACAATGAACATAGAAAAGGAATCAAGTGCAAAATAAAAAATTTTCATAGGTAACTGCACCTATACAGTAGAAGACCCAAAATCTGCCGATCCGAAATCCGCACTGTCTGTTCAATGTAAACAACGAAATCTGCCCTGCCAGTTGCAAGCTCATAAAACTAGAGTATAACCACAAAGTAAAACTAAATAAGCTATTCCCACTTGAAAAAGAATTTTTAGGACTCTGTGAGCTCTAATCTTCTCAGTGATAACTTTCAAATGACTGACAGTGACATAATTGACACTGAATTATGATCACATGACACTGTAACAAGTGAGGATAATCAAAAAGTTGATAAATTAACATTTAATGAAGGTTAGGCTGTGAGAAAACAATATCTCAGATTTGTAGAGCAGCAAAGCTGTGTTACTAACAGAAAATAATGAAAATAAATAAATAAATAAATAAAAACTATAATTAGAACATCCCAAAGTCCTAAACTATTGAATATACATGTTTAAATAAGTTGTACTATAATCTCATAATTTTGTATATTGCATTAATCCTCTGTATTTTTATATCATGATTCTAATTATAAGTAACATGATTTGTTTCCCTTGATCTCTATTGTATTTTTTTTTATTATTTTCTGAGGGGGGGGGATAGAATAAATTTCCTATTATGACCCAAAATCCACAAAATTCTAAAATCTGTACAAGGTCTGGGACCAAGCTGTGCGGATTTTGGGTCTTCTACTGTACTTGGTTTTATACTTGCAAAAGCACAATGCTAAGCTCTTGAAAAGTATTCAGAGACCCTCTTGTTGAGACTGCAGTTTGGCAATCTCATGTCTGTGTCACCACTCCATTCCTAGAAAGTCATTCTTTTTAAGTGCCACATATTATAAATTTTATGTGCACATGCCATAGACTTATATAGATCATCAATAAAATTAGTGAGTGGTGGGAGTTGGGATCAAACCTGAGATATAAAAAGTAGTGTCTAAGGCATAGGTTCCCAACGTGGGCAATAACGCCCCCTTGTAGGCATTTGAGGCTTTCAGGGGGGCGGTAAAAAGACCCAGAGAAAATTAGGGGGCATTGATATGACATGGAGGGACATGGGAAGATTAACCAAATATAGTCTAAGAAAGACTTAAAAATCACTCTGATAATTCATTTCTATCACGTGTGCAAAAATTCACATATTTCGATATGAGACTTCGCTGTTGAGAGAAAGAGATACCTCTCTAAAACTTTTATTCCTCCTTTTTAAATGAAGAAGAAATTCAGTAGAGTTTCAATTCCAACGATATCCTATCTATTAGTAATTTTTTTTAAATTTAATTCTTGTTTCCACCATGCATTATGTACGCTCTTATTTCTCTGGAGTGGGAGGGAGGGGGCGGTATTGAAATATTCACTAGAAAGGGGGCACCAGTTCAAAAAAGGTTGGGAACCTATGGTCTAAGGCATTAAACCAGTAGTACCAGTTCTCCAGCCTTCAAATGCCGATGTTCAGTTTTGTCAAGATGGCGATTAGCATGTCTACCTAAACCTTAACCCTTTAGTACACAGTTTTGCAGTGCATTTATGCAAAGCTGCATATCCATACACCCTTTCAAAAAATATTCGATTGCAAGCAGTGGTGGATCCAGAAAGTCTGTTTTGGGAGGGGCTACATTTTGAAAAAAGCTTATTTCACCCAAACAAAATGTACAATAAAGCAAAATTTTAGTCTAAACCAATGTAAAAACTTTTATGAAGGGCTACGTGATTAAAAAAGATCACTTTACATACTCAAAGTGCATAATGAAGCAGAATGTTACCCTTTAGTAATCTCTTTTGGTGGGGGCTGAAGCTCCCTAGCCCCTCCCCTGAATCCGCTACTGATTGCAAGTCAATTTTATTATAAAGGTTGTTCTTTATAAAATGTAGATTATGTAGTATATAATAACTTCTAACATTTATTATCAGCTGCATGCTTTTTTCAAAAATTAATCAGTTGCTCATAAAATTAACATAGGGAATTTCTCTCATAATCAAATACCTTTTGGGATGCATGTACTATAAATATTGATCTTTCTAGAAAAATATGTGCAGTAAAGAGTTACAGATTACAAGTTCTGAAGTTTCATACTTCAGTTTACCCAGATCAAAGGACCTGTGATCGAAATCATACTTATTAAAGAACACCTCTTACATGAAACAAATATGAGCATTAATTCTCTGGTATCATATATCCTGAGGTAGAGCATGTGATCACCACCTCCACAAACTCAGGAAAATGGCATGTGTACTTTTTATCCATTTGGATAAAGCCTGTAGTCGCCGCTCTTGAGTTTTTGGTTTAATACCAACTTCCTCCATGTGCTCCCTAGTTATTCATAACCTGAATAAACTCGTATCTTTCATTTCTCTACAATGAAGACTAATGGTAAAAACAGCACACTTCTGTGCTTAGACACTAGCGATCCTGTGACAGGTGGCACATAAAGTCTGTAATGAAAGGTCTGGGGGGCCACAGCCTATGATAGCCAGTCCACTCTAATTGTGGTATGTGGAATCTTAATACGAAGGGCTTGGACTGACGAAGGCCAAAACAATTTTTGGTTGAAACGTGCGTATCCTCTTACCTATAACATCTTATGTGTGTTTTTTATTTACGCCACCGTTATGTTTATGAAATTCTTCGACCCCACATGGGACCTTTCCTAAATGGTCTCCCAGGGGCAATTTTCCAGCAAGATAAAGCTTATCCGCATACAGCTAGAGTTGCTCAAGACTTCCTATGCCATGTTCAGACTCTTCCATAGCTGGACGCTCCCCCGACTTGTCCCCTGTAGAGCTTGTACGTGATCAGCTGAAATGCCAGATGCCACCGTGTCACTCTGTATATGATTTGAAGGTGGCTGTTCAAGATTTGTGGGCCCATCTGCCTCAGCACTATATCAGATGTCTAATCAATTCAATGCCAGACCATGTTGTGGCATATATTGCAGCAAGAAGCGATCCAACGTGCTATTGAAGTTGCCCTGTATTTGTGTCATTGCACTCTCTGTATTTGTTTAATTGTCTTGATTTTGAAATCAAGTGAATCTCTCATCTATGTCATTAAATTTCATTTCCATTCGATGCTTTCTTCTTGGGGCAATATTTTCAATGTTACTGAGTGTGCTTTAATTGTGTGGAGCAATGAATGGTGGACCTATGAGGCTGAGCAACACAGTATTTTGTCCATTCTAGCAATGAGACTAAAGGATCATGCCTAATATTCAAAATGTATTTATCTGACAGAAATGTCATCTTATGTACTGATAGTGAAAATACAATGGCAGCCATTCTGACATCTGCATAAAATAATCCACAGACATCTTTCCTTTAAGTGACATCACATTGTTGCAAAATACTTATCTGTCTGATTCATAAGTTTAAAAGTCTATTGTGTAAGGAATGTTCCAGTAATCAGTCTAGTTGACAGGACAAAACACGAATTTTATTGGTTGTAGAAATTTAATGAAAAATATCTATTGCCAATTCACAAAAACGATTTTAAACAATCAGCAAATCTTCAGAGCGTAAATTACAGAAATACAGTGGGCTTTCGTGATTTTTCTGAATGGGGCCTTCTTCTCTTTCTTTTAATGATTTTATGATGACTGTTTCCTCTATCTTGTATATTTCATCATGATGAGGCTTTCAAGATTAAGTTTGAAAGGAAGCTTGTGGCGAGGACTGGTTATCTCGCGAATTCCACGTGGTAAGGCGTTATCCGACCGGACAAATGGTATTCATTTTTCCGGCCAAGGTAAAGCGCGTGCGTTTGCGATCTCGTGTCGTCGCACTACTCCGCCCCTCGAGAGTCAGCCAGAGGTTAATGAACGATGGTCCTAGCGTTCGTTATGCACATTGCCACTCGTTGTATGCGGACTTTGAAAAAGCGAGAGATGAATGGGATCGGTGTTGGAGCCATCTGTCATTGAAGGCGAGAAAGAGAAATGCGTGTTCGGTTGTCTGGGTCATCGATGAAGGGAAGCGCGTGGCGTGGACTGATTTTGATCCCGCGAGATAGATTAAGGCGTTGTCCGACCGGGCAAAAGATACCAAATTGCCGCGATGTAGCGTGCGCGTTTGCGATCTCGTGCCGCCTCAAATTTATTCTGAATTTGTAGTGTTTCAGTATTTTTTCGCAAACATAACCTAAACAGCAGCGCCGTACGGAAAAAGTAACTATAACTGCCTTTATAAGATTATTGTTTTTCCATTTAATAATCATTCGAGTGCAGTAAATGAGTAAGGTTAATTATCGTTTTGTGAAATGATGGAATATTTCAAGTAAAATAGAATATAAGAAAGTCTCCCAGGCAGTCCCTGACGATAGCACGAGCACTTGGGGGTCCGTGCCTAAGGAACACAAGCAGAAATAGGCTCCTAAGTTAAGACCTATATATAAAGCCACAAAATTTTAAAAACGCCTGTCCACAAAATTGTTATAGTCAAGTCCTGGCGACGCCACGAGCAGTTTTCGCCATGTAAAGCAATGAAGCCTAAGGCAGGAATTTAACTTCCACCAACATAGCCTATTTGCAGCAACAATTGACTTCCAACACGGCGTGGCTTTATCCGACGATATCAATTTCTAACCAGCAGCGTTGCCACCAGATGACTTCAAAACCTCTCGCTCGTGGCGTCCCAATAATTCTACCCTTGGAATACTGATGTGTTATCTTCCATGTAAAGTTTCAATTTAAACCGAGATATTTGATTTTCCTCTCGCACAGATTCTGAGCTATGACGACTTTAGCTTATTATTGTCAGCTATGCTGCTACAGAGCAAACAGTGGGAGATCCCGAAAATTTTCGATTGGATTAAAGAACAATTTGCATTAAAGGATGGACATGGTCCAACAGGATAGTTATATCTATCATCATCCCTAGTCCCATCCACAACGATGAGTAATAGTTCATCTGTCCAGTTGGGTAGCAGCTACAACTGAGGTCCTTCTTTTGGTACCACCTCCCTCCATACTTTTCTTTCAGTTCTGCATCTGGTGTTGTCATTTATTTATTAGAGTGCAGCCACAAATCATATATCTTTTTCATGAAGATGCTCTAAATTGTGCGAAACAGCGAATCATCGTACTCTGGAGTATCACTGAAGCAGAGGTTAACAGTTCAATTAGTGGCAACCGTCCAAACAACGAGACTGGAAAACTACGCTAACATTTCATAATGTAACAGCTCTAGAGATCAACTGATTCAAGTAATGATGTAAAAAAATCTACGTGAGCCTTATAAACTTGTTCATTTACATGGTTTTTAGATATAGGAATCACTGTTGAGCATAATAAGAGATAACTTGATGTCTCCAGAAGGTAGACATAGTAGTGACAAGCGCATACGTAGAATGATAGATACTTAAATGATTTTTTTTTATTTGTTTTAGAAAAATCTGTATTTTAAAAAATATTCTAGTATCTACACAGTCCAGTCACGTTAATGTGACCACTTATCAAAAGCCAGAATAACCACATTACTCAGAGCGGATCGCTGAGGGACGCGCAGGAAGAGAGTCACTTAGTTGTTGAAGGTGTACACTGGGATGTTCTAGGGCCCATGTGGACTCCAGTACACTGGTCATTTGCGATAGATTACACGATTGGGGGTCCATGGCGCGACTAACCCTATCGAGGGATCTCACAGATTATCGATTTTATTTAAATCCGGAGAGTTTCCTTCTACAATGATGAGCGCACCCAGAGAATGCCATGAAAACATTCCCCAGACCATAATGCTTCCCCCCCCCCCGCAGCAAACGTTCACTGAATCGTCGTTCCGGAGAACTTTTGGTAGCCCTTTGGTTCATCTGGGTGGTCAGTTATTCAATAGTTGCGCGTCTGTACGACCAAACGCATCACAGCAGCCGTATTTCACCGCTGCCGTTTATGGAACGTTGTTCACCACATTTGCCATGTCGCTAATTTTGGATAATGCCTTTCCACAGTATGCTTTTACCACGGCGGTACGCGACCAGTTTAGAAAACTACCCGTTTCAGAAATGCTCCCGTCTTTGGCCCGAGATCCAATGATCACGCTCTTTTAGACGTCGGATAAACCGCTCTGTTCTTGCATTACTCCAAAGATTGCAATGTTTTCCGATTCCCTCCGACCAGTGGCTGAGCGCGCTTGCACTCTCAACTGGGAGACGGAAGATGCTTGGTTCAAAACCAGGTCGCGTCTGCCGACCTAACGGTTCGGAGTTTTCTGTGATTTTCTCCGAAACTTCGCGTAAATACGGGTTAGGATGCCTTAGGAAGTCCCCCACAGAAGGCAATTCCCCCCTCCTCGGCCTAGATCCCTCGCTCAGATAATTGGCCGTAACACCACATTTGCATCCCTCGTACCAACACCACACTAAAGATAATGCCTTCAGACTGCATTCTGACGTCACAGAGGTCGGCAATTGCACACAAAGGTTAACTAGGCTAATTGTCGACAGCGCATCGTCTGAACTTTCTGTGACATGAAACAGTGGCGGAGGCGGAGGGGCATCTGTTCTCCGGCGCAGGATCCGAAGGTCGCCATTGCATTTTGGCAAATAGGAGGGGGCGCAAACTCATCAGTTGCTAAAGTTCCTAGCTACACCTCTGACATTCGAACGCAGTCCGAAGGCATTATCTCTAGTGTGGTCTTGCTCAAACACCCTTTGAGGTGACCAGAGATTTGAACAAAGAATTGGGGACAAATTAGGGTCGTGTTCCCAATACGACTACCATAATACAACGCCTGTGAACCTAGCCGTTCGGAGTTTTCCATGGTTTTCTCCGAAACCTCGCATTACTACGCTTCTCGCGTAAATACCGGCTAGGATCCCTTAGAAAGTCCCGCACGGAGGGCATTCCCTCTATAGGCCTAGGACCCTAGTGCAGTCAATCGGCCTTAATCCACAAACAAACCA
>JAWZYV010019137.1:0-25262 GCA_038373885.1 Cheiracanthium punctorium | reverse complement strand
ATTAGGCATATTTATTTGAATAAGAATACTATAATCTAATTTCGGTTGAACGAATCTTTTGTATCTAAAAATAGACAATGAGAGTAAAATGCTCTTATGATTTAAATGATGTAGATATTTTTTTTTTTTTTTGGGGGGGGGGGTTAGTAAGGTTTTCTTTTGTACATAAATTTATGAACCTGTATTTTTGATTTAATATCTGTATATGCATCTCTGAGAGTATGAACTAAGCATGAAAACATTGAGCATATTTATTTGAATAACAATACTGTAGTCTAATTTCTGCTTGAACGAATCTTTTGTATCTAAAAATAGGCAATGAGAGTAAAATGCCCTTATGACTTCAAAATGTTGTAGATAATTTTTTTTGAAAGGGGGGGGGGTGAATATAGTTAGGTTTTCATTTTTACATAAATTTATTGACCTATATTTTTGATTTAATATCTGTATATGCATTTCTGAGAGTATGAACAAAGCATGAAAACATTGAGCATGTTGAGTCCTAAACGGTTTTGTATCGCTTTACCCACGCATTTGGCGTGAATTTATTTGGCACCGTCCTTGGCGCAGTTTGTGTGAGCGCCTCTTTAATGTAACCCATTCATTTCCTCTCTCTTCGCTTCTTCGCTTCGCCCTAAGCGGCACGCATTTTTAAGTAATTAAAAATTTATTAAAAACGCATCAACTTATTCTCATTTTATTTTGAATACTTTACCTCGCACCCGCATCAACTTTCACAACATTTATCGTACATTTTCTGATCCGTCGAGCCGCCGGACACTAGACTTATGGATATAATGGAGTTTTAAAAATAAACTACGCAGCAGCTACGCAGTTCATTGTCGGTAAGTACATTTTGACTTACCTTGACTTACTTATCAATATGGCAGAAATGAAATCTGCGAAAACTAACAAAAAATGTATAAAATCAAACATTACAAAATTCAAAGATAAGGTGAATACAAACATTGAAAAGGCAGATTTCGCCTTGCTTCAGGTATATGAAGCGAAAGTTGCAAGTTTCCATACAGAATTAAAACAAGTGTTTGACTGTATATTTGCGCTTTGTGATGAGAAAGAAATCGATGATTTCATAGCAGAAAAAGAAACTATCATAGACTCATTAGATGAAATTAATTTGATCATTAAACGGAAACTTTTAACGCTTACTGCTGACAAAACAAACGTCAGTGAGAATATTTCACCTAGTTCTGTTTCTTCAGAAATAAAATTGCCGAAGCTTTCGCTTCCCTTTTTTAGTGGGAAAATTGAGGAGTGGATAGAATTCGAAGACTTATTTTCCGCAGCTGTTCATAAAAACAGTAAATTAACTAACGCTCAGAAGCTTCAATACCTCAAAAGTTCGTGTAAATCAGACGCTTTAGAGATCATTCACTCCATATCAATTTCTGACGCAAATTACGACATCGCCTGGAATTTATTGGTCGAACGCTACTCAAACAAGAAAGATTTGATAAACTCTGTTATTAGAAAGTTGCTTGCCTTACCACAAACAGTTGACTCTTCTCCGTCGCTTTTAAAATTTGTGGATAACATTAATGAATGTATTAGATCCTTGTCAGTCCTAGAACAAAATGTGAATGGTTTCAGCGATACGCTAATTCTATATATATTAGTCGAAAAACTCGACAAAAATACTAGAAGCTGGTGGGAAAGATCTCTTAAAAAGGACGAAATAGGAACGATAACGCAGTTAACATCCTTCTTAAAAGAACATTCGCGTACGTTACAGCACAACAAACCTCTAGTTCGCGAAGTGAAACGTCCACATAATTCAAGGACACTGACATCTGTTTCCGAAAATCACTCGAATTCTTGCCCGTACTGTCTGGCCCGACATTGTATTTTTAAATGTGATCAGTTTTTAAATTTGACCGCTAAAAAACGATTTAATTTCGTAAAAGCAAAAAATCTTTGTTTGAATTGTTTGTCTTCATTACATGTAATTAATTCCTGTAACAGTACGAATTCATGTAAAAAATGCTTGCCATTAGTAAAAAAGCACCATACTTTATTACATTTCGAAAAGGGAACGCGAGATGATAATGTAAACAAAATAACGCCTGATAAAACTAGCCAGCTGTCCGCAACTGCAAACGCATTCTTTCCTTCAGAACAAGCCATACCTTCTGTCGCCTCTGAGGATAAACATCATTCACCTCAAAACTCTTCTGCTTTGACTAGTTCATCCACGGCTAATAAACAAGTATTACTCTCCACAGCTATAATTTATTTGAAGAGTGCTAATGGGGAGTTTTTAGCTTGTCGCGCACTGTTAGATAGTGGGAGTCAAAATAATTTCATGACTAAAGAGTGTGTTCAATTATTGAATCTACGAGGAAGGAAAATATTCGCCTCCGTCTCAGGACTAAGCGGAATCAATATGAACATTAGAGAAAGCGTGATTGCAAGTGTTTCTAACGCAGATAAGAGTTTTATGCGTACTTTAAATTTTTATGTTGTTCAAAAAATAACTCGCATAACCCCTGCTAAATATCTAAATATACCAGATCTTAAACAGTTGCAATCAGTTGATTTAGCTGACCCAGAGTTTCATAAACCAGGTCCAATACACATTTTGTTGTCAAATGAAGTATTTTTTGATTTACTGAAGACCGATAGAATAAGTATGCAGGGGCTGATCTTTCAGCAGTCGGTCTTCGGATACATTGCCAGTGGGTCTGTATGCATGCCGCAACAAGACAGTTTTGATAATTACTGTGGGTTTGTAGAAACTGTAGATGATTTATCTGATATTATGAAAAAATTTTGGGAGATAGAAAACGCTCAAGAAACAAAAAAGTTGAAGAGTCAGGAGGAGGAATTTTGTGAGCAACATTTCCTCCGCACACACTGTAGACAAGATGACGGTAGATATGTCGTAGAGATGCCGATTAAAGATGAAGGACTTCTACTTTTAGGCGAATCTAAGGAGAACGCAAATAAACGATTGAATTATTTGCATAAACGTTTTGCTCGCAATCCCGATATGAAACCTTTATATGAAGATTTCATTACGGATTATAATCAATTAGATCATTCAGAAGAAATTTCTGAAGGGGACAGTTCTAGTTATTCATATTATCTGCCTCATCATGGCGTTTATAGACCCGACAAATCTAGCACTAAACTCAGGGTAGTGTTCGACGCGTCTGCTCCTACGACTACGGGAGTTTCACTAAATGATGTTTTACTAAATGGAGGGACAGTTCAAGATGAACTATTTGATATTATTTGCAGATTTCGTACTCACAAATATGCCTTCACAGCAGACATTATTAAAATGTATCGTCAGATTAAAATTAAGGAGAATCAATGAGACTTATTACGTATCTTATGGAGGAGTCGCGAAGAAGAACCGGTTAAAATTTACAGATTGAAGACTATAACTTACGGTACTTCGAACGCGCCATATCTCGCAACACGCACACTCAATCAATTAGCAGATGACGAAAGGAACGACTTTCCAGTAGCAGCGCAAATAGTACAAAGAGACTTTTACGTCGATGACGTATTGACAGGAGCTCATACTTTAATAGAGGCCCAAGAAGCACAATCGCAATTAATTGAATTACTATCACGTGGAGGAATGCTTCTGCATAGATGGTGTGCAAATCACAGGAATCTTTTACAGTTCCCAGGGGGACAAGAAGATTATTCATTCAATAACTCAGATGACAATCAGAGCATCAAGACTTTAGGATTACTGTGGAACACAAGAGTCGATTGTTTCTCTTTCAAATCGGCAATCAAGGAGCCAACTACTTACACAAAAAGAACAGTACTATCTAACATTGCTCGCGTCTATGATCCATTAGGATTACTCGGACCAGGAGTAACAAAGGCAAAAATCTTCATCCAAGAACTTTGGCTTTTGAAGCTCGACTGGAACGATCCGCTACCCGAAAATACAGTTAAGGAGTGGCAGCTTTTCACGGCGTCCATGAAATCGATCAACGACTTACAAGTGAGCAGATATGTTTTGAAAGACGAATTTTCAGAAGTTCAAATTCATGGGTTTTCAGATGCGTCGGAACGTGCATACGGGGCAGCAATTTATTTACGTTGTAAAAATGACCGAAATTCATCCGCAAATTTGCTTTGTAGTAAGTCCAGAGTAGCCCCGCTGAAAAAGCTTACAGTGCCACGCTTGGAACTATGTGCAGCTGTATTGTTATCACAGCTTGTAACAAGGGTGGTAACTTTATTGAACATAAAAATCAGTAAGATATTTTTGTGGTGTGATTCGACCATAGTTTTAGCATGGATTCAAACTCCGCCGCATTTGCTCAAAACTTTTGTTGCCAACAGAGTGACAAAAATCCAAGAGCTGACTCAAACATGCCAATGGAACCATGTGCGTTCAGATGAAAATCCAGCAGACCTTGTTTCTCGAGGACTGAACTTCGACAAACTCCGTGAGAATGATCTCTGGTGGTATGGACCAGACTTTCTTCGTAAACACACTGACCTCTTAATGTCTGAAAATCCAATTCTATCACCCAAGGAAGAGGACTTGTGCAAGGAGATGAAAGATGTTCCAACCATAGTCACTCCAACCAGTTGGACAAATTTAGTGAACATTTTTGAACATTCAGAAGCTGCATTATGTTCATTGTCTGAAGATTTCTATGTCAAAATCTTTAATTTAACTAATAGTTTCATTAAGTTAATACGCATATTTAGTTTTATTTGCAGGTTTATCTGTAATTGTAAAAATTCAACCAAAAAAATCAGGGGACCCTTAACCGCTTCCGAACTCAAATCTGCAGAAATTTTGTTGATTAAACAGGTACAGTATGTAACATTTTCTCAGGAGATGATGAATTTAGAAAAAGGTAAGACCATTCCTGTTAGTAGTAAATTGAAATTTTTGAATCCATTTTTGGACTCAAACGGTATCCTTAGAGTAGGTGATAGGCTAAATAATGCGCACATAAGTTATAATAGCAAACATCCTATAGTACTTCCAAGTAATCATAAGTTGAGTGAAATGATTTTTGAGTATTATCATAAAAAATTCCTACATTTAGGACCTCAGTCCCTTCTACATCATGTTAGACAAAAATATTGGATTGTCAACGGCAGATCACTTGCCAGAAAAATAGTTCATAGATGCGTCTTTTGTTTTAAAAACAAACCGCAAGTCAACAGCCAAATTATGGGGAATCTTCCTTCGGAAAGGGTGTCGCCTAACCCACCTTTTTCTAATTGTGGGGTGGATTTTTGTGGCCCTTTTCTCATAAAATATAGGAACCAAAGGAAGGGTGTTTATAACAAGGTGTATGTAGCAGTGTTTGTTTGTCTCGCTACAAAAGCGATTCATTTAGAAGTTGTTTCTGACCTTATTTCTGAATCCTTCATAGCAACTCTCAAGCGATTCTTTGCAAGGCGAGGCAAAAGTTCAACTCTAATATCTGATAACGCAACTAATTTTGTTGGTGCAAATGCCGAGTTAAAAAGGTTACAAGCATTGGTTGAGAAGCCAGATAATACGATGATTGATTATTTAACATCTGAATCAATCACTTGGAAATTCATCCCACCTCGTGCACCCAATTTCGGTGGCTTATGGGAAGCTGGGGTGAAATCCTTTAAATACCATCTCAAAAGAACCTTAGGAAATTCACGAGTGACATTAGAGGAGTTTTTAACACTCATTATACAGATCGAAGGGATATTGAATTCGCGTCCATTGACTCCCTTATCGTCCGATTTGAATGAATTCGAAGTACTTACTCCCGCTCATTTTTTAATCGGACGTTCTATCACTTCTATCCCAGAGCCAGATCTCGCATCTATAAATGAAAATAGACTTTCAAGGTGGCAAAAAATCACAAAATTTCTTCAAATCATATGGAAGAGGTGGCAACGTGATTATCTTAATCACCTTCAACAAAGACATAAGTGGTATTTTTCAAAAAACAACATTCAGGAGGGCACGGTAGTCCTAGTTAAAGAAGACAATATGCCCACTGCAACTTGGCTATTAGGTAAAATTGAAAGGCTAATTCTGGGTAAGGACGAGAAGGTAAGAGTGTGCCTTGTGAAGACCAAGGCGGGTATTTTGAAAAGGCCAATTACCAAATTAGCATTTTTACCACTTGAACCTTGATAAGAAATTGCTGAATGTATGTATTTTCATATTATTACCTATATATATTTTTATTCAACAGTCTACGAATTGTATAACCATTGTTTCACCCTATTGTATTTTGTTATTCACTGTATTGTTTTTGTTGTAACATTGTTTATCTGTAATGGCAAATATTTTATGTTAATTGTTTATTATTGAAGTGTTTGAACCCTTCAATGTCGGGGGGTATGTTGAGTCCTAAACGGTTTTGTATCGCTTTACCCACGCATTTGGCGTGAATTTATTTGGCACCGTCCTTGGCGCAGTTTGTGTGAGCGCCTCTTTAATGTAACCCATTCATTTCCTCTCTCTTCGCTTCTTCGCTTCGCCCTAAGCGGCACGCATTTTTAAGTAATTAAAAATTTATTAAAAACGCATCAACTTGTTCTCATTTTATTTTGAATACTTTACCTCGCACCCGCATCAACCTTCACAACATTTATCGTACAGAGCATATTTATTTGAATAAGAATAGTATAATCTAATTTTGCTCGAACGAATCTTTTGTGTCTAAAAGTAGACAATGAGAGTAAAATGCTCTTATGATTTCAAAATGATGTAGATATATATATATATATTTTTTTTTGGGGGGGGGGATATAGTAAGGTTTTCTTTTATACATAAATTTATTAACCTGTACTTTTGATAGTATATAATTATGCATTTCTAAGAGTATGAACTAAGAATGAGACACATATTCATTTGAATAAGAATACTAAAAGTTTATTGTAATTTTGCTCGAACATAAACTTTAATTTCTAAGTGTAAATGAAAATAAATTGCTTCTATAATGATTTCAAGCTGATGTGTATAAACCTATAAAATTTGTCAAGATTTTCTTATGTGTATCATCGTATTTTCTGTATCTTTATATAAGTTTTGTAAATGCATTTTTGAGGGTGAGTATGAGTTATACACGGTATGTTTATTTGAATAAGAATGATAAGTTTATTCTAATTATCTAAAGACTCTTTGAAGTATATTTGAAAGAAAGCAAAGAGTGGCTTTATCATGTTTCAGGTTAAAGCAGAATTTCTGCAGAAATAAAGTTTAGAAGATATTCCTAACTTACATAAACGTAACATACATATTCGTAATGAAGGTATCCAGTTACACTCGTAAAACATAATAAAATGCACATTGAGCGATCGGCTTAAAAATTTTCAATTGTTATATATAATATCAGAGTTGCAAACTGCTCCGGAATATAATTAACCACTTTTTGAAAACAGAAATTTTTTGTAAATTTTTTTAAATGGTAATACGCCCACACGTTTGACCTCGAAATTTTGCAATATTTTAAGCCACAAATTAAAGTTTAAAAAAGTGGTTAATGATATTCCAGAGCAGTTGGCAACTCTAATATTAATGTTTATATACTTAAAAACTAATTCTGTAAAATTCTGAAAATCCACGTTTTACCAACTCTTTTTGTTTTTGTGTGTGTGATTTTTAACGGAATAAAATTGCTATTTTTTGGAAGAATGAATGAAACTGTGTCATCTAAGTCAGCGGCACTAACTTAGATTGCTAACCGGTATAGTGCGCGCAGAACTGCAGGAAGGGCGGGGAGGTGAGAGAGAGAGAGAGAAAGGCAACGTGCAGGTGATAATGCATGTTTAAAAACTCATTTCATTTATTCTTATTTTTACTCCAAAAATTTTTTCTCCTAAAATGTTTATTCAGACATTACCAATAACAATATTTTGTAGGACTAAAATTTAGTAGGATTAATAAGACTAAATATTCATTGTTAAAGATATTAAAAAATGTATGTTTGCTAAGAAATGTGAGGGGGAGGGGGGTGGGCGTCTTCATAAATTATCCTTTGTTGGGAGAAATTGTTGCACAATTATTTGGAACTGCTGATCTAAGTCATAATTTTATTTTCAAACATATTCATTTGCAAATTTTTCGATATAAATCGACTCATGAACCCATTTTCGAGAAACATTGTTTTATCCTAAATTAAAGCCAATATAATATCCTGATTTATCTGAAATTTCACTATCTTGCCTCCTAAAAAAGTCCAACCCGTTACAAAAAGGTGACTAGTGTGGCGATTTTCCTTTCTTACTACATCCTGCGCGTGCCCACTTGTCATGGTTTAGGTTTTTCTTTTTAGGGACTCAAAGTTCAGCGAAATTTTGTTTGTTCGATGTCTCTTATTGGATTTTATGAGTTAAAAAAAGACAGCAACTGTGCTTGGGTGAAGAACGGCTACTCAGTTAGCAATAAATAAATTGTTTTGTAAAAACTTTTGGGTGAAAATTTTGATGCACATATGAATTGATTTATATATGCTACATACAATGCATATGAATGTTTGCGTTTTTATTAGCAGGTTTTTTTTAAGTGTATATATACAGAGTTTTTAAAGTCAGATTTCCTATGCTATACGCCTCCAGCTAGTTAGAAAAATTATGTCTAAGTATAGTAAAGTGGCTATGCGCTACTTGGTGAGATCACTTACAGTCACAATGCATCATGCATCTTCAGAGTAGCTAGGCTTTTTGGTATCAGATACATCTGGACATGAAAGGTTTCATCAAAGCATAGAGGGCTGTTATAGCCTAGTGATATTTTTTAAAAATTGCGATCAAAAGTGCTAAACTTTTGATCGCAATATACGTGTATTTTCGTGTATTTTCATATATACGTGTATTTTCAATATTTCTATAGAATTTTTAGTTCTATTAGAATTCCTTATTTCTGAATTGTGCCTGGTAGAAAACGATAAAGTTAGCGTAATTATCTTCTACCATGAATTAATTGGCTCTGTAAGTAGTCTCATCCAGCAGTGCGTAGCCACTCTACCAATACATGACTTGGAGTCGTTGAACAATTAAAACAAAATGTTGGCTATAGGGAGCACTTCGTCTATATATGTGTATTTACGTAAATGTGTATATTTCTTTATGGATACTTATTTTCTTCATTCTTTTATCCCTTCTTGTACTATTTTGTTCATTTTAATAAATAATATAAATTATCCTTGTATTATATTCATTTTGGATTTTGGAAGAAACTGAAAACTTAAAAAATGAGTTATTTTAATAAAATAAACAATATAGGTTTATAGGGATTTTACATATGAATTTAAAAATGCCATTGATAAAAGCTCTAGAAAAACTGGCAAATAGGAATACGTATTTTAAAACTTTTCCTTATTTGCTATTATGCTTGCAAAATACAAAAACCTTATCAAAGACATACAGGTTCAGGCAGGGGCGTAGCCAGGGGGGATATCGGGATATATCCCCCCCCCCGAAATTTTTGGATTAGTGATGAAATTCCGTCTATTTATGCAGATATAAGTTCATATCCCCCCCCCCCGAAAAATTTTCCTGGCTACGCGCCTGGGTTCAGGTACATGAAGAACTGACAGTCGCAGTTGTAAGAGGGGCTCCATTTTTTTATCTTCTTACTGGCTCAACATGATTAGAAAGAGCAGAAAGCGGTCCACAACGATCTTTCTTTAATGGAACATGTTGCCACGATATAAACTTATTAAATGAAGTGTTTGTTAGCTGTTTTTCAAAGAATGAATTAATGACTTTTTAAATATTTTTATGTTTACTGTACTTCTAAATACTATCAGTAGATAAAAGATTTTAAAGCATTTCTGAAAGTCTAAAATAGTACTCACAGGCAATTATTTTGGCAACAATCATAGAAAAGTTAATCTACACTTAGACATTAATTTTTTTTAAACGTATTTTAAAGAAAGAGCCCTACCAGTGGCATAGCATTAGCGCTTTGA
This sequence comes from Cheiracanthium punctorium, assembly GCA_038373885.1. Classification (NCBI taxonomy): domain Eukaryota; kingdom Metazoa; phylum Arthropoda; class Arachnida; order Araneae; family Cheiracanthiidae; genus Cheiracanthium; species Cheiracanthium punctorium. Next base: position 15,342 of record JAWZYV010019137.1, on the reverse strand, counting down.
ATTGGGAGAAGAAAAGTGCTGGTTCGAAACCAGGTCGCGTCCATTGGCCTAACATTTCGGAGTTTCTCGAGGTTTTCTCCGAAACTTCAAGTAAATGCGGATTAGGACGGAGGGTAATCCTCCCCTAGGTCTAGATCCCTCGAGCATTTTTACATTTTTGAAAAAATAAATCTGCCATTTACAAGATATTTGAGTTTTTTTTTTTTTTTTTTCAGGTGACCCGTTTATAAAATGAATAAACTACATCCCATTCAAATAAGTCAAATACAATGTCCTATACAACATTTCAATATTCTGCAAAAAAAAAAAAAAAAGGCAAACAAACTTTGCTCTTTAATAGGATGAAAGTAATGCATTCTCAAATTTATAATTTTTTTTATGCTAAGAATTTTTTTTTTTTTTACTGTCATGATTTTTACATTTTAGTAATAAATGTTTAAATAAAAGTACCCTAAACGAAAATTGAGCACTTCAATTACTACAATTTCTCAATAACTAGCTCTAACTACGCATACAATATTTTATGATATTTTTAAATTATAAAGCATAACGAGAAAAGTAAAACTTTTTAATTTTGCCCATTTTATTAAAATAAATAAATAATTGTTTAATCTAAACATTATTTACCATGATAAAAAAAAACACCATAAATAAATGTACATGTGTATACATTATTTCTTTTTTCAAATTAAAAATCAAATTTTAAGTTTTTACACTTTGTATAAAGCTTATTGTGACGAACACAAATTTATCAAAAATAAAATAATCATCTCTTTCTTTCGGAATTCGTAAACAGACAAGCAGCAAAGAAGACGATCGGAGAGAGGAAAATTTACCTCTTTTCTCTCCCCCACAGTCATAAAGTCATAAAAGTGTCAAAATGTCCCCCCGTAAGAAACCCCTTTTATCCTTGACGCCCACTCTGCGGGAGTCCGCTTCGCTCACCAGAGGTCGCTCGTTTTCCATCGGAGTTGGGATTTTTTGCAAATGTCGCCTTAAGGAGTTCAATAAGCCAAACAAAACTAAAGGAGAAAAAAATACTTGTCATTAATTTCTAGTGCGTCTTTAATGGTTGCCACTCAGGCACGTATTCAAAAAAAAAATTTTTTTTTTGGCGGGGGGGGGGGCAAACAGTAAAAAAGGCAGAATTTCACACAAAAATACTATATCATTACCATTTTAGTAACAAAAATCCAAATTTCGGGGGGGTCCGGACCCCCCTCCCCTAAATGCGTCCTTGCGTGCCACTATATACAGTAGACCCCCTATTACACGGTAGATACGTTCCGTGTTGTACGAATCCTGAGCTATGCTCCACCTGGAGTGTAAGCCACGCTGTTCAACCGCTGCATACCTTATTTGAGCAATTTTTTTCCCATTTCACTTAAATACTGCTTACTTGATACTACCTATGCACCAGAGATAACTGATATGCACTTCGTCTAAATTAAATCGGGTTTAAATTCGCATACTTATTTTAATAAAACGTTTTATTTTTCAAGTTGAAATAGAATAAAATAAATCCTACAAAAGTTCTTTCAGATACGTTTAATGTACACCACAATTAGAAAAATCATACGATATATACGAGTCTCTTTCAGCGTGTTATAGGGAACCCGATCGCAATTTTTTCGCCGTGTTCTAGGTGTACGGACCCGTGTTATCGGAAACAATTTTCATACATTTTGCGGAGTTTTATTTTCAAATCACAATCGTTATTTATTTAAAAGAGAGAGAGAGAGAGAGAGAGAGAGAGGAGCCAAATCCAAGCCTTGTATTATACTGAGAAAATCTACAACACGGCTCTGCTTCCAACATTAAAATTCAGCAGATGCAGCAGAATGATGCAGTTCCAGTTATAAAAAAATTTTATGCTTTGTTTTGCATCATGAATTACATTTTTCTTTCTTTTTTTTTTTTTAAGGAGTTTATGTGTCCCAAAAATAAAACATATTAGGAATGTTGAATGTTGAGGAACATTTCGTATGAGCAGTGCCATAACTAGGAGGGTGCAAACGAGGTACGTTAGTGTTTGCCGCGCGCAGGGGCGTAGCCAAGGGGGGGGGGTTAGGGGGGTCATAACCCCCCATGAGGAATTTTTTGCCATACAAAATGTATATTCTTCACTCCCTTATCACACACATTTTGTATGCATATATGTGAGTTGCAGTAGTCGTAACCCCCCCCCCATGAAAAATTTCTGGCTACGCCCCTGGCCGCGCGTGATTTGAAGTTAAATTGCGGCACAGCCTACACGATTGGAAAACTTTTTAATTGATGGTGTTTTGAATATTACATCCACTAATAATATTATTCCATTATCTTACCGGCACCTAAATGAATAATCATCTAGCAGCATATTTATTACTCGAAGATCCGCATATAACATATATTATACAAAGTTTACTGACTTGACTGACAAACATTTATAGCAAAAATTTGTGTCATTAAACAGTTTTGTATTTAAGAAAGAAAGAAAACCATAAACAAGGAAACATGCACAGCTTAGCAACCGAGCTTTGGGGGGGGAAAAAAAGGGGGGAACAATAAACAGTTGAATAACAGTCCGAATTTATATGGAGCGAAAAAAAAAAATGACCGGTTGCTAGGCAACAATGAAATAAAGAATTTTAACAGGGTAACTATCAATGGTAGCATTTCCTGTACCCAACATTCCTATGTCTAGCATTGTGAGCTTTGACATTTTTTTTCTCCCTCATTTTTCTACCCATCCTTCCGCTTGGCAGTAGTCAATTATTCTTTGAGAGTTGTTACAATAGGCACTCCTCTCCCTCCCACATTTAATATACACATTTTTTTTTGTTGTTGTTGTTATTATCGCCGGTTTCATCGAATGTGAGAGAAAGAGACGGAAGAATGGCCATGAGCTTTCACGAGTCAAGATAAAAGATCAAGGTCTGAAGACAACGGTAACAATCCGCATCATGTAGTACCAGCGGACATAGAAATCTTACTTCAGTGATTTATAAATAAAGAAAATTTCGATACCGACCCGAAACCAAAATGGAAAGGGACAGCCCAAACCGTTTAAAAATTATGATTAAGGAAGATCAGAGCCCGATCTACACAAATGTGGGCCCTTCGCAAAAAAAGTTTGGTCCCTCTCACGATAACAACCCCCCCCCCCCCCCCCACCACCACCACCACCACACACACACACACACACACACACAGCAAGATGAAAAGAATAAAGAGAAAAGATAATTTGTATAATCTGAAAAAAGTTTTAAATATCCTTCCTTCTTTTTTCTTTTCTCTCCCTTCCACCAAATACAAAATTTTATTCAAGTAATCTGAAATAAATGAATATACATGATTAAGTGAAACGTCACGTCGAAATGCTTTATCGACTCTAGAACATCCTACTATATAGTTATGCTGATCACCGACTATATAGCAATTCCGGTTCAACCACTTCAAGATAAAACTTTTACCACCATTACTCCAAAAAGATTAAAAAGCAAAGCAGAAAAAAAAGAAACTTAATAAGATCCATACCGTTTGTACGATCCACTTGAAAAATTTCATAATTATGTATAAAAATATTGGAACCAATCTGCGATACTTTAAAAATCTGATAATTCACCCGTTCTTAATTTTTAAACGATTTTTCGCTCTTTTCAGTTCTATTTCATTTCCGAGAATAAAAATAGTATTTAATCATTTACATGACCAAAGTAAGTTGTCGCAGTTGATATTAGCGCCACAGTGAAGTCACGGTTATCAAGCTTTGACGGGAAAATTGCTATCCCAGTTTGTTTAAAATAGTTTTTCAGATTAATGAAATTTATTTTTAATACAAGAAATCGGGTGGGTTGTAGACCGCTCGTTTTGCCATTCCAAACGATCCCTAACTTTTTACACCTGCGGACCAACCGCCGGAAGGAGAAGTTTTTGCGGACCGACAAAAAGTAAATTAGATACCTGAAAATGTTTAATTATTTTAAATGTATATTTAAAGTGTTCTCTTTTGATGTATACATGCTGTTTTGAGGTGATTAGAAAGTAATGGGACACATGCAATTTTGCATTAAAGAAACAGTTTTTTTTTTTTTTTTTTTTTTTTTTTGGTCAACCAATTGATGAAGTAGCCAAAGTATCATACTTTACACCTATTACAAGAATCATTTTTCATTTACAGGTTTACTATGAATTTACGAGCATATGACAAAAAAGCTGTTTTACAACATCAGAAGTAAATAAAATCCGATTTTTTACGTCAATGTAAGTTTTCAGTTTCATTTATTGCAGTTAATATAATTCCATGTAATGTCCTGCAGGCTTAACAAGATAAATTTTATGAACTAGTAATTGAGTTCGGGCCAAAAGCAGCTTCCTATAAATAGCAATAAGCTATTTTGTTGAAATATTCGGCTAAGTGAGGGATGGGACACTCCAAGCTATCTCTCCCTATGCTGCGCAGATGGTTTAAAAAGTAAGGTAATAAAAGCTCTCACGGGTGCTTGTACATATTCCCCGAACAAATGAAATTCCATGTGCAAGTACAAGAGAGGATCACAGCAATCAAATGTCAGTAGCTGGTCATTCGATGCCACGTCGTTGTCTACAGCGCTGCCGGTATTGGAACATCCTCTATACAGCCCTGATCTCGCACCCAGTGACTTCCATCTCTTCGAAGAAGCATCTAGCAGGATTTCATTTCCAAACCGATGCTGCAGTTCAGAAAGCCTCCGTTAAGTATACTTCAGTAAATATAAGGGGTACATAAGGATAGCTTACAACCCCTCAGTCAGTTTGAGTGTTATTTGTTGTACCAATAAAAATAAAAATAAAAAATTTCTTTTGGTTAGAAATGCCATCCCTCCTAACTATACCCTATACATATTTATGCGTATGTTTGTATAGTAGTTAAAATTTTTAAATAATCTTAGAAAGGATGTTATATAATTTTTAATTTTTTTGTGAACTAATAGCAAAGTACCGCGGAACAATGATTAGGAAGCACTGTCAGGGCCGGCTCAAAGGGGGTGCGACTGTAGGCGATCGCCTAAAGTCCCGCGCTTAAAGAGGCCCCGCTCCTGGGTCATTTTTTTGCGGGGGGGGGGGGGGGGTGGCTGGCTATCACATTAGACCGAGCTTGGTAGATTGTTGTGATATATCCCGAAAAAAGCAGAAAAACAAAGCTAATATGTACTAGCACTGCTAGTAGTAACTTACATAAGCCATGATAGTAAAGAGGCCCCGCGCTTGCGCTTCGCATGGGGTCCGCACGCCCCATGGGCCGGCTCTGGCACTGTTCTAAAATATAATATTAATTATAAAGTTTAAAGTCGTTTTATTTACTCTAGACGCTTCTTTTTTTTATTCTTGACAGCTAGAAAATAGTCAAAAGAAATACTGCGCAGGCAAAGATGAATAGTAAAAATGTTTGTATGGAAGACTTTGAAGAGAAAAACAGCAGCATCGTGCAAAAGCAACATCTAATTATCGCGTCCAAAGGCGTTCAAAAGATGAACTGCAGTAAAAGCCAGAGCATAAAAATTCAAGGGTGTTTCCTCCATCAAGCGGCACAGGAGGTCACCCGGCAAGCAATTCAGAAATTATATGTAAAGTATGCACAATAAGAGGCGAGATTTCGAAATGCTGAGGCATCGACTTTTGATTTTCCATTGACGTCCTATAAAAGACTGCTAGATTCTATTTAAACAAAAATTTTTATTCGTACAAAGACCTTTTCAAATTACTTTAACAGGAATGCGAAACATTGAGAAAGATTCCATAATTCCTCCGAGGTCAAAATTCTAATCTGTCGCAATATTTAAGAGAAAAATTTTAGTCTTGCCTTTATTATAAAAACTTCAGTTGCATTAAAAAAAATTCTTCCTTTATTACTCATTAAATTATAGAATTACAAAACAATTAACATATTTTTTTTACATTAATATAAAATTTTCAAAATTTATAAATATTCTTACCGTCCTATACTATTTTAAGGCCCGGATACTAAATAGGGATGGACGCGAGACGACTTTTTTGCGAGACGAGACAGAGATTTACAGCTTTTTTGCGAGACGAGACACACATTTTTAACATTATGATATAGGGATTTTTGCGAGACGAGACAAGCTTTTAGGCTATTTTGCGAGACGCGAATTTTTCGTCTCGCGTCCATCCCTAATACTAAAGATAGATTTGCTGCCGAAATTAGCCGGTTTTTTTTCTTTTGCATAGACTAAGGGGGTATCCAGACCCCCTAAATACCCCACCTTATATACGCATATCAGAAAGGTATATTAAACGGTTTCAACTAAGTTAAGTTGAATTTATTAAGAAATATAGACTTCCTAAGAAATTTTTATTTAGAACCTGACAACGTCGGTCAGTTAAGCCGTCCTAGGAAATTTGTTCTTTAAATTCCCTTCAAACGCTCTTTTTGTGTGTGTGTGTGTATGTGTGTGTGTGTGTGTGTGTGGGTGCTTGAGCCCCAGAGCATCCACAAAGATGGCACCACTGGTGAAAGCATCACTATATTCATGGCGAATCGCAGCCAGCATAAATACATGTTTAAGGCACCTTTTTTCTTTAGATAAGTAATGTTTTGATTCCAGTCTTCAGAGGGACTCAATCTGTATGCATTTCCACCACGATATATAAAGCAACAAGCACCTTAAATAGTTTCTTGCCGGTTATTCTTCCTTGATATATGATATATATGATAATACGCAATAACCTTTATTATCATCCCCAGCAACATAACCCAAGCGTGCAAATATTATAAACATGACTGTTAGAAAATTATCGACACCCATAATTTTACGAACATCGTTTCGAATGCAATTGTCCGACAACGGTGTATGCACCCATAAATGTTACTGTCAAAAAGGTTACAAGAATAAGAGGACATTGTGGCACTTCACTTTATTTCATTCGAACTATGCAAGACATAATAGAAATTTTTTTTATTTATTTATTTATTTATTTATTTTTTTAAAGGGAAAAAAATGATGAAATAATCTGCTAACCCCTTTTCAGCACATATCTACTTCCAGTATCGGTTTATCCGCTCCAAGGCCGACCGCCAACAAAAGCAAAAATTAGGTTGGGAGATCACGGATCTTTTCCAGTCTGCGGTCGAACACACCACGGCTGAAGAGCGAGAGCAACACGCCCTGCGCACGCGACGACGTTTTTATAAACACAGGGAGAAAACACGAACTCCATTCCAACAGAGCAGGATGCTACGCATTTGTAGAGAACGAATAGCTTATTCATAATTCTGGATTATGCGTAAATATGAATTAGACATTAAAACTCACTTGCAATTCAAACCTCATTCTTAAGCTATCTAAATATTAAAAAAAAAAAAAAAAACAATTATCAGAACTATGAAACCGATTATCTATGTTGATATCAGTGATTAGTGGGGGGGGGGCTAATTAAAAGAATAATCTACAAAAAGTTCTGTAACAAGATGATTGAAATCCATTGGTTTTTTTACAAGCAACGACCACTCTGCGCAAATTAATAAATGAATGGTTTCTTTTAAAAAGATCATTCTGTAATTATTATATACTAGCTGCTACCCGCGACTTCGTCCGCGTCTGCTTTAGAATTAGGTACAGAGAGAAATGAAGCATGTGTGAATAACAAAATAACAAATATGTTTGCATTATAGACACAAAAGTGACTGTATTTGGATATTGTTTATTTTTTACTTATTTTAAATGAAGTGTAATACATGGCAATACACTTCATTTAAAATAAGAGAGAATGCAGAATTACTAAATTTAGATTTTTTTACGCATTTGGCAAATGGAAACAGTTACAACAGTATTTGCGGACTATTTTGAGTGTTCTTGTAAAAGAAATATTTATGCTTTGCATGAATTTTAGTCTATGTTAATTAGGAATAGCGCAGCTTTCTTTTAGAGAATGAGTTTTAGAATCGGTTCTGTAGTTACAGAGATATCCATAGATCGTAATGTATTACAATTATTTTGAGTGTTTCTGCAAAAGAACTATTTATGCTACATGTATGAATTTTAGTCTACAATACTCAGGAATAGTGTAGCTTTCTATCAGTGAAAAAAAGTTTTGGAATCGGTTCAATAGTTACAGATATACATAGAGCGTAATGTAATTTTTACGAGTATCCCAGTAAAAGAACTATTTGTGTAATTCGTATTGTAAATTTATGCGAAGCAAGACTCTGTCTCGTCTTGCAAAATATTTCCTTTCTCGTCTCTCAAAAAAATTGCAGGTCTCATCTCGCGTCCATCATTAGTCTCGGGTTCGAATTTCGTTAATCCATGGTTGTCGTTCCCCCCCCCCCCTTCTTTTGTGTTTGTATTTCTGTTGTGTTCTTCTATGATTGTTAATAAATTTTATTTGGAATTAATAAATGCCAAACGGATATTCAGGGGTATAAGACCACCTTCGCAATTGCAGCCAGAAACCTCAAGAAAAATTCTGAATTCAAACAAACAAAGGCAGTTCCCAAGAGAAGATAAAGAGCATTAATCACTTGGGAACTGCATTAGCATCAACAAATAAAAATTTCACGCTGGGGTGTACATTTAAAGAACCAGTTAACCGCACACGTGACGTGGAGAGTTGAATGATGCATGCGAAATATCTGCTGTGAGATAAAGTTATATGCGGAAGAGGCATGGTACATAGTATATCAATCCATCATGTGAAATCAGGAAGGACGTTCACCTTTCTTAACCATACCTTCCAGCGACATGGAACCCTGGGATGAATTTTAATGTATTCTTCTAATGGGTCGTCTTTATGCATGTGTGTAGACCAGGAGTCATCGCCCAGCTGTCTCTAAAAGCAATGACAGGAGATAGGGTCGATTTCGACAACAGAACGCTTAAGCAACAACGGGAAGGTGCTGAGTGTAGGATAACAGAACATTTAAGTAAATTTGAGGGTGTTTTTGTCCAGATATCTCTGAAAATTTAACGATATTAGCTATTTCCTTAAGTTGCAGCATACGATAAATTTTAATAGGGTCATTCGCCGATAATATACAAATTTGTAAAATGCTAATTTTTTTACTTGCAACTTTTAATGCAACTTTTTTTACTCATTTAAATTAAATTAATTCAATCATTGCACGCCCCCCCCCCGAAAAAAAACGAAATTAAAGCGTGACATAAATTTTGCTTTATAAATACAAACTTGGAATAATATGTATATAGCGCAACTGCAAAATGATAAACTAAAACTATATCAGCATTACTTGCGATCGAAAAAAATGTAAAAAGCGTTTTGCAAACAAATCTATTTAGTTGCAAAATTCTTCATTCCTACATAATAAAATTTTGCCCTTCATTTTTAAGTTCTGAATCACCATCACATGATGTGCTGTGGACCAGTAGCGTATATAGGTTTCCGTTTCAGAGAGGGGGGAAGGGAGTGTAATTCAGTATATTAAATCTTTATAGTTACTGGAGTTAATATAAATGTTTTAAAATAGCTGCTTTTAATGCTTGCTTTATATTTTCAGAGGGGGGGGGCGGGCCCCTTCGCCATCTACCCTTAAATACGCCACTGATGTGGATTACATTTTTTTGGTCTTAATTCGAAAGAGTAAATCATGCATAATCTCTCATTCTGCAGAACATCTTAGTAAAAATTTACTTACTTAAAAGTCTAACAATACTGTTGATATCGAAATATATATAGAATTACAGACATGTAGATACAGAAATATCTACATGAAGCGTAATATTTCGTATATTTTTTTGTCTATCATGGTTGTCGTAAAAATAAACGCTTGTGCGTAATTTTTATGCGTTACCCTCACTGCGTATTGGGACTATTTCAAATTCGTGACATCAAAATGAGTCAAATACACTTACAATTATAATTTAAAATAAATAATTAATTCCATGTTCTGCTCACCATAGTAGTTACCATAGTATCAGAATCCATTACTGCCACTTAAATTTGTCAAATTCAATAATTAAATGAAAATTATGTTAATTCTTAGAGTTCCCAGCTTAAGAAAAATGGAAATACATATTATGAAACAAATAGAACATTAATTTACTGGCGCTTTCAAAAATTCTCCGATTTTTAATGCTATTGTAACTATTTTGCAGTTTTATGAGTCGCATGAGTGGCAGCACACTTTTCAACTTACCTTGAGCTACACATGCACACTGTGTACACCTACAGAAGATGTAATGGGGTCCTTTAGCCTCCAACATGATACTTGTCTTTAAATTTTAATCCATGGTTTCATTTAATGCAAAATTATTCAATGCTTTCGTTCCAAGACAACGCAAACAAAAGCTTTTGTAATGGACCCACGAATAAGCTAATGAAATTCTTGTTTTACTTTAAAATTCGTAAAAATATCTCCCAACTGATATTTCTTAATGGTCTAACTCTTAATGAAGGCCTAAATGTTCATTTTATTATCTGAAAAAAATTTAAAATTGGCTGATGCGACAGTATTAAAATTCGTAAACAATACATAACCTTAAATTTTATTCAATGGCTACTCCTCAGTTAATTGGAAATCTCAGAATTTTATGAATTATTTCATCGTGTGATTTTTTACATCAGAATCTAGGTAATCTTAATGGATCGAATGCGCTTTCAAACTCGCGACATCAAAGTGACGCCGATTTCACTTACGATTTAAAACCCGGAGTTACACTTGCCGGGGGGGGGGGGGGGGGGATTCTTTTTCAAATGCACAGTTTCAATGTCTGCGTTACCAAAACAATGCAAACCAGAAATGTAAGGGCTAAAAAACGAAATTTTTACATAAAATTCATAGAAAACCTCCTGGTCTATATTTTTATTTCGTTTAGAGTTTAGAAGAGGGTTGAATATGCATTTTATAATTTGACCAAATCAAAAAAATAAAAATAAATAAAAAATAAAAACCATTCTGATGAATATATTTGATGATGCGACAATTTAAAAATTATTTCTCAAATGCCGATAAATATGGAGTTTCTTTGAAAAAATCTCAAAAATCAATATTTTTAAAAAGGAAATTCAGAACGAACTGTTTTTGAAAGAAAATTTTCTCTTCTATCCGATGATATAACGACCCTTTTCCTGTAGATATTACTTCCGCTCCTACCTCTGAATATATAGGTAAAAAATGCTCGAAAATACAAAAGATGTTGAATTTAAAAAAATTATGCCAAATACTGAAGGAAAAAAAATCGCTTCCAGGTACATAACTACAGATAGTTGCGAGACGAAAAAAATATCGAAACAGCCGAATTATTTATTTTTCAGTTTAATGGCAGGCATATTTATATAAGATCTTATAAAAGAAAAAGGAACTCCATGATTAAAAAAAGAGCTTAATCCCATAGCCTAAACAAACAACAACAAAACAAAAAAAAAAAGCGGCACTAAGAACAGAAAATGTTCATTATTTAAGTTAATATATATCAGGAATCTGCACCCATTTCCAGAATAAACGAAATGATTTACCATGCGGTTCCTCAAGGTACAGATAAGCTAAAAACGCGTTAGTGTGGTGCTGCAAAATAACAACCACAATGCAAATAATGCAGACTTACGCTAAATAATTTACAGCGGAACGTCCTGATCCTGTTGCAAAACAATGGTAATATATTGCACTGCGCTTGCGTAACAGCAAAGGTTACAAAAAAAAAAAAAAAAAAAAAAAAAAAAGATGCACTGTCAAGGGCCGGAGAAGAATGCATGTTCCTTCCAAAGCTGGAATGACACCGCCAGATAGACTGGTTTCAACAATTAATGAGACACTAATTATATTTTCGAAATTATTCACTCATTAACTTACAGGTAGTACACGATAGATAGAATTTAGATTGGCGTTCACAGGCTGATTGTATTAGCGGAATTCTCTTCAATATTCTAATTTACTGAAATGCTGAAAAAAAAATCTCTTAAAAAATAGTTTGGAGAGAAGTCATTACTTATTTTATAATCATTGTTAATGGCGAAGGCGTGTTGGTAAAGCATTAACAAAAGACTACAAATTAAATTATTTCGAGACATATTTGGGTCAGGCTCAAAAAATGTGACACCACACGTGTCCAAACTCAATAAAATTCACTTTGTTTTTGGAGGGGGGGGGAGGGGGTGTTGTTGTGGATGCATTGATAAGACTTAATAACTAAAGGCCCATGCTGATGGTGTGGGCAACTGTCGCAATTCCAGGTGTTTTAATGGTCAATTTTCACTTACAGGGCATTGTAATCGAAAGTTTTATGGGCTTTTAATGGCCATTCGGAGAGACGTAACGGAACGGAAGATTTCTCGAAGACGGAATGGGAAATACATTGATTTAACCATTGGAGTTCGCGTTAACGCGTGTGCATGAGGAACAGCCTTAAGAATAGAAAATACTACTTGTACAATAATAATCTCTCACTCAAAAAAGAAAAAAAATGTACTGTCAGCGTTAGCAAGTGGGTACGTTTTTTATTGGCTGGACATTTGTATTTATTTGATATTATATTACATTCCTGATACTTTCCAAATAATATAGTTGCGAATTTCTGGTTTGTTCTGCCCTCCAGACGTTAAATACAGTCAAAAATTCCTCTTCTACTCGTCAAATAATTAAAATTTGCATTTTGTTGCATAAAAAGCGGTTAACTAGAATGCGAGATAGGGAGTTTTGGATTTCTCCATTGCTTAACATAGGGTCTTCTCGAAATCTCAAGAAATATTGGTGCTAGAGCTTCTATTGGCGCTAGAGAAAGCGTGAAGATTTATTTTTAGCGTCAAATTGGACGCTATTTTGCCAAAAAGTCACCATGCTTGATGGATTTTGCACATTCGGCGCGATTTTACCAATGGGGCCTGTAATGTCTGTTTCCCTGCATTAGTATTACGCAATAGCCTAGTATTACTCATTTACATATCTACTAGCCACCAAGGCGGCCAGCTTCGCCGCCCAAACCTTACTGTTCCTTATACTCAGAGCAGTGTTGACTAAATTTCTGGATTCATTTCAATGAAAATCATGTTTCTTTGTTTTAACGGTATTTATCATTCATTTATTTACGTTAGGGTTGCTACACATTTTGGGTGTCATCATAAAAGCCGATGGAACAGCAAATGACTAAAATATGTTTTAGCTTAATGCAGTGCTATTTTTTGCATTTTTTAGATGGGCGATGAATGCGCCAAGTATTGTAAATTCGATATTTTAAAGCTGTGAAAAAGTCCGAAAGATCTTGCATTTTTGTGTATCCATTACTGTTCTTTTGTAATCTAGCTGTTGCGTGACACAGGCTTGCGCCATTGGACGTCACTGAACTGTTAATATGGATTTTTGCACATGCGTTATTGTTATTGCACTAATGTTTACATCTAGCTGTTGCCGTCCGCAGCGTAGAAATATTGTCAATTTTGGTACCGCATACGTTAGCGTATTAAATATGGAGATGACATAACCAAAGTTATCGCGATTCTACTGGAAATGGGTCTCTCAAGAAATTTTGCGTAACATCGGTGATACGTGCTTTATGAAAGAGGCAAAACAGGCCGAGAAGTTAGATGTAAACGAGTGCTCCTTGAGTTCACTGTATTAGGTTGTGTATCGTGTGATAGAAGCAATATATTTTACTCGTTGTGAAAGGCTTGTTTTTGAATGCTGTGTGCGAATTCTTCATTGCAGAATTGTTTATGATTTTTCTCGAGAATTTTAGCCTGTGGAATTAGTTTGTTGTGTGAAATACAGCATCTGTGAAAGCTTCTGTACTAAGCTGACGATTATCAGGTTAAGTCAGGTTACTGCTTATTAATCCCTGTGAATTTTGCACAGCAGATTGTTCGATGAAGTTCTAGAAGCAATAAAATTCGTGTTCCATTCTGACAAGTGGACTGTTAAAAAGAACTTTCCACATACTCTGGACTTTCAAACGACGAACTCGTAAGCAGAATTTTCTGCAACAATATGTATAAAGCCTGAAATGTTTATTTTAACTTAAATAATTTTTAATATTTTCCAACAAGGTAAAAAGGATTTATGATTTCGGTGTGTCTGTCCGTCTGTTCTCCAACTACCCTAATTATGCATCGATCACTACGAAATTGAAATACACTGTCCTCTAAAAGTTAAGGTGCAGCCTGTTTTTGGTGTCTAATTTAAAAATGAGTAAACATAGGAACAAGAAATTCTATGGGCATTTATACTGAACTGTTTTTTATTAAATGTGATGTAGAAATTTACATAGACTTAAACACAAAACAACAACAACAACCAAAAAAAAAAAAAAAAAAAAAAAGAGCCCTCTTGCAGGAAAGTTCTTTCTCTGAGAAAACAGTACATCACAGACTGATGAGGAAAACTTTCGTGGAAAATTTGCAAAAATGGGTTCTTATAATGAATATGTTCACCCCTAACAGCAATGCACAAGGTGGCATCGACTTTTCATGTTGCCAATCAAGTTGTCGGAAATCTAAATGGGAAGCAAACACGGAGTGACCCCTGTTCCAGCTCACCGTGAAGAAGAACCCAAAGCAGCAACTTGTCTGCCAAGTAGCCGCAAACATGCTCTATCGAATTCAGGTCTAGCGACTGATTTGGCCATTCCAATCGCTCCAAATCGTGACCCTTTATACCCCATTTACATCCAGCCATTCCCACTCCTCTTCTCGCTGCTGCTTTTTCTCCAGGAAATACTCTAGCGGCAGCAAGGATCTCGCCCCGATATCTCAGAGATCCTCCACTGAACGCATGCAAGTCAGTGCGACTACCGATAGTGATTCTGCTCAAACCATGATTCTACCACCTCAACTGTGTTCTTCGGCAAAGTTGGATGATTTGTATCTGGTGCGTTGTTCATTCCAGATCAACAGATGCCTTGAATCGTTCTCCGACGTAAACCGGACTCGTCTCCGAGAAGTGCAGAAGTCCATTGCTCTATGGTCCTGGAAACGTGTCCTCAGTGGCGGCTCGTGGGATACAGCAAGTACAGCCGGGCTGCACTTGAAATTATCAACACATACTTTAAAATAATTTATTCTACTAACTTTCTTAAATTCAGATTAGACTTATGGATTTTCTATGAAAAAATTCAAAAAAATCTGAAACAAAAACTAAAAACAACGTGTTGTAGTAACTGCCGGATCGCTCATTCAGAAAAAAGCCCTTTAATCTTCCTGCAATTCAACTGTGAGTCTTGGTACAGCCGAGGCCTTCGAGAGAGGAGAAAGAATCTTTCTCCTCTCTCGACTTTATATTGCTGAATTTATCAGCCCTCATAGCCGATCAAGAAATTGGCAGCACCGTTGCCATGGCAACGAGTTTGTAAGCAGTCTCTCCGGCATACGGAGTTAGTTGCAGCTGATGAAAGATTTTCAAACGACGGCTGCAGT
>JAWZYV010019135.1:0-22537 GCA_038373885.1 Cheiracanthium punctorium | reverse complement strand
AGATGCAGTAGATGTATGTCTTCTGATGCAACGTCCTATTTCTGAAAATCTAACATCCTCAACTTTCCAGGCATGAATGTGACCTTTTTTAATATCGGAAACATTAGGTCTTTGGACTTAACAACTTTATCAAACATTCTTCATCAAACATACTTTATCATACATTATCAAAGACTCCCATACTTTATCAAACATTCAAAATCACGTTTTTCTGTAAAAAATCTTCATGTAACTATAAATTAAAATACAGCCAAAAGTCTTAAGAATATTGCACATTGCAGACGACAGTATTAAATGAAGAAAGGGAAATAACAAACACAGTGATAATATTGGGTCGGCAAAAAAGTAATTTCGTTATTTACATGAAATTCAAACAAATAAATTTTCTATCAGGAAATCATTCTTCAAGTTCGACCATAGCTGAGTAACATTCACGCTTCTAGCCAGAAGAGCAGAGAGCAGCCTCTCACTCGTGAAACATTTCACCTGTCTAAAAGAACCATCAACGGAAATACTCGATAACAATTTCAAAATTACAAAGATTTTCAAAATCGTCAGCAGTCATTTTTGCATTTTCCCCTTAAATCATGTGTACGAACCAAGGAAGTTATGAACTCACGGGTCATTTGGACCACAGACTAAATACACTGCTGGCCACCCAAATTGCAACACCAAGAAAAACAAGAGATATCACAACAAAATTTATTGTGTAGATAACATGTTGACCAAGTAACAAATGATTAAATTTACAGCATTCTATGAAGCGTGGTTCCTGCCAAAATCAGTACCAGAGTAGCCGCCGTTGTTGGAGATCACAGCTGCCACACGCCTCGGCATTGATTCAAAGAGACTTTGAATGTGTTCTTGGGGTTACAGCAGACCAAGCAGCTTCCACACGTTGCCAAAGTTGATCTGGTGTGACAGCTGGGGATGAACTCTGGGTCAGTCGTTGAGCAACCATGGACACATGTTTTCTATCGGCGAAAGATCCGGAGGAGCGCGCCGGCCAGGAAGCAATTCAATCTGGTGATTGACGAAGAACCCTTGGACAATGCGTGCCACGTGTGGCCGTGCATTATCCTGCTGAAATATGGCTGTTGGCAAGCCCTGAAGGTAAGAAAGGACAACTGGCTCCAACACCTCGGAGATGTAGCGCTGGCTGGTTAAAGTACCGGCAATGCGTACTAGAGGAGTGCGAGAGAGATATCCGATACCGCCCCATACCATAATACCGGTGCAGGACCAGTGTGACGGTGCATAATGCAGCTGTTCAGCATCCTCTCTCCACGGTGTCTCCAGACTTGAATCCGACCGTCGTGGTGTTGCATACAGAAGCGTGACTCGTCCAGTAAAGAGAATTTCATTCCATTCTGTCGTCCACATCCTTCTTTCATCGCACCATTGGCGGCGGAGACGTCTGTGGTTCCGCGTCAGAGGTAGACAAAGCAACGGACGTCTTGCGGACAGACCATTCTGCTGTAAACGACGTCGAATGGTACGCGCAAACACTGGATGATGCGTTACAGACTGAATCTGCTGTGATATGGTTCGTGATGTGACTGAGCGGTCCGTCACTGCCATGCGTACAATCTGCCTGGCATCACGTGACGTGGTGCACTGAGGTCGATGCGGTCGATCACGTCTGTCCGTCGTACCCTCCTGCACCCAACGATCACATATCCGCATCACAGTTGTTTGGTTTCGTCCAATACGACGACCGATTTCCCTGAAAGATAACCCACAATCTCGGTATGCCACTATCCTTCCTCTGTCAAACTCGGATACTTGATCAAAAGATGATCGTTGTTTCCTACGAGGCATAATTTATCGTTTTTTTGAAAAAAAAGCAAGAAAAACACAATTGCTGTACTTGAAACCGTCGAAATCTCCAAGCCTTAAATAGCGCTTTGAGGTGGCGCCACAGGCGCGCTTGATGTGCGTCTGCGCTGAAATTCTAATCATTTGCATATCTCACCTCAGCTAATGCATGTTGTAAATTTCATATTATTTGCATGCTTCCTTCAGGGTGTTGCATTTACGATGGCCAGCAGTTTATTCTATTCTACCCTTGATATTCCCAGTACAAAAAACTTTAAGAGAGATGGAAACAATATTTTCCTTGAAAATAATATTAATTTCTTTTAATTCTCGCGAGCGAAATTAATGAAAGGCGAAAAGTTCGGAACCTACAAATAGCGTTTTTCAATTTGCAGAAAGTCCCTTAAAAACTCGCTAAAATTAATTCGCAATATCTCCGGAAATTATCGTAGAAAAGTGGTGAAAATTTATATTTAGGGTAATTTGAAGGTTTTCTTTCGTTTAATAAAGTCAAAATATGGGGTTGCCATTGAGAAAAACGAAGTGGATGCAGAATTAAATAGGAAGACGGCCCCTTATGCAAATTAAATTAATAGTAAATTAAAGTACGCATTATTTGCAAACGAATGGTATATATAACTTTGTTTTACGACGTACGACGGCGAAATAAAGAGCAAGTGGAACTTTTTTTTTCCGCAGCTGTACATAATTTACAACACAAAACTTTCTGCGTAATCTTTAGTACGATAATTAAAATACTTTATAGTTACAGAGTATGTTAGATAAATAACTGAACCGTTAATTTGAATCATAGGAGACATTGCTCCATCTATGCAATAGTTGCAGCATTAGATAGATTCAACTTTGTTCTTTCAAACGCACCCTAGTTCACTCTAATCGGGTGACTGGTGTTAAGCTTATAATTTTTAATAACAGGATGTTGGGTACTCACGTCACAAAAGAATTATAGTTACAATATGGGTGAAAATGCTGCACCCATGCAAGCAGCCAAGACACAACATCTCGTAAAATGATTTTAAAGTATATGCATGCATATACTCTAACTATACTTACGTTATATAAGTTAACTGTGGCAGTTTTTGCCTAAATGTGCCTATTCTGTTTAAATTTCATTTTTCAGGATGACACTTCGTTGTTGTTTGAGTGGGTGCAGCATCTCCCTCCATTCATACTCCATCTATTGCATACTCCAGCATACTGGATCCATTGATTTCGTAACACAAGCACCCAACATCCTGGCACTAAAAAATTTAGCTTTAACACTAGTCATCAGATTAGCGTGGACTAGGGTGCTCTTGAAAGAATGAAGATTGAAGATGTACCTTTCTAATGCTGAAAACCGTTAAATAACTGATTCAGGGTTTAACCTATTAACGGTCGTATTATTTACATGAAAACGGTCATAAAAGTGATAATTTCTTATTCCAGAAAATTGTATAAAAATAAGTGCATCATCAAAATATGTATTCATTTTACTGTTTTGGACATATTTTCTTTGTGCGAAAGAAAAAAAAAAGTTAAATTTCTACGAAAAGTCAACATTTATGGTTATTGGGACTGAATGTGTGTTTTGTAGTAAAAAGGCAATCAGCAAAAATATACATTTTAAACAGTAAAGGAGAATTTTATTAAACTTACTTCGTAAAATAAATAAATATTTGTAAAATTTTCTTTGAACATAAGTTTAAACAAGTAATATTAAAAAAAAATTTTAAGTCAATTCCTACTTAGGTTAAAAAATAAAAATTGGCGAAATGTCGACAAATTTGTCGCCAAAAATAATATCGCATTTCGCATAACTCTAAAACTTGTCGCCTGTACGTCAAAATTTGGCGATATTTCGGCAAAACTCGCGAAGGACGACGACAAATGGCGATATTTTGAGCATGGACCAAACTGACTGACTATCGCCAAATTTGGCGATATTTTGGCAAAACTCACCAAGATCGATGACAAATGGCGAGATTTTGGGCATGGACCAAACAATGACTGACTACAGATGTAATATATTGAAGATGTCCATAGATATTAATCTATTGAAATTCTTTTGGGTCGTCCTGTAAATAAACTCCCCAGTAGATTGGAACCAAAAATCGAGATGCACAACTAGATGTTATAACAATCTTATATATGAAATTTCAACATTCTACGACTAAATAGTTTTTGAGATTTGAGAGTTAAAATACATACACACGTACGAAAGTCGCCAAGCTTGGCGACTTTTGGCGTAATTCTTAAGGGAGCCACGTGACCGTGGTTGGACCATTACCTAACTATATGGTAGGACGGTATTGTACTTGAAATGGATGAATGTCCCTAAAACTGCCATTGACCGTAAAGTGTTGGAAATCTTTTGAGTGTTCCTGTAGCAGCACTATAAATGATAAAGACACTTTTTTCGATGGAAAAATTCATTTTGTAACCCATAAGAGCATATATCACTTGTGAGTCGTTTGAACTAGCTTAATACCTCTAAAATATGCTTTAATGAATTTCTGCCCATAGAGCGTAATGTATTGAAAATGTTTTGGGCAGCCCTGTAGATAAACTATTCAGTCGAATGGGACCGAAAGGGAGGGTGCACAACTAGATGTGACAACAATCCTGAATATAAAGTTTCAACATTCTACGTCTAATAGTTTTTGAGATATGCGAGTTTAATGAATTTCGGCCCATATAGCGTAATGTATTTCGAATCTTTTGGGCGGTCCTGTAGATAAATTATCCAGTCGATTGGTACCAAAACTGTATTAACAACTAGTGTCATGCACTACAAGTCAAAAAAAATTTACTTGAACTTGAGGGGATGAATAAAAAAGTATTTTATTAGCGATTGAAAATTTGTACAAGATAAATATAGGGAGAGTGTGAGCTAATAATAGGAATTGAAAAAAGTGAGCTAAGATTGCACGATGCATATTACAAATATACGTATTTGAATACTGCTACCATTTTCTAATGCTGAAAAGCGTTCAATAACTGCCGTAGGGTTTAACCCCTTATGGTCGTATTATTTATAAGAAAAACGGTCGTAAAAGTGCCTATTTTCTAATTCCAGTAAATTGTATAAATATAATTGCCTGTACAGTATATGAGTTCATATTAAGGTTTTGGACATTTTTTTTAGCGCAAAAAAGAAAAAAAAAAGTTAAATTTATCGGAAAAGTCAACATTCAGGGATATTGTGAGTGAAAGTATGTTTTGTAGCATAAGCAGGGAATCATTCAAAATATATGTTTTAAACACGAAAGAAGAATTTTACTAATCTTACTTCGTAAAATAAATAAATATTTGTAAAGTTTTCTTTGAACATAAGTCAAAAAAGTGAGCTAAGATTGCACGATGCATATCACAAATATACGTATTGGAGTACTGCTACCGTCTGTTTAAAAATAAACCATCTCCGAATTAAGTTAAAAATGGTCTGGTATTGTCATCTGTTGTGCAAAATAAGAATCGAAATGCTCTTATCTCTTTCTGGCGTCTAACATTTGAATACTATTGCCCGGAAATAGGACGGGCATGAGAAATAGAGGGTGAAAACTTATCCCGTGATTTTGATGGGGGCTAGTAGGAAGGGGTTAAATTCAAAGCTCATTCGTTCATCTAACATACTATGTAGATCCAAGGTTGTTGTTGTTTCTTATGCTCTCTGGAAACGCCATATAGGACGGAGATGGTAGCTATAGGGAAGTTTTTCCCAGGTTCACATCCCATATTTTTTATGAAGGCAAAACCCAGGCCGTGAAGAAAAAACAAGACTTTATAGTGGCAATCACATTTTATTTTAATAGCAACACATAACGTTAAAATGATAAAGTCCTACGGTGGCTGAGCAGACCCCTTGAAAAACGCAGGTTCACTTGACAACTGCTAAGGCATGAATGATGACGAGAAACGCAAGCCAAGAGGTAAGTAGAGAACCAAAACACGCCACAAGGGCATGCCAAACAAAATGCAAAATTAACTTGACGCCAGTAGACGTTAAGAACATTTCCATATAATTATTTTTGAATCCCAGTCTCGCCAACAGGATAAAACAAACCATCTAGCAGCTAAATTGTAACCCAAAATGAAAGCCAATGTTATTTATAGATTGGATACCATATAGGGTCATACACAAATCATGAGAACAGAAATGCTAGGCTTTACCAATGCAAAAGTGAAATAAAAAGGAAAAATAAATGAAAACGGAAGATTGCTTTTAATGGTGCAGAAATAAAAACAGCATTTTTATTTTTGCAGTAGGTGCAGAAATAAAAACTTTACAGGCGACGGGAAGAGAAAATCCAAATCGAAAGTGCAAAGAATAAATTTTGAACACAGATTAAATTTAGAAATAATTAACAATTAAGTAATTGATAATTAAAAATAAGATATGTGATTATCTGCATCACAGTAGCAAGGAGACGGCTTCCATTTTCAATGAGCCCCTGTGGGATGGAGTCTGACTTTGCTCGGGGTCTCCTTATTTTGGATCCATTCCGGATGAGAGACTTCGCACCTGAAATAGGCACCCCCAGAGGTATCTTTTGAACTTGGAGGTGATCTATAAAGCGTAGTGTAAAAATAGCTCTAAAACTCCACATTAGCCAAAATTCAAAGCCTAAAATTTTTTCCAACATAGTCCAAGTTTTTTTGAGCAAACATTTCCAAAGTATTCGGGGTCGAAAAAAATGAACATGATTTTAAAACGTAACAATCAGTAAGTCTTTCTCTATTCGTAAACGCTGTAAGTGCAGTTTCTATCCTACAGGGGATATCTTTATCATTTTGAAAGCAATATTTCAGTATTTTGAACATAAATTGTTTAGTTAAGCGTTAGGGGGCATAGCTCGCATGCAAATCTTGATCTCTATTACCGAAGGAAATTTTTCGTTAGCTTTTCTGTACCTGTCAAAAAGCATTCGAGAATTCTTCCCTAAGTATGATGAATTGTTGTTGGATGAATTTGCGGATAAAAATAGCGAACGCGTCCCTTGTATTCTCTTCGAAAAGAATAACAACACAAAAAAAAGTACTTCATAGAATTTCTATTCTCAAAACTGAAATTTTTTTTTTTTCTCTCGTCACTTCAGATCTATACTTTACAGCTTTAAAAATGCGAGAAAGTCATTTATCATTTATTTAAAGTAAATGCAATTTTTTCGTCAGTTTGTTTTTTAATATATATAAAGGGGGGAACTTTTAGGTAAGATTGTTCCGTTCAGGTAAGCGGCAAACAAAAGTATCTTGAAACGGGAATGTTTAGAGTTGGTTGGGTGGGGAAGGGGGATGCATTTTAAACACTGGAAACGAAATTTAGTTTGTCATATACAACACAATACTTTTGAAATTAGAAAAAAAAAGTTGTAGATTTTTTTTTTATAAAACAGAATTAATTCTAAAAATATAGACATTTACTATAGTGAACAAAGATGAAATTTTTACACATTAAATTTACTGCCATCAGATGAAGGGATTACGGCCTCTAATATTGTGGCAATTGTTTGAGGGCACTACATAGGTGTTAACCCTTTAACACACAGTGTTCCCGCTCTGGGAACACCCAATTCTGACGTTTTGACTGTTGCCGGTCACGAAGAATAGATTATATTTCTATAAAAATAATTGCGGGTGACATAGCTCCACGAGAATCCTTTCCTTTTTAGCACGTCATTTCCCGTAAAAAAATGGTCACGATTCTTTTTAACAGCACTGACATCTGCTGAAAAATGGAAGAATGCGAGAAGAGCTGGATAGATTGCCCTGTGCTGAAAAAAGGGCAGCCGTGCCATCGCTCGACTTAACGACCAGTTAGATGGCGGACGATCGAAACGTTCATCGCGTGCCACAGATCTAGAGACCCTTTTTTCGCACAGCCAGCTGTCGTCAAAAAAGGGTCTCTAGATCTGTGGCACGCGATGAACGTCTCGTTCGTCCGCCATCTTGCTGGTAGTTAAGTCGAACGATGGCAACGGCTGCGCTTTTTTCAGCATTGGGAAACGGTTGCACCTCAAAGGGTTAAGAATTAAATTTACAAAGTCGGCGCTTTCCTGGAAGAAGCAGGTATTTGCCGTATGGTGCAGTGAGCGAGGTCTCCCGACTTTAATCCCACTAAGCACTTGTGGGATGCTGCAGGAAGAGCCATTCATTGCACGTCGACAAACCCCTCCAAGAGCCCTTCAAGCGCTAAAATCGACGCTTCTGGTAGCCTGGGAATGACTGCCACAGTCGTTGATCAGTAGCCTCATTAACAGTATGAGAGCTCGATGTGACGTTTGTATAGTTGTACGAGGTGATGGCCTCACCTCTTATTAGAAGAAGAAGCAATAAAGAGTTATGGCATATCCTACTTCTAATAATGTTGATCTCGCCTGCATATCAGTCTACATTAAACTCCTGTGCAAATGTTTTCCTGTCTTACAGCATGAGATATTAGTATAACAAATTCCCGTGCAGTAAGCTCATTTCTTGTTGAAGAACATGCATTTTTTTAAGTACATGCCTTTCCTATCTAATACTCATGGTTATTAGTTGATATTTTCTCTTGTAGCAGGCCCTTCTCCGGAAGCAAACAAAACGTTATTGGAAGAAATATTACCACATTTGATTAAAAAATTTATTTGGTTTACCACATAATTAAAAAGGTGTCACAGTAATAGATAAGCAGAACAAATATTTAAGACGCATAATTAGGTAACTTAAATATGAATACAATTTTGTACTCATATTTAAGATACCTAAATATGAGTACAAAATTTTATGTACTCATATTTAGGTGTCTTAAATATGAAATTTATGGCCAGGCCCGGATTGGCTCCTTTGGGGGCCTATAGGTTGGTGATTGAAAAGGGGCCCCTTACTGAAAAATTTAGAGGGAATAGAGTATTAGAATATGTAATATTTGGAAATTATATATATATATATTCTTACGTGCTTAAGAACCACACTTACATATTTTATAGCTTTTCGGGTCCCTGATTCTTGGGGGGGCCTCTCGAGCCACGAGGTTCTTGGATTTCTCCTCTGCGCCACTGCGTAAAGACGTAAGATTACTCTGAAATAAACAATCCAATTACTCTGATATTATATATCAAGTTGCGCTAAGTAGTATATCCATTTTAAGGGACCTCTCCGGGCCCCCTTGGGCCGTGGGCCCTCGGCAATCGCAGACCAGCCGACTTGGCTAGTCCGGGCCTGGTTATGGCAAGCCTACAAGAGCGGCATTTGCCTACGGGGGGACATAACTAAACTAAACATACTAACTTAAATCATATAGACCATACTAACTAGTATGGTAACTAGTAGTATGGTCACTACCAGTATGTTAACTACTAGTTACTAGTTAGTATTAACCATACTAACTGGTATGGTAACTAGTTAGTATTAATCGTACTTTGACTTAATTCAAACCCCATGATTAAACCATTCTTTAAAGAATGGTTTGGTTTGTTCTAGTGAGAAAAGCCAGTTTCGATAAATCATGTCCCTAGTAACAGAACTAGTTCAAAAAACGTTGAAATTACGTTGGAAACACGTTTTTTGACGTTAGAAAACGTGTTTTTAACGTCTTTTGGACTAATTGTGCTACTAGGGGTAATCTTCATTTTTGTTATCACAAAATTATTGTTTTTCTGAAGGTAGAATGTTAAATTCCAGTGGAGAACGCGGGAACAGAAAATTATGCATGATCGTGGTAAAATGCAATAAAAATATTTACCAATAGTCATTTTTCTTATTTAATGGATATGGTTTATGGAGATTTTAAAATTCCGCAGTGTCTTGCTGGAAAATCGTCAAAGATTAGGGAATTGTGGGAACTTAGAGATTCTTAAATTCTAAGAATTTTTGGTACACTTTTTTCTTTTCCAGGGCAGGTTACGCCCACGAACATATCGTTTAGAACTACTTGCACTCTTTGTGGAGTTTTTCTCGCCACACTTTAGACTCTCAGCAAATGTTGGTATACTTCTGAACATTGGCACCCTCTGGAAACTACTAGCTACTGACGAGAGAATTTTCGTAACTACCTGATTCAGGGTACATGCAGACCTCCTGTGCAAGGGGTGTCTTCAGTGGTGAATCGGAAATCGAATGCTGAACTCTTTGATTATGAGTCTGACGCCTTAACCTCTGGGTTATTAAGGCATCTGAAATATTTCTTACTGGGAGAACAATCAAAATTTGGTATCTCTGAAAATTTCCACTCTTTCAGTCCAATTGTTTAGGAACGAATATCGCCTAATCTCAAATAAACAATACAATACAATCTTGACAATCCGACTATATGGGACCAGACTACCGTCGGATTATAGAAAAATTTGGATGTCAATATCTCTTGTTTTTGACAAAAACTTCTCAATAACGCGTTGCTTCTCTTTGGCCTTCAAAATAGCTGCAACTCGTCTGGGCATGGATGGCATTAGTTCTTGGTAGATACCGGAGACAGTTTGTGCCAAATATTTAAGCAGCGGCTAAGTCGAGATATTGGAACAGGGTGGTGCTTGCTATCTGAGCTGCCTGTGAAAGGGGAGTAGCTGTTCTCCTGGAAGACGTCGTAACCTGACACGACCATCGACGTGATGAACGAGAAACCGGGTTTCATACTACCAGGCAACTCTCTTCTACATACCCGTGGTCCAGTCTCGATGTTCCCGTGGACCACTGTAGGCGTAGTCAAGAATGACGCTTGGTAAGCAGAGGTACAAGAATGGGACGTCTGCTCCGCTGTCCCATATCCGAGAGTATCCGCTGAATTGTGCGTTCCGAACACTGGTACTTGTACTTGCATTGTTTTGGGTTGTCAGCTGAGTCACTCTCTGCCGCCGGTTTTGCTGTAACAGGCGGCACAGTCTCTGGTAACCCCTTTCTTGGATCATGCGGGGAAGGCTACCATCTTGGCGTCTACTGCTGGTTTCACCGTCATAATTCCACGTTTTATAAATACTAACAACTGCAGATCGTGAACAACCGACCAGTCGTGCAGTTTCGGAGATGCACGTTCCGAGTCTTCGGGCCCTCTATATAATTCACTTAAATAAACAGCCTTTCCCATTACTAACAAACGTAAGTGTAAGTATGATTCCTTACCTTCTACAGCAACAATACCATTCCCACTTAATTACGTGCTCTCCATGTCATCTAGACGAGTTCATTGAAAAATGTGTGGCTAATAGTGTCATAATGTAATGGCTCTTCGGTGTACTTTAGGCTAATAGAAAACAATTTTGAAAGAGGGAGGGAAACACAAGAGAGTGCATTCTTGTTTACATCCACGGTGGTAGGTATTAAATAAGCGAGGAGGTAAAAGAGGTATCACTTACCTCCTTCAAAGGCATAAGTCCGTTTAACTCCTCCGTCATCCCGCTAAATTAGCTGGAACGAAAACTGGAATACACGACATTATTAATTGTATATATTTTAGTTTCGTGCTCTTTAATGAGTACAATATATTTATTTTCCGTCTAGGTTATACAATATACATTTTAAGAGGAATATCATGTTTACAAAGATTGAATTTTGGCTGGTCGGGATGTCGACCGCTTAGCAGCAGCGCATGGAAGAGAGTGACTTGAAAGTACAGCATGCATGCGTTCTTGCCCCCACGGTTGCCAGGGGCCCCATAGCACGTGTTAAGTAAGGGGCCCTCGTTTGGGTAATTATCACATGCAGATCCATACATCTACATGTGCGGACATCGACGCGTGCAGGAGAAACTGGGTCAGGGAAAGAGTTCGAAAGTTTCATAGTTTTATATTTCCCAACAGTAGGATCGGAAGACCATGTGACATGTGTTTCCCAAGAACGCCGGATCACTGAACGTGCTGTACTAACCAACCGCTGGATTATCAAGAATGTACTGTATTTGAAAATTAAAATTGTAAACACAAACCCCCACATTTTTCACTAGCCATTGAAAAGCCAGTTTGGAAGCCACTTCTAGCCAGTTCGAAATTGTTTTCTAGTAACCTAATGCACGCAGAAGAGCGATTAGATTATGAACACCCCCACATTTTTCAATGAAGTTCAGCATCATGATCAGCAGCGACTGAAATAACAAATGTCGGAAAATTTCTGGTAAAATTTTTAAACTCTTTTAAAAATGCGTATTTTTTAGATTTTGTGAAAATTCCGCAATTTTTTTTTTTGAGGCATAATGTTAAAATATCTACAGTGAGTCAAAACAAAATTTACCTCTGCGTGTTTGGAATAACCGCTCGAATTGAAAAAGCTCATTCCACTAGAATAAAACTTTAATTATTAAAATATGTAAAAAAAAAAAATTCTCTAACGTCAATCTTGCACATCACTTTGTGACTCTCTAACTTGTAATCTTTTAACAATACACGGAAGTTACATTTTTGCTGTCTATACTATTGCCAATATACTAATTCCATTCTTTATACACCTACATTGCTGACAAAAAATTCAGGGTTTTTGCGAAATTTGCACTACATACTAACCTGTCAACGACGGGTAACTAACAATTTTTGCAGGCAGCTACACACACACACACATACACGCTAAAAAAAGGAATGTAAAACTATCTTGAAAAATGTCCCCTCATCGACCCAAGCTATAATTCTCCGTTCCTTCAGTCCCCTGCCCGAGGCTATAAGTTTAATTACACCGCACAGTACTGGACATTAATTAGAATAACAACTTATTTCCCTTGTAATTAATAAAGCATCTCGTGGCTTACGTATTTTTTGGCACGCGGCCTAATTAATCTCTATTACTCGGAGCATGAGGTGGCAAAACATTGATCTGCAAGTATCGAAAATTAAGACATTTATTCTTGCTTCCAGTTTGCCATACGTGAAAGATATTAGGGATGTCAGGAGATAATTTGCAGACAAAGCAAAATGTGTGATTAAAAAAAATCCTGAGAATATTTTCCATCGAAAATAAATAATTAATAATGAAAAGTAAAAAAATATAAGCCAGCCCCTGAATCAAATTAGGGCTTGAATTTTTTTTTTTTTTTTTTTTTTTTTTTTTTTAGAATGACACAACCTAATTTTATTTTCAAAGTCTGGTTTAATTTAATATAAAACAAACCAGTGGGTACATTAATTTATGGGATTTCACGAAGTAATAATTCTTTAAAAAATTTAAAATATGATACATTAGGTATACCATAAAATAATGCTGTTTTTTACATTATTCAAAGAAATAAATTTTTAATTAGATTTTGATAACAAAAACATTTGCACCTCAACATTGATCGTTACATTTTTTAAGCAAGAATTTCACAGATAACTTTTTTGTTCTTCTTTCAAGAAAGATACGTGAAAAAATGTGGAGAGTTACGTTTCCCACCCTCCTTGAAAGGAAATTTCAAATTGTTCTGAAAATTATTTTTAGGTATTCGTGTGTGATACATTTTACAGCAAGAATTAACGTTTTTTATGGACAGGGATGTGTGAAAAGAGTCAGAGTCTTCGGGCCCTCTATGTAATTCACTTAAATGAACAGCCTTTCCCATTACTAACAAACGAAAGTGTAAGTATGATTCCTTACCTTCTACAGCAACAATATCATTCCCACTTAATTACGTGCTCTCCATGTCATCTAGACGAGTTCATTGAAAAAAGTGTGGCTAATAATGTCATAATGTAATGGCTCTTCGGTGTACTTTAGGTTAATAGAAAACAATTTTGAAAGAGGGAGGGAAACACAAGAGAGTGCATTCTTGTTTACGTCCACGGTGGTCGGACCGGAAGACCATGTGACATGTGCTGTTTCCCAAGAACGCCGGATCACTGAACGTGCCGTACTAACCAACCGCTGGATTATCAAGAATGTACTGCATTTGAAAATTAAAATTGTAAACACAAACCCCCCACATTTTCCACTAGCCATTGAAAAGCCAGTTTGGAAGCCACTTCTAGCCAGTTCGAAATTGTTTTCTAGTAACCTAATGTACGCAGAAGAGCGATTAGATTATGAACACCCCCACATTTTTCAATGAAGTTCAGCATCATGATCAGCAGCGACTGAAATAACAAATGTCGGAAAATTTCTGGTAAAATTTTTAAACTCTTTTAAAAATGCGTATTTTTTTAGATTCTGTGAAAATTCCGCAATTTTTTTTTTGAGGCATAATGTTAAAAATATCTAACAGTGAGTGAAACAAAATTTACCTCTGCGTGTTTGGAATAACCGCTCGAATTGAAAAAGCTCATTCCACTAGAATAAAACTTTAATTATTAAAATATGTAAAAAAAAAAAATTCTCTAACGTCAATCTTGCACATCCCTTTGTGACTCTCTAAACTTGTAATCTTTTAACAATACACGGAAGTTACATTTTTTGCTGTCTATACTATTGCAATATACTAATTCCATTCTTTATACACCTACAGTGCTGACAAAAATTCGGGGATTTTTGGAAATTTGCACTACATACTAACCTGTCAACGACGGGTAACTAACAATTTTTGCAGGCAGCTACACACACACACACTCACGCTAAAAAAAAGGAATGTAAAACTATCTTGAACAATGTCCCCTCATCGACCCAAGCTATAATTCTTCGTTCCTCCAGTCCCCTGCCCGAGGCTATAAGTTTAATTACACCGCACGGTACTGGACATTAATTAGAATAAACAACTTATTTCCCTTGTAATTAATAAAGCATCTTTGTGGCTTACGTATTTTTTGGCACGCGGCCTAATTAATCTCTATTACTCAGAGCATGAGGTGGCAAAACATTGATCTGCAAGTATCGAAAATTAAGACATTTATTCTTGCTTCCAGTTTGCCATACATGAAAGATATTGGGGATGTCAGGAGATAATTTGCAGACAAAGCAAAATGTGTGATTAAAAAAAATCCTGAGAGTATTTTCCATCGAAAATAAATAATTAATAATGAAAAGTAAAAAAATATAAGCCAGGCCCTAAATCAAATTAGGGCTAGAAACTCTTTTTTTTTTTTTTTTTTTTTAGAATGACACAACTTAATTTTATTTTTAAAGTCTCGTTTAATTTAATATAATATAAACCAGGTGTACATTAATTTATGGGATTTCACCATGTAATAATTCTTTAAAAAATTTAAAATATGATACATTAGGTATATCAAAAAGTATTTCTGTTTTTCACATTATTCAAAGAAATGAATCTATAATTAGCTTTCAATTAAAAAAAAACATTTAAACCTTGACATTGCTCCTTACATTATTTTAAGAAGAAAATCACAGATAACTTTATTGTTCCTGTTTCAAGAAAGATATGTGAAAAAAACAAAATGTGGAGAGTTACGTTTCCCACCCTCCTTGAAATGAAATTTCAGTCGCCTGGAAAATTATTTTTAGGTATTCGCGTGTGATACATTTTACAGCTAGAATTATTATTATTTTTTTTAGTGAGTGGGATATTTGAAAAAGACATTTTTTCTCACCCTACATCAACATCGGTTACAATTTTTGAGAAACCTGTCCTATCGAGTACAGTAGAGCCCCGTAGCATGGTTCATATAAGACGCGATCGTAAAACACGGAGAAAAAAAATCTGATGTTTCTTCTATAACACGATTAAAAAGAACTCTTACACTGAAGGAAATATATGCCATTGGCATACAGAAAATAATTGGGTGGAACTAGAATTTATAAGCCACACACTCCCTATAACTATTAGATCATAGAACCTGACACTTCTGAGCCCATTTACCCTATTTTTAAATCTCTCCCTATAATCAGGTGCTTCCCACGTAACAATCTATCGTTAAAATAACGTTAATTTAAGGCGCTCGAGGACAAAGCATCAATTCTAACGTTTTTTTTTTTTTCTTTCTTTCTTAAAGAGCGTTTAGATTTCCCTAGTAAGATTGGATGTTTTAAATCCGCATTCTTAACGCAAAATAAACGTTTAAAATTCTCTCATGGGATACGCTAATTTGGCGTGATAAGTTTTACGCTTAAAATGCGCTTCGGAGAAACGTTAATTTGACGATATAGTTTTAAACGTTTAAAATGTGGTTCATGAAACGTCAATTTGACGATGCATTTTCTTCAAAATGCGCTACGGAGGAACGTTAATTTGACGAAATTTTATAGAAAAAAATAGATGAAAAGCTAGAAATTTAGATGTTATTTTTAACGGTAGTTACTGCGCTCCGGAGAAACGTTAATTTGACGAAAGTTCGTCGAAAGGACAGGGCAAAAAGACGGTACTTAGCCGTTTATTTAACGATTGTCTGCGACTTGGGTTGTACCAAGATTAAGAAATATCTGTAAATCAATGGCTACGCTAGCGGGTAGACTCACAAACGGTCATTCTAGTGCACGAGTGTATCGAACGAAACGTTACACAAATGAGTCATTCTGCTGAGATTAACTAGACCACTGCGGACTAGAAATTCCTGACCATTTCGTGTACACCAGTTTTGTGTATCACCTACACTCATCATTCTACGATCTATTCTTCTAGTTGTGGGACACAGCAAACAGCCATCTATTCGTTCTAGATAAGAGCGGTATATTTTTTCTCTGTGTACAACACGGTAAAAGAAGAAGATAGATATTTCTGTGTTGCCTGTTAACACTTCATGTATTTGCGACACATACATTACGGATTTATATAACACGAAGCGTAATCTTACCGTGTTATAGAGTGGGGGGGGTCTACTGAACTTACGTTAAAAATTTTATATATGTGCCAGATTTTGGTATTATTAGTTCTACTAATTTCGGATTGACATACATATATTAACCCTCTGAGGCACAACCCTTTTCTCAATGCTGAAAAAAGGGCAGCCGTTGCCATCGCTCGACTTAACTACCAGTAAGATGGCGGACGATCGAAACGTTGATCGCGTGCCACAGATCCAGAGACACTTTTTCGACGCAGATGGCCGTGCGGCTGGCAACGGCTGTCCTTTTTACAGCATTGGGCAATCAATCCAGCTGTTCTCGCATTCTTCCATTTTTCAGCAGATGTCAGTGGTGTTAAAAATAATCGTGACCAATTTTTTACGGGAAATGACGTGCTAAAAAGTAAAGGATTCTCGTGGAGCTATGTCACCCGCAACTATTTTTATAGAAATCAAATCTATTCTTCGTGACTGGTAACAGTCAAAACGTCAAGTTTGAAAGAATAGATCAAAAGTTTGGTGTTCCCAGAGCGGGAATACTGCGCGTTAAAGGGTTAATATACGGAAAACTACATTTTCTTTCCTATCCTCCCCTGATAGCATTGCAAGTTTTATGATTTGACAAACATTTTCTAAAAAATTTCTGAAGGAACAAAAAACTATAAGTGTGTCCCAAAAAGTTGGTAACGGGCTTTAATTCTTTATCTATTAAAGATAAGGGGGCAATGTAAGTTGAAAAAAATGTTCAAAATAAGATAGAAAATAAGACTCCGCTGAGAAAAATATCTTCTCGTTAATTTTTAAAAAAGCGAGGCTTTATAAATTTGTATACGACCGTAAGCGTGAAAACAAACACTCATAAATACAGAGAGAGCACTTGGTGCTTTACGCGGTTTTCACTTTTACCAAGTGTTTCAGTTCAGTTTACAGCTGAAAAAAAAATTAATCTGAGTTTCACCAGGAGAAAAAGACAGTTGAAAGACAGATACGCACTCAAGGAAACAAATTCGGACACGGTCATTGATAGGTTTTTATATTTTTACTAGCTGAAGTACCCGTTCTTCGCACGGGAACGAATGGACTTTTTGATATTAATATTTGTTGTGATTACTATTTATTGTAATAAAGAGATATAGCAAAATGGATATCGCGTTATATTGTGTTCAATAATCATGCATACTGAATTTCAAGGCAATCGTTTTTACGGTGCAGAAGGCGATGCGGCGTAGCACAATCTAGTGGCGAGTTTTAGCAAAACGGATACGTCAAAAATATTCTTCGCATTCAGATATCGATGTATACGAATTTTCATGACGATCGGCTGAATAGTCTTGAAGTTCATGTGTTGACGCGACATCTAGTGTCAAGTTATAGGAAAATGGATCGTGCCAAACTCTTCCCCGTGTTCAAATATCTATGTATACCTATTTTCATAGCGATTATTCGCACAGTCAAGAAGTGATACACTGCAGGGCCATCTAGTGGTTAATTAAAGTAATGATTTGCTACAGCGCCGTCATGTGGCGAGTTATAGCAAAATGTATAACGCCAAAATATTCTCATTGTTCAAATAGCTATGTATACTGATTTTCATAGCCACCGTTTGAATGGTCAAAAATTTGGCCTGCTGCAGCCTCATCTAGTGGCGAGTTAAAATAATAATGCATTGCAGTGCCATCTAGTGGTGAGTAACATCAAAAGTAACGCAGTTAGAATATATTCTTCGTTCTCAAATGTGTAAGTATAAAAAATTTTATGCCGATCAGTCGAACGGTATAGAAGTTGATGCGTTGCAGCGCTATTTAGCGGTAAGTTACAGCAAATGGATAGTGAAAAATATTCTCCGTGTTCTAATATTCGCGTGTACCAAATTTCATCGAAATTTGTTGGACGATATTCGCATAGCAAACGGCTAAACGGAATAGAATTCGACGTTCTGCTGCGCCGCCTAGTGAAAAGTTAGAGGAAAGCGGATAGCATAAAAACCTTCTCCATGATAAAAGACTTAGGTGAACCAAATTTCATGGTGATCGGTGAAACGGTGCTGGAGTTTTTCAACCTCCTACACACATACCAACATTCATTTTTATCTATAACCAGTCTTATTATACGTATATACCAGTCTCAAGTAAAATCCAGTTTCAAATCTAAGCCTCGCCAAAGTGCCAGCATACGCCATTTTGCAAGAGTTTTTTCAGGGAATCATTCGAAGCATTGACTTAGCAGCAATCAAAATGGGAAATGGTTCGACCGCCAGGCATTTATTTGAAAAGTGGAATCCCTTAATACAGCCGCATTTTTTAAATTATCAACTATAACATGTTTTATTCATCGTTACCTCGATGTACTAAATGCGAAGATTTCAATTTTCTGAAATTTGGCGGATTTCCCCCAAGTTAAATCAATGTACTCAATTGGCGAGAATTCTGAAGCTACATCGCTTGAAATGTCCTAATAACTGCATTATTTCTGCACGGATAGTTAAAATTTAATGCTGTATTCTAAGAAAACCTATACACATGTTTTCAAAAATGCTATTCCCTTAAGCTCTCAGTAAATTGAGCCAAAAAGCCTAAAACTGTGCAAACCGCTAGAACTCACACTCTAAAAATCGGCCTATCAGCCATTTTATTTTTCGCCAAACTAAAAAAAATTACATATTAGTCTCGGATATCTTCGATCCTCATTGTTTTGCGTATAAAACATTT
Organism: Cheiracanthium punctorium; assembly: GCA_038373885.1. Taxonomy (NCBI): domain Eukaryota; kingdom Metazoa; phylum Arthropoda; class Arachnida; order Araneae; family Cheiracanthiidae; genus Cheiracanthium; species Cheiracanthium punctorium. The sequence goes on along the minus strand of JAWZYV010019135.1, from coordinate 3,411 downwards.
CATTCCTGCTCTCATTTCTTATGCGCACACGATATTATAATTAAAAAAATAACCTAAAAAATAAACTAAAAAAATCATTATTATTCTTTTATTTTTACTTTAAGAATTTAAAACATTTTATTCGGCAAAATCGCCACACATGGCAACCAAGATGCTTATTTCACACACTTTTTTCACTACAGGGGTTAATATTACGTAAAGCTTTCTGCGTGGAGAACATAAAAAATCTCTTAAATTCCGGGAACGGAAATTAAGGGAACCCTTCAGGAGGAAAACGTTTTTAAGTGGAGTTTCAAAGTTTTAAAGTGGACTATCATTTATTCTATATTATTTTACATATCTGTGTAAAATTTCAGGCTGACAGGTCCATTTTTGTGGAATTGTATACTACCCAAATCAACAAATTGACAAACATAATTTCATTTTTATTTATAAGATAACCTACGCTTGTTTTTAAAAATACCCTCTCATTAAATTGCGCCAAGCGCTAGAATCATAGAAAATCTGACACACTTTCAGATTTTTAAATACGCACAAAAGTGCTATATCGCGAGAATGCTGAAGATAGATCGCTTGAAATCCCTTAATAACTGCATTATTTTCGCAGGGATCATTAAAATTTAACGCTGTATTCTAATAAAACCTTTGTACTTGTTTTCAAAAATCAGTTTCCTTAAGCTCTCAGTAAATTCGCCAAGCCGGAAACAGTGCAAACCGCTAGAACTCACTTTCTCGGCATTTGAGCCATTTTATTTTTCCGCCAAACTAAAAAATTTTAACATATTAGCCTCGGAAATCTTCAATTCTTATTGTTTTGCGTATAAAACATTTCATTCCTGCTCCGATTTCCCATGCACACGATATTATAATTAAAAAAAATATAACCTTACGAATATAAACTAACAAAAAAAAATCATTATTATTCTTTTATTTTTACTTTGAGAATTTAAAACATCTTATTCGGCAAAATCGCCACACATGGCAACCACGATCCTCATTTCACACTTTTTTCACTACAGGGGTTACAATTACGGAAAGCTTTTTGCGTGGAGAACATAAAAAATCTCTTAAATTCCGGGAACGGGTGGACTTTCAAAATTTTAAAGTGGACTATGATTTATTCTATATTATTTTACATATCTATGCAAAATTTCAGGCTGATAGGTCCATTTTTGTGGATTTGTATACAACTCAAATCCACAAACAAATAAACAAACAAACAAACAAACAAACAAACAAACAAACAAACAGAATTTCATTTTTATTTATAAGACTAGCTGAAATACCCGTCCTTGACGGGTTAGTGAATGCAAATTTCCAAAAAGCAAGAACTTTCGTCAGCATTGTAGGAGTACACAGAATGGATGGAGTATGTTGCCAAAGTAAAGAAAGCGAAGTTATAATTTTTATGTATTGCTAAAATATTACAGGTTAAGAGAGTCACTAAGTAATATCATTTCATTCGCTTTAGTCGTAATTATGTGATGCGCGAACGAATATTTACGAATATAGAAATAATTTTCGCAAAATCTCAAAATCTAATCAACATCTTTGAAAAATTGGAAGCCTAGAATTTAAGTTGAGTGACAACCTATCCTGTCACCCAATTTCGTTTCATTCCCTGCAGTCTTTATTTCGTGATGCTGGAACAAAATTTCAGCATTTTAAAACGATTTTCGCAAAATCTCCAAATGTAATCAAAATATTTTAAAAATTCAACGCCTATAAATTAAGATTAGCAACTACCTATCCTGTCACTAAATTTCGTATCATTCGTATTAGTTGTTATTACGTGATGTTTGAAGAAATATAAACGTATTTTGAGAGAATTTTCACAAAATCTCAAAATCTAATGAAAATGTTTAAAAAATTGGATACCTATAGTTTATGTTGAGCAACCATCTATCATGTGACCCAATTTCATATCATTCGCTTTAGTCGTTATTACGTAATGCGGGACCAAAGATTCACTCAGTTTTAAACGATTTTCTCAAAATCTCGAAATCGGATCGATTTTTTAAAATTAGATGCTTATAGTTTAAGGTGAGTGACCACCTATCATTTCACCAAATATCATTTTTTCACCTTTGCAGTTATTACGTAATGTGCGAACACAAATTTACGCAGTTTGAAACGATTTTCGCAAAATCTGAAAATCTAATGAAAATTTTTAAAAATTCGACGCCTATGTTTTAAGTTGAGTGACCACCTATCATGACACCCAATTTCATATCATTCGCTTCAGTCGTTTTTACGTGATGCTCGAACACAAATTTACGCAGTTTGAAACGATTTTCGCAAAATCTCAAAATCCAATCAAGATTTTTTAAAAATTCGACGCCTATGTTTTAAGTTGAGTGACCCCCTATCATGACACCCAATTTCATATCATTTGCTTCAGTCGTTTTTACGTGATGCTTGAACACAAATTTAAGCAGTTTGAAACGATTTTCGCAAAATCTGAAAATCTAATCAAGATTTTTTTAAAATTCGGCGCCTATGTTTTAAGTTGAGTGACCACCTATCATGACACCCAATTTCATATCATTCGCTGCAGCCGTTTTTACGTGATGCTTAAACAGAAAAAGCGTCACGGACAGAATGACAGAATGACAGAACGACAGACAGACAAACTTTTTTTTGAGGGTCGCATCGGATTCCCGGGTGCTTGAAACGGATAGAAATCGCAAAATTTTTGAATTCCAAGAAATGTACAGACAAAAGTCTAATTTTATTTATATAGATTGAACAGCTATTGCATCAGTATTAACAATTAACGTATGAATTCTGTGGTAATTGACAAACTGAGTTCAAACAATTCTAGTTCTGTCGATTACACAAAAGTTGCTTGAAGTAGGAGGTAAGTGATGATGTCGTCAGAATAGTCATCTGTAGTTCGTGAATAACTCAAGATGTAAACACTGCCCATCCACTATTTGGACCAATGGAATCGTAGAGATCAGAGATGAGGCTTCTTAAAGCAGACGCTTTAAGAAGCCTGCTCGAAAGACACTTTCTTTTATGTTTTACAGACTGCGTACACTTATAAGTACTACGATGTCTTCAGATATCTCGATAGCACTCTCGATGCAGATTTTTATAGACGTAGATCTGTAGTTGCGATGTTTCTCAGAAAAACGATGGTTGTCAACAGATCTTGGTAACATTTCAAATGTAGATCTTCTGTGAATTGTACTCGCATCAATAGGATCAATAGAAAACTGTTTGTAGATAAATCTGAAGTGAGAGGTAAGTGAAGAAGGCGGCGGAATAGTTATCTGTAATTCTTGAAACAACTTATGATGTGAATATTGGCCATCCCCTATTTGGACGAATGGAATTGTACTGATCAGAAGGGAGGCTGCTTAACTGCAGACTGTATTTATGATGTTTCACAGTTTTTAGGAAAAA
>JAWZYV010019134.1:0-20763 GCA_038373885.1 Cheiracanthium punctorium | reverse complement strand
AAAAACTATTTCTAATATCTCCACAAAACGGCTTCAAAAACAAAATGCTCCATTATTGCTGCCAAAAACACGTTTTGCATAATGTGTTTCTGTTTTTGGCCGCTAGAGGCGCTGTACTCCCGGCGACTTGCCGCGGAGCTATTTTCTCCTTTTTCTTTTCACGTCACAGGTCCGCAGTCCTTGGTGACGTCGTTGCCTGGCCAATAGTATAAAAGTTCGCCGTTCGCCGCGAGAGAGAGAGAGAGAGAGGAGGCGAAAAGGGTGATGCGACAGATGCGTATGGAAGGACGCTCTGAAGCCAGCCATGTGAGATGCTCTGAGCTGAGTCAAACGATTAATCTGGCGAGCCATCCCGTCGCAGCTTCCAACAAAGCCTTTTTTTTGATTATGCCGCTACAAGCTTATCTCAAGGTGATGCTGTTCAGTTTGTTGTCCAGAATGTCCGATGCCACATAGATGCTGTACCACATCAAATGCCTGTTTTTTTTGTTTCCATTTATTCATCCTCATCTGTATACCAGCCTTCATGCTTCATTACTTAAATAAAAGAACTATCAAGGTAAACGTTTTGTCATCTTTTACCTGGCAAGCCCTCAATTCATTTTTCTTACTAGCTTTCACTGCTCAAAGTTTTGAAGTATAAAACTCTGCTAAATACAGACATTACGGTTATGGGCCTCTGCCATTTAAAAATTATGTGAAGATTATGTTATTGAGTATATGCATGTATTCCTTGATTTTAACTATTTACAAAAAGATTTTAACGAGCATTAAGAGGGCGGGCCCTGATTAGAAGTTTTTAATTATATAAATCTATCTGAAAAAAAAAAAAAAAAAAAAAAAAAAATGGAAACTATATCGATGCAAGTTGATAAATTGGGCTCTGATAACTATGAGACATGGAAAGAAGATATAAAAGTCTTGTTAATAGATAGAAATTGCTGGGATATTGTAACCGGCGAAGAAATTAGACCAAAAGAAACGGAAGTTAAAGAGTTGAGGGACTATAAAATTAGATACGGTAAAGCGTATAGTACCATATATTTAAATATATCCAGTGAATATAAACCCTTCCTCGCCGGGACATATGATCCCAAGGAAGTTTGGGAAAAGCTAAAGAAACACTTTAAGCCCGAATCAAGAGCTCGTTCTATCGCTTTGACCGATGAGTTCTTTTCATGCAGAATTAACGACAATGAGGAAGTAGGATTATTTGGTGCTCGTTTAAAATCTATTGCAACGCAGTTGCGTGAAGCTGGTACACCATTAGCGGATTGGTACCAATCTTTTCAATTAATTAGATATTTACCCCCTGAGTACGCAGGGATTGTGCAGGCCATCTATAGATGGGATGACGATGAATTTAAGTTCGATAAAGTCCTAGCTGAATTATTAGCCGAGGAAGCCAGGTTGAAACAAAGCTTAGGCGACCGTGCCGCTATTGCTATGTCCAGTCAAGCCAAACATGAAAAACGTACCCCTCGTAAAGGAAACTTTAAACGTGAGACGAGGCGCTGCTATGGATGCGGGAAAACCGGACATTTAAAAATCAACTGCAGACACCCTCCTCCCCAAAAGCAAAAAGGATCTTATCGCCCTAAAAATTTTATTATTGAAGCTTATTCTAACCAAGTAATTGAAAATGATCGTTCATGGGTTTTTGACACTGCCGCAAGTAATCACTTTTGTAATGAAAAAGATCTATTTAAATATTTTACACCCATTAAGGGTAAGTCAACGTCCGTCGCCATAAATGGTATTGAATGTCCTGTCGAGGGGAAGAGAACCGTAGTTCTGAATTTCCAGAACGGAAAGATGAAACGTGTTTTGAGAAATGTTTTATACTCCCCTGAACTAAGACGCAATTTACTATCCGGTTCTATCCTCGATTCAGAAGGTCTTACCTTTAGAGGTGGTCAGGGTAAAGTTCATGCATTTCTGAAAAATAATCGAAAATTATTCACCGCCTATAAGAAGCAAGGACTGTATTTTTTGTATCCCAAGTATGATAAATTGAAGCGAAATTCTAAAAATACTCACGAGAAGAAACCAGAAGCAAATGTCTCCTCTCCCCCTAAATCGGAAGATTTAGAACTCTGGCACCAAAGGTTCTGTCATATTAATTATAAGTCCATAATTGAAACTAGTAAATCAAACTGTGTCTTTGGCCTTCCTACTTTAAGAGCAAACCCCGAAATATCATGCCATAATTGTAAAATAGCTAAAACGAGACGTAAAAGTTTTAAAAGCATCCCTTCAATCCGCTCAACTAAACCCCTACAACTTTTACATATGGATGTCTGTGGTCCACTTCCCAACCAGTCAATAGTTGGTCATCGTTTCTTTTTAACAATAACAGACGACTACTCCAGGAAGACTACCGTATATCCTATGAGAAAGAAAACCGAAGTATTCGAGTGTTTTAAGAAATTTCAAAGAAGGGCAGAAAGATTTTTAAACACTAAAATTATTAACATCAGAACCGATAATGGAATGGAATTTTGTCATAACGAATTTAAAAAGTTTTTAGATGAAGAAGGGATTCACGCTGAAAGAACAAACGACTATACTCCCGAGCAGAACGGAGTCAGCGAGAGATACAACTACACTGCCCTAGATGCTGTAAAAGCTATGCTAAGCTCAAGCGGATTAAGTAACAGCTTTTGGTCAGAAGCACTACTTTGTTTTACCTACGTTTCGAACCGAACTTGCCACGCTAATCAAGTAAGAACGCCTTTTGAACTTTTTAGTGGCTGTAAACCTTCCATTAAACACTTAAGAATTTTTGGTTCGAAAGTTTACGTGGGAGTACCTCGTCAATTAAGAAATAAACTTGACATGAGGGCAAAACAGGGCACTATGGTGGGTTACGCGATGCAAAGTCGTGGATACAGGATTTGGATCCCTGGCGATAGGAAAGACGAAACACAGGAAAAGGATTTTATTTTTGACAAAAAGAAAGAAATGTATTTAGGTAAGCCAAGTACATCTGAGGAAGGGGAAAGTGACGAATCTGAAGGGGAGAGGGAATCCTATAGAAACGTAAAAACGCAGCTTAAAACAGTAAACTGGGTTAGAAGAGCAGTTCCAAGAAGAGACAAGTCTCGAACCGATATTTATTACGGAATTGAGGGCAGTAATGTCAGGTTAAGATCCCATAATGATGTAAAAAGCTACTGCAACAAACACGGGATTAAATATGATCCAGAAATGTTTTGTTTTAAAGGTAAAAATACATACTCGGGCATTGTACAAGATGAAGCTAATTTTTCAGATTCCTGACTAGAAGAAATTCAAATACCAAATAATTTTTTCCAGGCAATTAAATCTCCCGAGGCAGAGAAGTGGATGCAAGCTATGAATGACGAGCTAGATATAATGAATGAAAGAAAAGTATGGGACTTAGTTCCGAAACCTGAAAATGCGAAAATCATCGGAAACCGATGGGTGTATACAGTTAAAAGAGACGCTAGTGGAAAAATCGTACGTTTTAAATCAAGACTCGTCGCCCAGGGTTTTGGGCAAAGAAGAGGGGAAACTTACGATCAAGTCTTTAGTCCTGTTGTTAATTTTACTGTAATTCGTTTCTTTTTCTCATTACTAGTAGGTCACTATAGATGGAACCACTCTCAAGCTGATGTAACCTCCGCGTACCTGTACGCTCCGATTGAAGAGGAAATTTATATGTTCCAACCTCAAGGTTTCAAGGAAGAAGGTAAGAAAGATTTTGTATGTAAGCTAAATAAAGCCTTATATGGTTTGAAGCAGAGTGGCAGAGAATGGTTTAACGAATTTCACAGAATTTTAACTGAATTACACTTTTTCAAGCTTGAGTGGACCAACTGCGTTTATGTTTACAACAATCTAGTAGTGTTACTTCTATACGTTGATGACATTGTACTCCTAGCTAAAACAGAAAAGGAAATAAACCACGTATTCGATTTATTAGAAGGAAAAATCAATCTTAAGAAGTTGGGGAAAATAAGAAAACTATTAGGCGTTCAATTTGAAGAAAATGAAAATGGCTTATTTATACATCAAGAGGAATACATAAACAAGATTTACAACCGCTTTAAAAGTTTTAATATACCCATCTCGTCCCTTCCAATCGCTCCGGGTATCGTAATGTCAAAAATGGACTGTCCAACTAACGCCGCAGAAGTTAAAGAAATGGAAAAATTTCCCTATCGCAACATCTTAGGATGTTTGTCGTTCCTTGCAAGCAGAACCCGTCCAGATATTTCATACGCAGTAAATGTTTTATCACAATTTCAATCTAATCCCGGATATAATCATTTCAATCAATTATTAAAATTACTTGGCTACGTTAAATCTACTTCACACCTCAAATTAAAATTATCTAATATAAATCAGATTTCCATAAATTGCTACTCAGACGCTGATTTTGCTTCAAACAGAGATGACCGAGTGTCAATGGGAGGATATATTTTAATGCTGGATCAAACCCCCATATCATGGCGTACGTCGAAACAGAAGTGTGTCGCTCTATCTTCGATGGAGTCGGAATTTATCGCCCTGACAGAAGCCTCCAAAGAATTGCTGTGGATACAAAGAATTTATAATGAGCTAATAAATCTAAAACTACTTCCCAAAGACCTGGATAAAGTTACACTTTTTTGCGACAATACTGCCGCCATAGATTTCAGCAACTCACCCATTGAGAACAGCCAGACGAAGCACATACATGTAAAGTATCACTTTTTAAGAAGCCTAGTTATAGATAAATTATTTACCTTAAAATATATAAATACAAAGAATAACCCAGCAGATATTTTCACAAACCTCTTCCAAAGACTGGACTTTCAACATTCAACGAAAGATTTTTTGTTCAGTATCAAAGCCCTACTCCCACTAAAGGGAACCTAGGCAAAATTTTTTTGAAGAGTCTCTTTAGACTTTTTTTTGAAAAAAAAATTTCAAACTCCTACTCCCACTAAAGGGAACATAGGCAAATTTTTCTGAAAAGTCACTTTTGACTTTCTCTTTTGAACATAACCTTTTCTTTTGTCAAGTCGAAGACTCTCTGCGAAAAAAGGGGGAAAGGAAAAAATTTCTTGATCTTTCTGAAAAAAAAAAAAAATGAAGAAAAAAATTAGCCTTGGTCAAGAGGATTTGTTCCTTTAACGGTGACTCGTCACCATCCTTCTTTTTCCATTGTTTGTTTCTTTACTTTTACAGATGTAAGGAGTAAAGTTCCCCACGGAGTATACTGTTCTGGGGGTCAGGACCCTTTTTCGCCCATTCGAGCAGCCTCAGCTACGTCTCGTGAGGTGAAATTGTAATTTGCCAGAGAATGTGGTGGAGAAGGTGGATTGTTCTTAGACGGTATATTTTCGTCATTCGTCACAGGAGATGCTATCTTTTAATTTTGTGAGTCCCAGTATGTTGAATGGAAGCTCCTATATGCCCACCTTGCTCTGTGAATGTAAATGACTCAAACAAACTTTTCTATTTTTATCTCTTTTCTTAAGAGTTTTTTTTTTTGAGGTGCACCTCACCCCTAAAGAAAGTACAAGCTTGTTGTTTTTCTTTGTAAAATGAATGCAATTGTGTTTAATTGCATTATGTGAATCTTTTGAAGTGATTTTTTACTAACGTTTTTTTTGACTGGCCAGTCGTACTTTATAGTTCTCGTACTTTATAGTGTAACTATGCGTATTTTGTACTAACCCTTGTGCTTTCTCATCTGTGTTCATCGCTATTTGCATAATATGTCCTTTGTTCTTTTCATAGGGAAAAGTACTTGCTCTCTTTTGAAAGAATTTTTTTTTTACTTGTTTGAAGCAGTTCCTTTTGCCATGTCATGGAAGGCGGGCCATTGTTAGGAAAAGTAACTGTAAACCTTACCTTAAAGGTTCCATGACATGTAGCTGTGTTCTCTTTATTATATCTGAATGCTGTGTAACTTAACTTTAATTATTTGCCTTAAAATCTAAAGGCACAGATAGCTCTTATTTTTATTAATTAAAGTTCTTACTTAAAACTATTCTAATAACAACGCTTCAAACAAGCACCATTATTGCTGCAAAACGTTTTGCATAATGTGTTTCTGTTTTTGGCCGCTAGAGGCGCTGTACTCCCGGCGACTTGCCGCGGAGCTATTTTCTCCTTTTTCTTTTCACGTCACAGGTCCGCAGTCCTTGGTGACGTCGTTGCCTGGCCAATAGTATAAAAGTTCGCCGTTCGCCGCGAGAGAGAGAGAGAGGAGGCGAAAAGGGTGATGCGACAGATGCGTATGGAAGGACGCTTGAAGCCAGCCATGTGAGATGCTCTGAGCTGAGTCAAACGGTTAATCTGGCGAGCCATCCCGTCGCAGCTTCCAACAAAGCTTTTTTTGATTATGCCGCTACAAGCTTATCTCAAGGTGATGCTGTTCAGTTTGTTGTCCAGAATGTCCGATGCCACATAGATGCTGTACCACATCAAATGGCTGTTTTTTTTGTTTCCATTTATTCATCCTCATCTGTATACCAGCCTTCATGCTTCATTACTTAAATAAAAGAACTATCAAGGTAAACATTTTGTCATCTTTTACCTGGCAAGCCCTCAATTCATTTTTCTTACTAGCTTTCACTGCTCAAAGTTTTGAAGTATAAAACTCTGCTAAATACAGACAGTATTGGTCAATACTTTTAAGATGTTAAGATTTTTTTCGCACTTGCTGCGGATATAGGAAATGTGGTTGGCAAACATAAGTTTTTTGTCGAGATATACACCTAAAAATTTAGTGGAGTCATTTACTTTTATTTTAGAGTGACCTAGATAGAGATTAGGATCTGGATGGATCCCACGTATGCGGCAGAAGTGTATAGCTACAGTCTTTTCTGCAGAGATGTTGAAGCCATTTTTGTTACACCAGTTTAGAATCCTATTGATGGTATTTTGAAGTTGGCGCTCAATGTACCGCATGTCTTTCCCCTGACAGGAAATTTGTAGGTGGTCGACATACAAGCAACCATTTACAGTCGGAGGAAGTTGTGTGAGGATATTATTAATTTTTATAGCAAAGAGGGTGACACTAAGAACGGAGCCTTGTGGAACACCCTCTTCTTGAACAAAGCGATCAGATTGAGTATCGTTAATACGGACCCTAAAGTAGCGCTGAGAGAGGAAATCCTGTATAAAAATCGGAAGGTTGCCGCGGAAGCCTAAGGTATGGAGATCGCGGAGGATACCATACCGCCAGGTCCGGTCATACGCTTTCTCCATATCGAAGAAAATGGAGACCAAGTGATTCCTCCTTAAAAAAGCAGTGCGAATTTGAGACTCTAGGTATATTACATTGTCAATAGATGATCTTCCCCTGCGGAAGCCGCTCTGAAAAGGGTGTAGATGGCCCTCATTTTCCAAGACATAAACAAGGCGTGCATTGATCATCTTCTCCACCAGTTTGCATAGGCAACTGGTGAGGGCTATGGGTCGGTAATTATTGGGGTTAGATGGATCCTTATTAGGTTTCAGAATGGGAATTACTATTGCATTTCTCCAGGAGTTAGGGAAGGTATGTTCGCTCCAGATTCTATTATATAACTGTATGAGATTAAGTAAAGAGCCGTGGGAAAGATGTTTCAACATTTCATACGTAATACCATCAGGGCCTGGAGATGTATTTGTAGACTGTTTTAGGTATTTGTTGAGTTCATGGATGGTAAAAGCACTGTTGTAAGCAAAGTAGGTAGCGGTGTTAAAAGTTATCCTTTGCCGTTCAGACTGTTGTTTATATGGAAGGAAAGTATTCGAGTAGGAAGTGCTGCAGGAGTTAAAAGAGAGTGTTTCTCCAATAGCATTTGTGATGTTTTTTGTATCTGATATTATTTGGTTATTAAGGGAGAGGCAGGCTATTGCATGGTTACTATAGATTCCCATGGCTCTTTTTGTTTTTGCCCATAGCTCCTTACCAGAGGTGGAGGTAGAGATGTTAGACACATATTGGATCCAAGAATTTTTTTGTGCAAGCCGCCTTGTTTTCCTAGCATGTGCCTTGGCTTTCTTGAACAGAATGAGATTTTCAGTGGTTGGACACCGGCGAAAGGTGTTCCATGCCTTTTTTTGCTGCTTTTTGGCGAGCATGCATTTTGGATCCCACCACGGTTTTTTATTTCTTCGGGAGTTGGTTCTGGATTTTGGAATACTTGCATCTGCAGCTTTACGGATGATGGATGTCACAGTATCCACGACCTCGTCAATATTGCCTTTAATGGTGTCTGAAGAGATAATAGTGAGTGAGGTGAAAGTTTTCCAGTCAGCTTTATCATAGTGAAAACGGGGTGTGGTAAATTTCTGGCTTGAGTATTGGAACAGAGGTGAGAGAAGGATTGGAAAGTGATCGCTATTGTGTAGATCACTGGATACAGAGAAGTTATATAATGGCAGGATTTGAGGAGAACAAATGGCAAGGTCTATGGCATGGAAGGACTTTGTGGGAAGATGGAAATAAGTATTATCACCATTATTCATGATGCACAGGGAGAAATCTTTAATGAGTTGTTCGATACGATGGCCTCTGTTGTTAGTGTCTTTGCTACCCCACAACGGACTATGAGCATTCATGTCACCGAGAAGAATGAACGGTGAGGGGAGTTGTTGAACAAGATTATTAAGGGATGATTGGCTAATGGAAGTATTTGGAGGTAGATAAATACAGCACACAGTAGTAAGGTGTTTCAGAAGGATACGGGCAGCAACAGCCTGGAGACAAGTATTGAGGTTGAGGGTTTGATAAGGGTAATTACAGTTAACCATTAGGGCCACTCCGCCAGAGGCCCTACCACTGAGCTCATAGTCCTTGCGGAGTATAGAGTAATTACGGATAGAATATTGTCTATTGGTTGCAAGGTAGGTTTCTTGGAGAGCGAGGCAAGCGGGATTATGATCGTAAATTAAAGTTTTGAGGTCGTCAACTTTATTTAGGAAACCGTGGCAGTTCCAAGAGAGCAACAATGCCATAATTAAGTGATATGGCCATCGTGCATCTTCTTAGTTGGAATCCCTGCGGGAATATCTGGAGGTTTGATTTCGTTGTGTTCCATTGATTCTTCATCACTTATTTCGGATTCTGATGGGGCTAGGTTTAAAATAGTGTCATCAATTTGTGGTTGTGGAGGTACTTTTTTCATGCTAGATTTATTGTGTTTTGATTTGTAGGAAGCTGTTTTAGTGAGCAGAGGTCTAACTTGAGTGTAGCTATTGCTTGGTACCTTTTTCTTTGGAGGATTTTTCTGGGATAAGGAGCAAGATTTATTTGGTTTAGGTGCTGTTTGTTTACTCATTGAGGTGTTGGTGGTGGAAGTATTGGTTGGTGGATCGGTCTGAGTAGCTATTGAGTTAGTAGATTTTACTGCAGCAGCATAGGATAGGCCAGATTTTGGAGTGCGAGCTTCTATTATTTTACGGGCATCAGGATAGGAAAGTCTTTGAGAGGCGCGCAGGGATTGAATTTCTTTTTCAAATGCCCGTTTTGGGCAGGACTTCGAGTATGATGGATGTTCCTGTGTGCAGTTTACACATTTTGCAGGTGCTGAGCAGGTTTCACTGTCGTGGCCAGAGGCACCACAGCGGGCGCAAGCCGGTGATCCGCGACAGGAAGTTTTGGTATGACCGAACCTTTGACACTGAAAGCAACGGATAGGATTTGGTATGTATGGTCTAACTGGGCATAATAGATAGCCGGCTTTTATATGAGATGGAATAGTTGGAGACTGAAAGGTTAAGACTATATGTTTAGTGTTAATAAGTTGGTTATTGCGACGAATAGTGATTCGACGAACTGCACATACACTTTCGTCTCTCAGGTTTTCTAATATTTCGGATTCAGAGCAGTGTAAAAGTTCGGGTTCTGATATGACTCCTCTGGATGTATTTAAGGATGTATGGGGTGACACTGTGACAGATTTTAGTCCAAAATTCTTTATTTTCATTATTTTTGAGGCTCTTCTATTGTTTGATACTTCTACCAGGAGGTCTCCAGATCTTAATTTTTTTACTTTTTTAACTTCACCTACATTAGATGTGATACATTTGTGGATAAGGAATGGTGATATTTCATGGAAGTTACCTTCAACAATGTGAATGATGAAGAATCGAGCATTTGTATTAATAAATTGAGAATCCATGTTTTCTTTGCTTGATTGCAGAATATTTGTGTCTGATGGTGGATTGGGAGAAGAAGAAAATTTCGAAGCCATGTTGGAAAAAAGGTGTTCGGACCCGGCCGCACCACCCACCACGGAGCCCAACAAGGGGATGCTTATACTTGCACCAGTGCTAGCCGGGTCTATACGCGCACAGTACATCCCTGTAAGCAGCGTCCACCCTTAACGACGTGCCCAGCAGAAGACCGATTGCTTGATCCCTAGCAGTTGAACAAGTCAATACCACCAGCCGATTGATACACAGGGGAACGCTGTGTACCTCCCGTTTACCCGAAGCCGAGGCCAAAGTAATGTGTTGAGGTTGATCCCGTCCCAATGGAAATGCCATTCAGATGATTTCCCTCAGGGAACACCCCTCAATTACCAGGTTCCCCATTTCCGGGGACACGGGTCTCCACGCACGGCAAACACGTGTGTAGTTTTCCGCCAATAGAAGCTGACGGTACAGAGCGAACGCAGCTTCTGAAGGGGGGCCCTCACCTCCAAAGAGGAAACTACATTGAGGGGGAAAAGGAAGGAGACAGCTAAGAGGAGAGGAGGGTAGAACAAAGAAGAGCGAAAGATCGCTGGAGCCCCGGGATTGCGACACCCGTAAAGACCTAGAGTAGGTCTTCCCCCTGAGGGGGCTACGTAATATGCGCTCTAATTTAGATCAGTGCTCTGAGAAGGCCAGTCCAGTTTTTGAACACCCATTTCGTCAAACCACGTCTGTGCAAGCCTCGATGTGTGAACGGAGCAGTTATCCTGCTGGAAGAGAAATGGGTCTACCCCGAAGTATTGCCATAGAGTTGGGAGTGCAGCATTGTCCAGAATGCCCACATACATTGCAGAGTTCATGTTTCCAACCACAGGAACTAACGGACCCAAGCCAATCCACGAGAAACACCCCACACCATTATACTGCCACCACCAAACTTGACAGTTGGCACAATGCAGCCACAAAAAAAAAAACGTTGCCCAGGCATCCGCCAAACCCAGACATGTCCATCCGATTGCCAGACTGTGAAGCAAGATTCATCACTCCAAAGAACAGTTTTCTACATGCCCACAGTCCAATGACGGTGAGCTCTGCACCATTGCAATCGATGCATCGCATTCTGTAGAGTGATGTTCGGCTTGTGAGCGGCTGCACGACCATGGAATCCCAAGTTGTTTAACTCTCGATGAACAGTCCTGCTGCTAACACTAACGCCTGATGAACTTTGGAACTGCTGAGTAATTTCCTTTAACGAGGACTTGCGATTTTGTTTCATTACCCTTTTCAGAGTTCTGCGGCTGCGTTCACTAAGTTTTTTCGGCCTACTATTCCGATTTTCTTCAGTTTCACTGCCTCGACGTTTCCACTTCACAATTACATCACTCACAGTGGATTTAGGCTTCTGTAGAATATCTGCAATCTCACGAACTGATTTCCCACAAAGGTGGCATCCCACTATACTGCCACAATCAAACTCACTTAGCTCCTTTGATGTACGAGGTTCCGAGTGTTTGGGTATGAGGGAGCGAGAAAAGAGGCAATTATATTAGGAATCACACATCTTTATATAAACATAAATACACACGGTTTTCATTCTAGTTACATATTACCGCACATTGCGGTTAGCTCACAAAACAGCGCGCGTTTCCAAGTGCTCCTCATTGCCTCGCGGTTTACCGTTAAGTCCATGGACATGGAGTTTGGGTTTTAGAGTGTAGGTGCAGGCACCACATCTCCTCCCCCTTTATAGATCCAGTCTCTTGGGAGGCCTTCGTAGTCTTGTAGAACATCTAAGTACCGGACTCTGATCTGTAGATACTGGTGGACCACTTGAATGAGTTAAAGCAGGTGGGGATGACAATGGGGAACTCAGATTCGGCACATCCACCGATGAGGCTGCTGGCATAGATGGGACAGCTAGTTCACTGGCCGGGATCTCGGAACCAGGACTTCCAGATGTTGGTTGGTTGGTTGGTTTGTGTTTAATGGCACAAGGTCCAAAAAGGACATACTGCGCCAGACAATGAGTTAAAACCATAAATGATGTATTCAGGTAAAAGGTGTCACGAAACTTAGTAAAAGCTAAAATGTAAAGACTAAATGGTGAAAAGTAAAATAAAGTAAAAAGTGGATAGTGTTGAAGGTAGATAAAAAGTGTTAATGGAGGATAAAAGTTGAAACAAAGGCATCTGGATGGGGCCTCCCATCCAGATACCAGTCAGACAAAATTGGACACTTCACATTGAATAAAAGATTTTGGTACGTCTAAGAAATGCAAACAAATTTCGATGGGGGGTTTCACCCAAAATATCGTCCAGTTTGGGATGGGAACAGTTAAAAAGTATTTGGTAAAATCTATTAAAAGCAGAGCAAGAGGTTAAAAGATGATGTATGCTAAGATGAGTATGACAATGTGGGCATTCAGGAGGGGGTTCACCCAAAAGGAGGTACTTATGAGTTAGCCTCGTGTGGCCAATCCGAAGACGAGTGAGAGTGACATCGTGCTTACGGTATGGTTGAGTGGACCAGTGGGTGAGAGCTGGCCGGATAGAGTGAAGTTTGTTATGGGTTTCACAGTCCCATATGTCATTCCAAGTGCCTTTTGTTAGGGAAGAGATGCCAGACTTTATGTCAGTATAGGGCAGATCACGGTTATATGGGACGATAGAATGCCTTGCCAAAGAATCGGCTGTTTCGTTTCCGGGAATCCCAATATGGCTAGGTACCCAGCAGTAGAGGATGTTGTATCCACGGTTCATGAGTCTCTTGTGCATGCATAGAACTTTTAAAATATAACTATGAGTGAGGGAGCCAGATTTCAGATTATCTAATACACTTAATGAGTCAGAGTAGATGATGAAATGTTTGATATTTGTTCTCGAGATGTAAAGAAGGCTTTCATAAATAGCTATTAATTCGGCTGTAAATATGGAGCAAAATGAAGGTAGGGTGTAGTTGTAAGAATGATTTCGATGTACATAAGCAAAGCCAACGTGATTAAGAGATTTTGAGCTGTCAGTATATAGTTTGTCGAAGTTTCTATATTTGCTTTTATGGTCTAGAAATAACTGTTGGTATATTATGGGGTCAGTGTTTGGTTTTGTGAAGCCTTTGAATGGTTGTAGGTAGGAAATCTGCAATTTAGTCCATGGTGGCACTTCATGAAATGAACAAGTAGATGCATTAACATCCTCCAATTGGGTACCGACTACACTCCTACGGATTCTAAGTCCAAAGGGGGGAGTGCAGGAAGGGCGATTTTCATAAAACTGGTCCAATTGGGTGTCTATTAGGGAATCCTTTAAGGGATGTGAAGAATGAGAAAGGATGCGATAATAGGTATTTAATGATAATTTATGACGTATGAGAGTGAGAGATGGTTCATGACAGGTGACGTAAAGGCTATGTACAGGCGATGTCCTAAAAGCTCCAGAGCATATGCATAGTGCAGTATGATGCACAGTGTCAAGTTTTTTTAGTGCTGATTTAGAAGCCGATCCATAAACGCAGCTTGCATAGTCAATTTTGGATCGGATGACGGCACGGTAGATCCGCAAGAGCGCATCACGGTCTGCCCCCCCAAGAGGTATTGACTAGAAATAACTGTTGATATATTATGGGATCAGTGTTTGATTTTGTGAAGCCTTCGAATGGTTGTAGGTAGGAAATCTGCAATTTGGTCCATGGTGGGATTTCATGAAATGAACAAGTAGACACATTAACATCCTCCAATTGGGTACCGACTACACTCCTACGGATCCGAAGTCCGAAGGGGGGAGTGCAGGAAGGGCGATTTTCATAAAACTGGTCCAATTGGGTGTCTATTAGAGAATCCTTTAAGGGATGTGAAGAATGAGAAAGGATGCGATAATAGGTATTTAATGATAATTTATGACGTATGAGAGTGAGAGATGGTTCATGACAGGTGACGTAAAGGCTATGTACAGGCGATGTCCTAAAAGCTCCAGAGCATATGCGTAGTGCAGTATGATGCACAGTGTCAAGTTTTTTTAGTGCTGATTTAGAAGCCGATCCATAAACACAGCTTGCATAGTCAATTTTGGATCGGATGACGGCACGGTAGATCCACAAGAGCGCATCACGGTCTGCCCCCCAAGAGGTATTGGTTAAAACCTTTAAAATGTTAAGTTTTTTCTCGCATTTATTGCGGATGTCTGAGATATGTTTAGCAAATGTAAGTTTCTTGTCAAAATTTAAACCTAAAAATTTGATAGAATCCTTGACAGCAATATTAGTATGGTCCAGATAAAGTTCCGGATCTGGATGGATCCCGCGCTTCCGGCAAAAATGGGTACAAACTGTTTTCTCTGCTGATATTTTAAACCCATTTCTGTCACACCACTTTAAGATGCGGTTGATGGCATTCTAAAGCTGGCGTTCTACCAGGCGCATGTCCTTTCCCTGACAGGAGATTTGCAGGTCGTCTACATAAAGACTACCGTAGACAGTCGAGGGCAGTTGTTTCAGGATGTTGTTAATTTTTATTGAGAAGAGGGTGACACTAAGAACGGAGCCCTGTGGAACACCCTCCTCTTGAACAAAGTTATTAGATAGAATGCCATTAATCTGGACCCGGAAATTTCGGAGTGACAGAAAGTTTTTTATAAAAGTGGGTAGGTTGCCTCGAAGTCCTATATTATGAAGATCCAAGAGGATCCCGTACCTCCACGTTCGGTCATATGCCTTTTCAATGTCAAAGAAAACTGACACTAAGTGGTTCTTTCTAAGGAAGGCATTACGAATTTGGGACTCTAAATTAATGATGTTATCTATGGTGGATCTGCCCTTCCGGAAGCCACTCTGGAAGGGATGTATATGGTCCCCCGTTTCTAAAATGTAAACAAGCCGGGTATTGATAATTTTCTCCATTAATTTACATAAGCAACTAGTAAGGGCTATGGGACGGTAGTTATTAGGGTTAGACATATCTTTTCCTGGTTTGGGGAAGGGAATAACTATTGCATTTCTCCAGGAGGTCGGAAAGGTCTGTTCATTCCAGATTCTATTGTAGATTTTCAAAAGATTGAGTAAGGAGTCATGGGATAAGTGTTTCAGCATGTCATACGTAATACCATCGGGACCCGGAGAGGTTTTGAGGACTGTCTTACGTGTTGGGTAAGTTCATCAATGGTAAGATCACTATTGTAGGAAAAGTGCGAGGAGGTTTTGAAATTTATTTTTTGTCGTTCTGATTGTTGTTTATACGGGAGGAAAGAATTTGAGTAGGAGGTACTGCACGAGATGGAAGCAAGGGTTTCACCAATGCTATTTGCTATTTCTTTTGTATCGGATATAATGCTGTTATTTATGGTTAGACAGGAAATTGACTGATTATTATAAATGCCCATGGCTCTTTTTGTTTTCATCCATAGCTCCTTACTAGAAGTAGAGGCTGTTATGCTGGAGATATATTTGACCCAGGATTCCTTTTGGCACTGACGCCGGATCCTACGTGCATATGCTCTAGCTTTCTTAAAGAGGGTGAGATTTTCGGTGGTGGGGTACCGCCGAAAAGTGCTCCAGGCTTTCTGCTGCTTCTTTTTAGCGAGGTTGCATTTTTCGTTCCACCACGGTTTTTTATTACATCGATGTTTGATGCCCGATTTTGGAATGCTGGCATCAGCAGCTTGGATGATAATTGAGGTAATGTTTTGTATGACCTCGTCTATGGGGCCTTCAACAGCATCAGAGGTGATGGCAGACAGGGAAGTGAAGGTGAACCAATCTGCCTTATCATGAATGTATCTAGGTACTGAAATAGGTTGGGGATTCTGGTACAGAGGTGACAAAAGAATTGGAAAATGATCACTGTTGTGGAGATCACTGGATACAGAAAAATTATATGTGGGAAGGAGTGATGGAGAACAGATGGCAAGGTCTATTGCATGGAAAGTTTTAGTTGGATAGTGGAAGTAAGTATTGTCACCATTATTCATGCAGCAAAGGGAGAAATCAGTGAGAAGTTGTTCGATTTGAAGGCCTCTATTGTTGGTGTCCTTGCTTCCCCACAAGGGACTATGAGCATTCATGTCACCGAGGAGGATGAAAGGAGGAGGAAGCTGCTGAATGAGACTATTGAGGGATGTTTGGCAGATTGCTTCACTTGGAGGGAGGTATATGCTGCAGACAGTTGTGAGTTGTTTTAATTGGATACGAGTGGCGACTGCTTGGAGATTTGTGTTAAGATTGACTATAGCGTGAGGATAGCTATTGTTGATTAATAGGGCAACTCCACCTGTGGCCCTATCATTGAGCTCATTGTCCTTGCGAAGGACAGTGTAATTGCGGATTTTAGTAGGTCTATTAGTTTTGAGGAAAGTTTCCTGAAGGGCGAGGCAAGCGGGGTTATGATCATAAATCAGTATTTTGAGGTCGTCGTTTTTATTAAGGAAACCGTGGCAGTTCCAGGATAGCAGCAGAGCCATTATCATATTGTGTTGGGGATGATGCTCATCTTGCTCTGAGTCCCCGTAGGCTTGAGAGGAGTGCTAGGGATGTCGTCATCATCCATGGTGAGGTCTGACATTTCAGAGTCAGAAGGGTCCAAATGTAGGATACCGTCATCTATAGGGCGTTGTGGAGGAACATGTTTGATTTTGGGTTTGTTATATTTAGTTCTGTAGACAGAAGACTTTTTTATTTGTGGTCGGGTTGAGTTAACATTTTGAGAATTTTTCTTCAATGTATTTTTTTGTGAAGCTGTGGAGGATTTATTTTGATTAGAAGTTGATTGTTTACATATTTGTGCCGTTGCAGAAGGAAAGGAGACAGGTACAGATTTTGGTGGTTCGGTTTGGGTTGCTATTGTTTTGGTTGATTTTGTTGCAGCTGCATAAGATAAACCAGGTTTTGGTGTCCGGCTTTCTATTAACTTACGGGCTTCGGGATATGAGATTCTTTGAGAGGCACGTAGGGACTGGATTTCTTTTTCAAACGCCCATTTCGGGCAAGATCTGGAGTATGAAGGATGTTCCTCTTTACAATTTACACACTTAGGAGCTGCAGAGCAGGACTCACTGTCGTGGCCAAAAGCACCACAACGTGCACAGGCAGGTGACCCACGACAGGAGGTTTTGGTATGGCCGAACTTTTGGCACTGGAAGCAACGGATGGGATTTGGTATATATGGTATGACGGGACATAATAGGTAGCCGGCTTTAATATGAGATGGAATAGTGGGAGACTGAAAAGTTAGGATAATATGTTTAGTATTGATTATTTGATTATTGCGCCGAATAGTGATTCGACGCACAGCACATACTTTTTCATCTTTTAGGTTTTCAAGTATTTCTGCTTCAGAGCAGTGCAGAAGGTCGGGTTCTGATACGACTCCTCGGGAGATGTTTAGGGAGGTATGAGGTGTCACTGTAACTGGTTTTAGGCCAAGGTTTTTTATTTTCATTATTTTGCAAGCTTGTCTATTGTTGGATACTTCTACTAATAGGTCTCCAGATCTTAATTTTTTAACTTTTTTGACTTCTCCTACATTGTCAGTGATACATTTGTGAATTAAAAATGGCGATGTTTCATTAAGTTTACCTTCAGCAGAGTGGATAAGGAAGAATCGGGCATTCATGTGTGCAAATTGTGTATCGGTGTGTTCATTAGCGGTTGACAGCAGAACGTTGACGATTGACGAAGAATTTTTCATATCCATGTTGGGGAAAATTGAGATTCGGACCCGACTGCACCACCCACCACGGTGTCCAACGAGGGGATGTGCAATTGCACACCAGTGCTAGTCGGGTCTATACGCTCACAGTACATCCCTTAGGCAGCATCCATCCTTAACGACGTGCCCAGTAGATGTCCGATTGCTTGATCCCTAGCAGTTGATCGAAATCAGTACCACCAGCCGATTGATACACAGGGGAACGCTGTGTACCTCCCGTTTACCCAAAGCCGAGGCCAAAGCAATGTGTTGGAGAAAAGACCCCTCAATTACCAGGATCCCCATTTCCGGGGACACGGGTCTCCACGCACGGCAAACACGTGGGTAGTTTTCCGCCAATAGAAGCTGACGGCACAGGGCGGCCGCAGCTTCTAAAGGGGGGCCCTCACCTCCACAGAGGAAACTACACTGAGGGGGGAAAAGGAAGGATACAGCTAAGAGGAGAGGAGGGTAGAACAAAGAAAAGCGAAAGATCGCTAGGGCCCCGGGATTGCGACACCCGTAAAGACCTAAAGTAGGTCTTCCCCCTGAGGGGCCAGGACTTCCAGAATCGGTGGAGGTATCTTGTTTGATCCCTGTAGTAGTTATTGGAAATCCGCGATATGCATCGGGTGATGAGCCCCTTTCTTCCACGTTGTGTCCCACTGGGCGTATCTAATCCACGTGTCGTCGCACTATAGTACCCTTGACGTCGACTGTATAATGGAGAGCACCATACTTATTGACGACTCTCCCAAATTTCCACTTAGAGTTGGCTGTTCCGTACACTCCAACAACTACGGATTATCCGTAGTTTATACGGAAAATAAGTATTAACTACGGAACTACGTGCTCAACCGGAAAACTACGGAAACGAGTATGCTTATTTAATAAATCCTGTCTGAGGAGTGCCGCGAAGGCAGCTACGGCCGAGTTTACGACCATAGTGACATGCAGCTTGGAACCACGATTCGCCGAGCGGCATACCTCCCTCCCCCTCAATCCGATGAATCCACGCCCCTCAGGGGGAAGACCTTCTTTAGGTTTTCACGGGTGTCGCAATCCCGGGGCCCCAGCGATCCTTCACTCCTCTTTTGTTTACCCTCTTCTCTACTTTGCTTTCTCCCTCAGTGTAGTTTCCTCCTTGGAGGTGCGGGCCCCCCTTTAGAAGCTGCGGTCGCTCTGTGCCGTCAGCTTCTATTGGCGGTTAAACTGCCCACGTGTTTGCCGTGTGTGGAGACCCGTGTCCCCGGAAATGGGGATCCTGGTAATTGAGGGGTACTTTCTCCAATACATTGCTTTGGCCTCGGCTTCGGGTAAACGGGAGGTGCACAGCGTTCCCCTGTGCATCAACCGGCTGGTGGTACTGATTTCGGTCAACTGCTAGGGATCAAGCAAACAGACATCTACTGGGCACGTCGTTAAGGGTAGACGCTGCCTAAGGGATGTACTGTGCGTGTATAGACCCGGCTAGCACTGGTGCACGCTTGTGCATCCCCTTGTTGGGCTCCGTGGTGGGTGGTGCGGTCGGGTCCGAAACTCCCAATCCCCAATATGGATACGACATTTTCTTTGTCAAACGTCAACGCTCCAAACTCTCTTACTCAGGGAGGTATTAATGCAAAATTTTTTCTAGTGAAATGTCAGGAAGGTTGGTTGGTTGGTTGGTTTTTTTGGCACAAGGTCCAGAGAGGACATACTGCGCCAGACGTTGAGTTAAGTCAAATAAAGATGTGTTCAGTATAAAAGGTGTCATAAAACCTAGTAAAAGCTAAAATGTAAAGGTGATAAAGGAGACAAGTAAAATTCAAAAGTAGATAAAAGAGGTAAAACCAAAGGCATATGGACGGGGGCTCCCATCCAGATGCCAGTCAGGCTAAAGTGGACATTTCATACTGAATAAAATATGTTTGTGCGCCGAAGAAAGGTAAACAAGTTATGGTGTGGGATATCACCCAATATGTCGTCTAGTTTGGGATGAGAAGAGTTAAAAAATATTTGGTAAAGATCATTAAAAGCAGAGCAAGAGGTTAAAAGATGATGTATGCTAAGTTGAGTATGACAATGTGGGCATTCAGGAGCAGGTTCGCCCAAAAGGAGGTACTTATGGCTTAGTCTCGTATGGCCAATGCGAAGACGAGTGAGAGTGACATCGTGCTTGCGGTACGGTTGAGTGGACCAGTGGGTAAGGGCTGGCCGGATAGAGTGAAGTTTGTTTTCGGTTTCACAGTCCCATATGTGATTCCAAGTGCCTTTTGTTAGGGAAGAGATGCCAGACTTTATATCCCTATAGGGCAGATCACAGTTATATGGGACGGTAGAATGCCTGGCCAAACAATCTGCTTTTTCGTTTCCGGGAATCCCAATATGGCTAGGTACCCAGCAGTAGAGGATAATGTAACCACGGTTCATCAGTCTCTTGTTCATGCGTAAGACTTTCAAAATATAACTATGAGTGAGGGAGCCGGATTTCAGATTCTCCAAGACACTTAATGAGTCAGAGTAGAGGATGAAATGTTTGGTATTTGTTCTCGAGATGTAAAGAAGGCTTTCATAAATAGCTATGATGAAATATACAACCAAGCTTTAATTGCGATGGTTGTATATTACGATAGTTGTAATTTAAGTTTTGCAGATTTTTTGATTATGAAAAAAGATCTTTTACTGTAGTGAACTACAATGGAACGACACAGGTGGAATGAATCTAGCTTATCTGTTCTTGCCATATATTTCTCAAAATCGACGGGTGGACTCTTTTGCACTATGCAAGGTGTTTATCATGTTGTTAGTAGTGTGGTTACATGCCCTAAACTGAAACATTCTAGGTGAAAAACAGAAATTGCATTGTTACTCCTAGAAAAATAGTTGCTTTTTAGCTGTTTTTAAATGTAAATAGTTGCCATAGTCGCTTATTCTCATATAGTAGTAAATAGTCTCCTTTA
>JAWZYV010019133.1:0-26220 GCA_038373885.1 Cheiracanthium punctorium | reverse complement strand
TTTCATCAGCTTATCATTTTAACAGTTGTAGCACTTCAAACGCCTGTATCTCCCATAAATTAATCGTAGAAACAAAATTAAGGCAGTTTTCGAATTTTAAAAACATATTTAAAATAAAACAATAAATAATCGATTTTTTTTCGCAAAAACGAATTTTTAATCGTGAGCAGATATCTTAAACAAATTAGGTTATTCGCTAAGTTTATCATAAATCGTATAAAAAAAAACCACCGAAAATTCACTTATCGGCAATACGATCGTTTCGGTTGGTACAAAAGTTCCAGCGTTCTTCAGCTGTAAAACATGCTTTACCATCCACAAGAGCAGAAAGGTCTAAATGGGCGGCTTTACGCGGTGCTATTCAAGATGTCCGTTTTGAACTTTTAATGTTCGAATCTGAATTTAATGATCTATATTTATTTCAGGGTGATTCTTTTCCTAATTAGAACAGTTTTAGCCGTCCTGCTCGTGTTACCAGTGGAACTTAATTATATTCGAAACCGCTGGACTAATTATATTCATAAACATTGGCATCTCAGTATTTGATTAAATATATTTCAAAGACATTCAAATTCGGAAAAAAAACCGTGAGAAAAATCACATCTTGCATTAGTAAGAACAAACAGTTCTTCAAAATGTCTTACGGCAGTGGCTGCATAATTTGCAAATTTTTAATCTATAAAAGAGAATTATGTTTCAGAGATTTTTCAGAATAGAAGTTCAAACTGTGATAATTGCTGCACATTAACACAGCTTTTAAATTTCAGGCCTTAAAGAGATTTCACAACAATCTCTCATGACTGCCTTCAGAACGGTCAGAGTGAAGCGCGAAAACCTCAGCTGCTTTATCTCCAGTCTGGAGAAACAGTGCTATTAATACGCTTGCCAGACGTCCCTGTTTGACCGGGACAGTCCCGGTTTACGGACAAAATCCCGGTGTCCCGGCCGGTTTACTTTATGTCCCGATAAAAAATTAAATTTGATTATACACTCATGTCCATAAATTAAGGATAATTCAGAATCACACAGAGATTGATCTCTAAAATAAAAATTTCACCTGTGGAATGATCACACACATCTTGAAGAAGAATATGCAAATTACAGGAAACCACCAGATGGCGTGGATGGTACGTCACAATGACGAGAGTGTAAGAGAGGGGTATATAAGGAATGGTGGCAAAGAAGTAAAATTGTTCACAAGCGCTGTGAAAGCCTTTCAGTGCAAAAACCGCATAGTTATGGCACAAAGGAGGCATTTGGATGATGTTTTACGTGGCAGAATTATCGGACGACTGGAATGTGCACGTACCCAGCTGGAAGTATCCGAGGAACTTGGAATCGCCCAGAGTGTCATCTCCAGGCTTTGGCAACGATTCCAAGATGATGGTAATGTGAGTAGACGTTACAGCACAGGTCGCCCCCGAGTTACAACGCCGAATGAGGACCGCTATTTGGCAGTTACTGCCAAAAGAAACAGACGGAGTACAGCATCAGACCTGTCTCGTCAGCTCTCTTCAGCTATCGGTACGACAGTTTCAAGGCAGACCGTGTACAGACGCTTAGGGCACATTGGTCTATATGCTCGTAGGCCTGTCAGATGTGTTCCACTTACCGCAACTCACTGTCGCCTGCGATTAACCTGGAGTAGAGAGCATGCATTGTGGACACCGCAACAGTGGTCTTGTGTGATGTTTTCCGACGAGTCCAGGTTTAGTTTGGAGTCTGATTCTCGCCGGACATTCATCTGGAGAGCGCCAGGTATCCGTTACCACCAAGAGAACACCATTGAAAGACACCGTTACGGTGGTGCAGGATGGCTCGTTTGGGGAGGAATTATTCTTGGTTCCAGAACTGACCTGCATGTTCAGAGTGTAACGATGACAGGCCACATCTATCTGGATTACATTCTGGAACAACATGTACGTTTGTTTCGGGGCGCCATGGGTGCTGAATTTGTGTTTATGGATGACAACGCCCGTCCTCACCGTGCAAACATTGTAGACGAATGCCTTCAATCGGAGGATATCACCCGTATGCATTGGCCAGCATACTCACCGGACTTGAATCCAATAGAGCATGTGTGGGATATGCTTGGCCGACGAATTGCAGCCCGTCAACCCCCTCCCACCTGTCTACCGGAACTTCGGAGTGCATTGCTTGATGAGTGGTGTAATATTCCCCAAAATCAGATTGATCATTTGATACTCAGCATGCCTAGGCGTTGTCAGGCCTGTATTGCATCGTCCGGGAGACATACTCCGTATTAAC
Source organism: Cheiracanthium punctorium (assembly GCA_038373885.1). Lineage (NCBI taxonomy): Eukaryota > Metazoa > Arthropoda > Arachnida > Araneae > Cheiracanthiidae > Cheiracanthium > Cheiracanthium punctorium. Next base: position 23,952 of record JAWZYV010019133.1, on the reverse strand, counting down.
CATCCTACTAACCATGTTATACTGTTTTTTGTAAATAGGTTCTTTTTTGAAATTTGGTCAAGGGAGTAAAACTTGCAATTTTTATTAATTATGTCAAACATATAGCATCTTTTTTGCTCTTTACTTTTTGTTTAATAAATAGACTTTACAAATAAGTCAAATTTGTTTTGCTTCTTTCTCTTTCTTTGCATGAACTTCATTATCCTTAATTTATGGACATGAGTGTAGATGATCGAAAAGTTCTAAAAATAATTAACTGTGAAGGTAATTTAGAATAATTACTTTGACGTAATCACTGTACTGTATAAAAAGTGAAAACTATAGAAGAGTGATGGTCTGCTAATAACTATTGTTCAAATTTTTATTCCTCATTGAAAGTGTTTTGTCTTACTGAAGTAACTTATAAATATTAACATGTAAGAGATAAAATGTTTCAATTTATATGCTTGTGTTATTTATTAATACCCCTTGTTTAGTTTCCTAATCAGTAAATTTATCCATTGCATTGAGAATAAATTACCCTATGAAAAACTCCAAAAACCCTTAAAGGGTGTGTACTGTGCACCCTTGGGAAAAAAATGGATGTGGTGTTAAGGCCAATTATCTGCGCGAGGGATCTAGGCCGAGGGGCGGATTGCCGTCCGTGGGGGACTTTCTAAGGAATCCTAACCCGTATTTATGCGACGTTTAGGAGGAAACCACGGAAAACTCCGAACGGTTAGATCGGCGGAAGCGACCTGGTTTTGAACCAGGCACTTTCCGTTTCCCAGTTCAGAGCGCGAACGCGTTCTGTCACTGGCCCGGCAAATGTACCCTTGAATACCCGGGACGCTGGCAGGGCCCGATGATGAACAACAGGGGCCCCGGGCATTGATGATTTGGGGTCCCCCATCCATGAAATTTGGTTTCCTTTTCATAAAATTTTGACGTATAAAAGATTATTTCAGAACAACATTTGAAATTGGGCGCCTTTTCGAACCAGGAAAGTCACGCATTGCCCATGTGATAATAAGGCACTGGATGCTGGGGGCATTCCGGTGTCCCGGTTGTAGATTTCAGAAATCTGGTAAGTTTAGCTATTAACGTTCTACAGCGTGTAGTTTACTTTGGGATTTTTTTTTTAAATGTTAACGGAAAGAAAATAGTGGTGGGAAATAACCAAAAATAAAAGTTGGAAGTTATGAAATCATCTGTTTAATTTTGAATTCGGAAAAAGAATCTATATACATTAGTTACAAACGTATTTGACAAACGATGATAAATATATTTCATAGCACGAAATAGCCATTTTACTTTAACAAATTATTTTTTAAAGAAATGCCTTTCAAAAGAAACGAAGACGGCTTTGGATCATTTTGCATAAAAGCTTGGGTTTTGGATATTTTTTTTTTCAATTTCCGGCGACTGCCTTCGAAGGCTTTGGCCACAACGGGCCAGAATTGTTGGCCTCTTTATTATGGGGGCACCTCAGGGGGCGTAGCCAAGGGGGGGTTAGGGCGGTCATAACCCCCCATGAAGAATTTTTTGCCATACAAAATGTATATGCTTCACTATATTATCGCACACACGTATACATATATATGAGTTGTAGTACTCGTAACCCCCCCATGAAATATTTCTGGCTACGCCCCTGGGGCACCTAGTAGGTAAACCTATGAAAGGACGGACAAACAACCACGTCCAGTCGCGGATCGATCCCCAACTGCCAGATGTTGAACCCGAAACCGTAGTACGGTGCTTTATCCACCACACCAACCAGTCGGCGGGTTTTGGATTAATCTTCCTATAATAATGTATTATAATAGTTTGTTTAAGCCACCAGAATTATATTTTAAGAATTTAGAATATAATCCTGAACAATCAATTTTGAAACATTTGAAAGGAAGTCTCCTGGTTTGCTTAGATGAATGAAATGAAAACACAGTGATGCGGATGGTCATTCTATGATGTTTGATGCAGGGTTGTTAATTCTAACAATTACTTCCAGCTTCGTGCATATCACATGAGTTTTATACATGTGTTCATTAATTAGACGGTTCGAAAATTCCAATAGTCCTCTTGCCTTACATTGACAGAAGAAATACAGATGCTATTATTTCCACTGAGTTCTTACGTTTTATCATTCAATTTGTATGTGGAGCTACGGTTTATTCTATCATTTGGCAGAAATACTAGAAAAGGAAACTTAGAATAGCTTCCAACTCTTGACATTTTATCATGATTTCTCACCACAATTTTTAAAAGCTTAATTTTTTATGTAACATTTAGACTTGTTTTTATCGATTATGGACAGGACTAGTGCAAAAAATCTTCCTAAAATCGGATATGTTGGCAGATATGTATTGGTAATTAATTTGTAATTATTTTCACGTTCATATTATGGCGAAAGAAGACGCATAGAATGGATTGTCGGAAAGTGTCTTTCAGAGAGTAGATAATACAACTGATAACATGGAAGCAAGGAAAGTATAAAATGAATTTTTCTGATTTGGATAACTCCAGGATTAACACACTTAACATAAAAGTATGTAAAAAATTATTTCATTTCTTTCCATGTTAGATTTATTATAAAAATATAAATAACAAAGTCTTATCCTAGCGCACTCGTGTAAAATTATTTTTGTAAGTTGCGAAAAAAGTATAGGCAATAAAATTTGAAAAATGAGAACTTAACGGTATCTGAAGAAAAATAATACGATCCAAGCATGAAACATACATACACATAAAAGCATTTCAACGCAATTTTTAAATACTGTGAATTTTGTATATCAATTATATATTGTGATTTATAGAAACAGTTCGTAAATAATTGTGAATAGCTTCAGATCAAATAACTGTCAAAAACAGAAAAAGGAAAACGCGAAACTAAATTCAAAGGGGGGGGGGAGATATCCCCGATGAGTCGTGCACCGACTTACTTTAAAATGGAAAGATTTCTATTATCCGTCTTGTAAAGTGGGAAGATCTCCCCGATCGGTCTTGCATAAACTTACTTTATAATGGTGAGATCTGCCTGATCGGTCTTCAACGTGTTAATACATATAAAATAAGAGCGAAAAACATCTATGATAATTGGGATACTCAAAAATAGTTCATCTTCTCTCTCTTGTCTCGTAAGCAATCATACAACGTTTATCGTGGCTGAATAGATATACAGGCTGCGGTATTCATATTTTGGTGACACCTCTTTGCGCTCGAAAAGTCATGTGACTAAGGGCGTGTAACCATCTTAGTTCGAGATAGCTATACTAAAAGGATCACACCCCGTAGATCACATGACTCCTCAAGTACAAAAAGAAGAAAGTGTCAGCGCCGCAGCCTGTATATCTCGTCAGCCGCGACAATGATGACGTCTGCCAAGAAAATGAGGCTTGAAAATAGCGGCAATTAGTCTCAAAACTCGTAAAGCAAATAGAATAATTCCAAGAAAAAGCGCGCAGAATTTCGTGTGGACGAAAAAAGCAAATGATACACTAAGGATACACCGTTTTCAATCAAACTGCCACCCAAGTGGTGTGGTGAATTAAGTACCACCCTATCACATCTTGGATCGGGCTCAATTTCGGGCTAGGACTTGGCTATCAACTTGTCCATCCCTTCATAGGGGGTAGTGCTGTCTGCCCAGTGGATCCCCCATAATAGAATAATACCTTCGGACCGTTATAATGCCGAATGCCTAATCAGCAAGTGCCCTGCTATATATGTATAAAAAAAGTATTTTATCGGAAGAAACATGCATATACATAAATATATATAATTTTTTTTGTCAAATTATTCAAAGTTATTCTTTGAAATAATATATATATGTATAAATTACAGATAATGTGCAAAGATTGGAATTCTTTCAATGGAACACCTAGATTTTAACCAAGTTGTAATAGTAAAACAAAGTATACTCGTACAATCACACTCAAAATTTATTAGTCACTTATATGCAAAATCACAATAAAAGAGTCAATCCCACAATCCCTTCTTTCAGTTATTCAATCACAAATATTAGATAAAGTTCTCCAACACATTGTTTGATACAAAGTCTCGTATCTAAAAACCACTTGAGATATATTATCGTAATAAAACTCGTGCATTTTTCCGTTTTGGAGAGGAGATTTATGATAATTTCTTAACATTTCCATTAGGAAGTTCATAAAGTCTTGACTTAATTGCTCCTGCTTGATTTATTTTATTGATTTATATTCTAATTAGCTTATTCCCTTTCTGCCTGCTCCATACTTCTATTTAATTATACAATTCTGCCAGATCTGCAACAAGGGAATTATTATTCGGTATATAATGATATGAGCAGTATGAAAAGGTTATGAATTTGTATACCGTAGAAACACTAAAGCAGAGGCGGGAACGTTTTTACCATTAGAGGCCACATGTAAATTAGACAGTAATAAAGGAGGCCGCATTAGTTAGTATACTTATAAATGCGACTTATATGAAATTATAATAGTTTTTGTGCAGTTTTAACAATTTATTCATTTTATAAAAATATTATACAAGAAAAAAAAAACTTCATTTTTTTATTTGACATAAAATATTACAGTGTAAAATATTTTTGTATTCACATAAGGTTAATAACTTATTATAATATTAATCATTATTTTTTAAATTATTATATTCATTGATACAGCTGCAATTTCTTATATTTCATGCTGATATTTTTATCTGTGTAAATAGATAATGCAAATAAAAATGATAAAATAGAAATTTTTTAAATAAATTTATAACATTATGAAGAAATGCAATAGAAAAATAATAGCATTAAATTATAAAAACTAAAAAAAAAAATAAATCCTAGTACAATTTTAAATTCCAATGGAAAATTTAATTTAGTGAGATATTTGAATTTTTTTCTTGCTTTAAAGTAAGTGAATATTTGGATTAAACTTCTTTACGCGCCTTATATAATCAAACTTTAATTAATCTTCTAAATCATAGATTGTCAACCTGTGGAACACGGTCCCCTTGGAGCACGCAGGGCGTTTTCACGGGGGTGTGAGAAGAACAGGCAAGATCAGGTAATAATGCATGTTTGAAATATCATCTTACTTCATATTTTTACTGCAAAACATATCTATTTTTGCTTAAAATGTTTATTCAGATTTGACCGATAACATTGTAGGAAATGCGACTCAATGTTCATTCTGGAAAAATAAAAAACTGTATGTATGTTGAGGAATGTGAGGCAAGAGATGAGATTAATGTTAAAAGGTTGGAAACCGCTGTTGTAAGGTATACATAATTGCCAACTCTTCCGATTTCATCGAAATATTTTTCACTACTATTTTTTATTTGGCAATTAAGTATTAAAATATGTCCATAATTGTACGAAGGTTGTTGGAGCATTATAGTAACAAATCTTATAACTACTTTACAAAAATACTAAATTATATGTTCTGTTTTCTTCGTTTAATTTTCTTTTCTTACGATAAGACATGCTGGAGAAAAAAGGAATGTTAAATAATAATCCTTAGAAAGCGTAAACTTGCTAGAAATGCAATAACACAGTGCACTAGTAAAACCACATAATAAGTAAAACAATAAGTATATTTCCACAATGGCCGTTGACAATACGATACGAGTCTGTTACCAGCCAGCACATTACTAACCAGATTAACAAATAATAAGTCACAAGCATCTTCTTTGGTATATAATTGTTGTATCTCAATCAGCAGAAAACTTATATAAAGCAGTTTATTAATATTCAAATACGAAATTTATAAACAAAGTGAGATAAAATAATGATAAACAGAATTTTTATTAATAATTCTTCCTTTCTTAAAAGAACGGCATTTCTTTTCTAAATTAAAAGCAAATGCAGTTGTAATTGGAATATGTATTTTTGGATTTGTGTGCTTTGATTAAAAAAAAAACATAATAAAACGAACTTAAATTTTTTTGTTGTCATCCAGAAAGATTACTACATTTTCACGTACATGGAGTCAGACACAACTGTAAAAGGGGGAGAAGAGTTTTTATGAAGAGATCAGATAACATGTCTGGTAGTGTTACCTTTTGCCCTAGGTGGCGTTCTAATATTTGAAATGTGCAATTGGTTATTCCAACCAGTAATCATTGAAACATACATACATTGATACCTTTATTTATTTAATCCCATTAATTTTCAAACTGTTTTAATCTATGTAATTGGATATCAATGAATACAAATGCTAGCTTTTCTGAAAGTCGCACAAGAAAGTAACAGAGGCCTCAGGACCACCAACCTATGCTAGAAAGAGTAGGTTTCTTCTAAATGTTGCAGTTGGTACTTAAGGCTCTAAGTTCTGTTATTTGTGCTCAAATATCGTCTTTTTATATCATTTATTTGGTTATACATGAACAATAATATTAAACACCAGAGATAATTTTTTAAAGAAAGGGTAATCATCCGGCATGTAGCCAAGGGGGTGCCAGGTGGGGCTGAGTCCCAACTAGCAGTATCATTTGCCCCCCCCCCCCCCTAGAAGATTTCACATTACAAAGTTTAATGCAGATGCTTTGAAAAAGTTTTGTATATTAATAGTAAGTTAAGGTTATCCAAGTTTTATATATTAATAAATTTTTCTTTGTGATACTCTATTATAATCACTTTTGCTTTGTGTGTTCTCATCTTCCAAACATGAACTTTGACAACTTTAAATCCATTCTGTTAAAGCCGAGGAACTTTTATTTCTTAGAAGCCGTTAGGACTTTTCAGAATTTATTTAATTATAAACTTATGCTATTATTTAATGAAGAAATATAGATTAAAAATGTTATCATTAAAAGAAATATATGATGCCACCCCCACTTAAGTTAGGGTGCCCCACCACTGAAAAAAGAGGGTGCTACCCCTGAATAGAAAATCTGGCTACTGGCCTGAATCATAGCCTAATTTTTCTAGAGTCCTGATACTTAATTGAGTGGAATGTCAACACAAGACGTTTTAAATTCAGTTTTATGACATTGACCTTAAACGAAAATAGAAATGATATAGTGGAACAAGTCAGCACACAAGACGTTTTAAATTCAGTTTTATGACATTGACCTTAAAGGAAAATAGAAATGATATAGTGGAACAAGTCGGCATTCTATTATCCAGATTTTCCCGGGGCTGTGGTGAGAATTTCAAATCCAAGCCTCACAGTTCACCATACATTGATATTTCATTTCAACATATCAGCTCTCGTGGAGTGACATTTCTAGAAACATTACTAAGTGTTCTGGGGATGAAATACGAATTAGACGATATCTAAATTTTATATAAAAATAAGCAACTTTTGCATTCTGGTGTGTTTTTTTTGTGTTGCATTTTCATATTATATTTTTATATTATTTAACCTATAGCAAATTATTGGCCGCAACCCCCCACCCCCATAAATGATGTCAAACATTAAATTTTCAGGGTAATGAAAATACATATAGAAATTCTCTAACATTATGTTTATAAAAAATGTTCAACAAATTCCACATTTATGTACTGAGCGTTATTTATTTTTCCCTTTATTGAATTCCCTTAATTGTGTGATTCAAAGTCCATACAATTATTTAATTTAATCAAATATTTGATTTAAAATCCATACAGTTCTATACTTTTTTTACGTAACTTTCTAATTTACTGTTTCACTCTCGTCTAGATCGATATTTAACCAATAAAAGACGACTAGGTCGATGTTTTCGGGATAACCAGTGTACATATACTATTAATGCGAAAACTACATGCTTCCTACTTTATGTAGATCGAGCATAAAGCAATAGTTTAATAAAAGTCAAGAGACCATTATATTTTTAAAAGCTTTTTTTCCTCATTTCGTTGTGTTTTTTTCTTTCTACGTCACTGCACATAAGTCACTTTCTACATAACTGCACAAAGTCTCCTTTAAAAACATTTTTACGTGAAGTTTAACAAATGTTTCACACTTTTAAATGATTTTTTTAACACACTTTCATAAAAGTCTTTCTAAATAAAAAATAAATAAATCATAGTTTTAAGTGAATTAAAAGCACTGAATTATACGTAAATAAATTAAAACAAATTATTTAATCAGTGCCTCTTATTTCTCCTACTTACAGAAATCAAGTTTCTGGAGGTTATTTTAATTTTGTTAATGGAAAATGGGTTATAAATAAAATAGAATATAATTATTAACACTACAGTGTTGTTAAAATTAATAAGGTTTCTTATCGTCAACCTAACTTGTCTACAAAATTTGTCATGTAGATGTACTTTTCATCTTTTTTTCTATTTGTGTGTGTGGGGGGGGATTCTTGTGTGTTGAGTGTATACTAGTTTCCAATGTGGGTTTCGGCCAATTATCTACACTAGGGATCTAGGCCGGGGGTGGGATTGCCCTCCGTGGGGAACTTTCTAAGCTTTTCCTAACCCGTATTTACGCGAAGTTTCGGAGAAAATCAGTACTAGCTTCTAAACGGTAAATTTGATTGACCTCAAATTTGGTACATTTAATATATATATATATATATATATGTTAAAGACAACCATTGTACACCTGTTATTAATTTTGATTCACGCAATGCATGAGGCCTTTAACATCCAATGGACCTACTGTACTGCTTTTTAAACGAATTCAGCAGTTGTAAGGCTTTCTATATCTAGGAGGCGTTGTTTATACGCCGAAATATACGGTAATTTTCCTGATATATGAGTGTTAAACGTATGGGCAAAAGTGCTCGTAAAAGCAATACTGAATAAAATTTCGTTTTACGTCAATTCTGTAAAACAGTAAAATGCCTTATGACCGTTTCCTTTTCCCTCAGACCTTTGATTGTTTAAACTATTATTCAAGGTATTTAAGAACCGTAATTCATAAATAATTCATTGAAAATGAATGTATTGCAAAGTTTAAAATTTTATATCCTCTTTAACGTTTTGAAGTTATTGATGCATATAGTATCTGCTATTGTATATTTTACTGTACATACTTTATACTGTGCAACTCTTAATAATTTGATATAATTTCATGTTTAATAAATCCAGTGAATTGTTTTCTTTGTGCCGAAATCAAACTAAATAAAATCGTCTCACAATAACAGAATTAATTTGTGTTATTTTAATATTTTCATGATTTAACTATAAATAAATAAATTATATCAGGCGCACATCATCAATATCCACTTAAATACAAAATTAAACGCATGTTCATCACTCTTTTTTTCTAATTACTGTCGTCGTAAATTAAAAATAAATCTTCTTTTAAGTGATTCGCGAATAATTCACGTCTCGAAAATAAACTAACAGAAATCATTACATGACTGGCAGCCATTTTTTTCCACTTAAATAAATCGAATCTTCAGAGGTCTTTTTTTAGCAGTTACTAGAAAGCGTGAAAAAAGAAATTCTTAAATTGAAAAGAACTGTAATTCATTACAGGAAAATTGAATTCGATAATTAACTAAAACTTTTCTTTCATGAAGCACTTTCGATTAATGCGTGCTTTACCTGTGAATTATGCTAAGCTTATTTGTCATTTGCATTTTCGAAATCAGAAAATCCACTAATGTCGTTTATCATTTATTTGAGGTGTTGGAATGAATGCCGATAATTTTTTCAACAAACTGTTTTTTGTATCTTGCAGTTTTGTAATTTTTACAGTTGCATTCTGCCTGGTTTAAGAAGCTTTATTTTTGTAGCTTTTTTCGGAATTTTGCAGTGTTGTACCCCGTCTGGTTTAGGAAACGTAAATTATGTAGTTTTCCAGAAACTTCTTAGAAAGTTAATTAAGTGAATTGCACATGAACCATCAGCGTCGATATACTAAATTTTTCGAGTACTATCATCAATAATACCTATAATAATCAAACTAAAAATTGTTTAATTAAAAAAAATAATTCTAACATGTTTTTTCTTTAATTTTGATATTTTAAATAAATTATCATAGAGCTAAAATGTTATTTTTTTTATCTGTAGCGTAACTTCTGATTCCTTAAGTGTATAGAACATATTTTTCTTTCTGTATTTATGCAATAAATTTTTGTTTTTCAATTAATCGAATCATAAGTTTCGTAAAAAATAATAGTTGTAATTTGCTGACAAAAGAGGAAAAAAATTGATAATTTTACTTTTAATTAACGAAGAAGTGTTAATTAAGGAGAAATACTTACTCTTGGTTGTACTTAAACACAGTGAGGCGAGTTTGATTAAGTAATTCCTTATAATATTCCTTCAAATTAGAAACGAACACATTGTTTCTTTCTATTAATTTTGTTCATCTTATTGGTCAGAAAACAGCAATTTATGCAAGGCTTAATTCGTAGGCAGATATTTATCATAAATTTAGTCTTTGATTCGTGAAAATTTTTTATTAAATACATTTCATACCTGTTAACCTCTTGTCAAAGTGCGGATTATAAAATATGTTTTCTTAAGCGTGTTTGCATTTGAATATAGTATAAATTAGAGCAACAAATGATTTATAGCAAATATCTTTCATATGTCAGAAAAAAAAGCTGAGTCAGAATATTTGAGCATATTTGCCAACCTTTACAGAACATAATTTACTACTTTTTATAAATAATAATTTTTAATTTATGATGTAGCAGAAGTGTGTTCCATAAAAGGCTGCAGTGTATAACACAGCAAAAAAATTCAGAAACTGTTTTAAAAGGTGATAATATTTTATAAAGGTTGGCTGCTTTGTTCATGCGATACATATCTTTGCAACGATGAAATTAATCGGGATTTAAGCTTAAAAAAGTTTCAAGAATCGTTTACGAATCATTCGTAGAATTTATCTGTATAACTGATGAAAAATCACTGAGGCTGAGAGGACGGGATGGGGAAACGCGTAAGATTCCTTGGATTCTCTGTGCAGTGCAAGTGGCAAAATATGGCAATTTTGATGTGCAGTCCTAGTTAAACAAATGAAACAACAAGGGTTATACAAAACACCTCGGCCTCTCGCTTATTCCTTATCCAATAAAATACATTTCGTATGATGACGTCTGGACCGTTTCTGAGCAACACCTTGTAGACACACAATGCCTGAGAACAAAAACTTTATCGTCATCACTAGGTCCACTATAATCACACATTTAACATCACAAAGTAAAACTATTCAAAGTTTGTGGTGAATTTGTTACCTTATAAAACATTTTAATGATTTAATAGAGAAAATTTAATATATGACAAATAGGAAATTTTAACTATCACTAATTATATAATATGATATAGAAATTGATCATAATAAATTATTTTTTATCAGCAGGGTATTTTAATTTTTATCTTTAAGATATTTTCTAAAATTTGTATCACTCACCAGAAATTTTAAATAGTTTAACTTTGTGAAGGTAAAACTGTGATGACGTCATCTTAGAAGACCTTGTGATGACGTAAAGGCTTCTGTTCTCAGGCCTTCTATATCTAGGAGGTGTTTGTCTGAGGCTCGGGAATGGGGTAAATGAGTCTTAAGTCTCCAAAACTTTTTTTACATAACTCCACGAAAAAGCGAGCGGAAATTTGTGTATGACTGGAAAGCAAATCATATAGTATAAAAAAAAGTTGCTATTAAGCGAGGGACGCGCAAACTACTTTTTACTATTCTTTTATACATTACACACACACAAATATATACGCGCGCACACACACACACAATTTTCAAGCTAAAGGCGCGGGACCCGGAGCATTTGGTATTTCTGCTGTATGGCTAATCCTGTACTGTGTGTTTGTCACTTTACGGTGTATTTCTACTCTGGTTTCTATTAGAGATGAGACGGGCTCAGCCCGAGCCCGAAAGCCCGAGCCCGAGCCCGGGCCCGAACCGGGCTCGGGCGGGCTCGGGCTCGTGAAAAATTTCTCCTTTATTGAACATACTCCTTGAACCAGATTTTAAAAAGTGATTCAAGAGGAAAATAAAAGTACAGTCAACTCCGGTTATAGTGAACCTCTGGGGACCATCCAATTTCGTCCACTATATCCGAAGTTCACTAAAAACCAAGTGTCTTCATGATGGATAGAGTTACTATATGAAGGGTCCACGGGAAGAACGATGAGAGTCCAATTCAGCTGATTTTCCTAAAATCGAAAAATAAACTTTCAAATCTAATAGTGTCAATATTTTTACTACCAATAAAAAATTAAATTAAATTTTAATTCCAGCTATTAAAATGACATATTTCAATATAAGTCCTCGTGAAGGCAGGAAACCAGACAAATCATTAACTTCTTCAAAAAATCAGTGTATTTAGTGTTTGGCGTTCATGGACTCATCGTTCTTCCCCAGTAGACTGTATCCTTGGGCTATTTTTTCAGAGTATTGTCATCGTTATTTCCCCTTATGGGTTCGGATATTAATAATGCCACTAATGAACAACAGTATGCAATAGAAACCTCAACATTGACGAAAAGTGACTCTCATTATTCTTCCCGTGGACCCTTCATATGTGAATCGGTTTTAATGGTTTGCATTCACTATAACCGGAATTGACTGTACTTATAAAAAAAAATAGTGGCACTGGCGCCTAGAAGGTGCGTGAAGCCAACACCTCCTACATATAGAAAGCCTAACAACTGAAACTTTGACGTCATCGCTAGGCCTTCAAGTAATGACGTCATCACAGGTTTACTTTCACAAAGTAAAACTATTTAAAATTTCTGGTGGATGCTACAAATATTAGAAAATATCTTATATAAAAAATTAAAATTAAAATACCTTTCTCATACAAAATTGTTCATTCCGATCTATTTACTTACCATGTTATCTAATTAGTCATGGTTAAAAACTGCCATTTGATAGAAAATTATATTTTTTATTTCAAATTATTAAAATATTGTTACTCATGAGTAAATTCACCAGGAACTTTTTATACTTTTATTTTACGGAAATAAAACATTTAACTGTAGGCCAAATGATGACGTCAAAGCTTGGTGACGTAGGAGTTGTTAGGCTTTCTTTATCCAGGAGGTGTTGGTGAAGCTCTTTGAATATTTCAGAACGGCGGCTTAAATTGATTAGTTAGTCATGAGATCCGACATTATTTGATAAACATGGATATATAAAGAATTAGAAAGTGCATTGAGAGTTTGCAACTATATTTGTCTTTAATTTGCACAAACGGCAAAATTCATTGTATTCTATCAATGAAGTAATTGGATTTTTTTTAACCTTTAACTGAAATTTCGGCCTCGGGCGGGCTCGGGCTCCGACTTAAATAATATTGCTCGGGCTCGGATTAAAAGACCTCGGGCTCGGGCTTCAAAAAATGAGCCCGAACTCATCTCTAGTTTCTATTAGAGGAGTGATTGTACTAAATTGCATCTTAATTTTTTTAACAGCAAAGAACTTTTAAGTCTAATCGTGAAACCGAATCATTTAAGAATATTAAAGCTTTTTCTTTTCGATTTCATGCAAGCGGTATATCTGTAAAAGTACTTCAATTTTGTGATAAAAATATTTGGGTCGAACTGAAAATAAAGCGTAAATACTGTAAAGATGTGTTTCTAAAAATGATTATGCAAAATGTTTTGAATGATAGATTTAACGATTGCAGTTCATAATAGAAAATGGAGTGGTAATTTGAAGTATGTTATCACAAAAATATATGAATTTTGAAGAGCAATATTTACAAAACAAACAGTCTCTCTCTCTCTCTCTCTCTCTCTTTGTTTTTTTTTCTTTCTTAATTTTTCTTAATCTGCAGAAATATTAATCCGTGTCAAATTTCATAAAATTCTGTCATGGTGTGATTAATATTAAAAAAAAAATGATCTGACTTCTAAAAACGCAAATCCAAATCAATCAGACTTATATAACTATTTCGGCTTGCTAGTTCCAAATTGCCTTGAAAACAAAGCGAGAAATTTACAACGTTCGCAGTCGCATTATCTTCATACTTTATCAAAAATCGCAGCAATTAGCAATTCATTCATCTCTTTGTATGTTAATCGTGACAGATTACCTTTAATTTCACTTTAATCACCTTCCTTGGCAGCGCAAACCTCCTGATTTACACGCAATGCATTCTTTTTAAGACTGTTGCCAATGGACTTGGGACAAACCTGACAAATGCTGCCCCTGTTATTTAACAAATCCTGACATATTTAATATTTGACAGATTGCGCCAGAATCAGTTCTATTTTTAAATCTGTAAATTGGAGCATAATGCAAATCTTCCAGCCTTCGTGAGAATTGCTAGTGTCTCATCAACATCTGTCTTCCCGGCATAAGTAATCAGTTGATTAAAAATAAAGTTCTAAGCTGATGTTTCCGAGGTATTAACAGTTCATCCATCTTGTCGAAAAGATCATTATAAGAACAAAGGGAGATATGATAACCAAAGTATATTTGTAGTACAGCGGAGAATTGCGGTCTTGAAACAGATTCTTCCGAACTTTTTTTTTCGTGTGTTAAAGTAAACTACTCTAAGAGCATCCAAAAGGTGGAATGTTTTTCGTGGATGGCATTTTAAGGGGTTTTAAAGCGTATTTACATTACAGCTTTAAAACCCCTGGACTTTCAGACGTTTGACCATCTAATAATGTTCAGTGTCTTATTCGTTAATTGGCTAATTCTAACTATGATTAAAGGGAAGATGCTCCACAATGGCCAAGTGCATAAGTCACTCAAAATGGTAGACGGCTTAAGTGTGAAGGTCCTGGTTTCGGGTCCCAAGTGGCTGTAGATATAATTTCTGGAGTTTGGGACAGTTTTCTCCAGATGTAAATTGTATACCCGTTTGAACCCTTAGAAAGTCCTCCCACCAAGGTAAATCCCACATCCTAATCAAATCGCCCAAGTGTAGCGTTGCCGTAACCGCATAAACCAAGCCTAAAGAGAAGATACCACCTTCCCCCACAATGCATGCTAACTTTTTTTTTCTTTAGTCATTCTGACTATTACAGCGACGCGAACTTTCTTATCGAAACATTATACACACTACGATTTTTTATTAGTGGTGGATAAATTTCTGACAAAAGTGGAAAAGTTGAAAGGTATGCTATTAAAAATGTAGTTTTACTTGCGAATAATCAACATCCTTCACGTTGATAACACATATCATCAATCCCCCTTTAATATCCAATTGAAATAAACAGGGTATGCACATTCTCACTGGAGAAATTCCATGCAACTGAACCCAAATATTCGTATTTCCAGTTAAAAACAGAACTTTTATATTACACTCCATCAATTTTAAATCATCTTTTTTTATTGCAAACAAAAACTAGATATTATGTAGAATTTCATCCTCAAGCTGCTTGTAGCGAAACAGATTGTGTTACATATAAAATCTTTCGGGTATACTTTGTAATGTCAGTCAGGATTAGCTCTTCGCGTTCTTTTTTATATGTCCAATAGAGATTTAGTAACACAAGTCCAAGTTCAATATTTTTGGAAGAGATTATAACAAAGTTTTATCTTGAGAGCAAAATCAATAAGAACTAGACAGTGTGGAGAAGGTCGTCGAATGTGCCGCTAAAAGAGGCTCGTACATCACAGAAAAAGAATAAATAGAATGTATACGAAATTTTTAGGAATTTATGAAATATTTCAATATTAAAAAGTATTTTTTTTATAATTACTTATTTGCATTAGTATGCAATTTCATAAATAAAGCACATACAATATTTTTTAGCTTTTTTGGCTATCAAATGTTTATATTTCGCTGAGCTCTCCTTACGGCTGATTTTTCGCAGAACGAATGTGTGATCGTTACCAAAAAAATTCACCGTACTTTATTTTGAGCGCAACTTAACATACTTTAAAAATATTTTATGTAATGAATCACATTTAAAAGGAAAGACAGAATCATAACAGAATAATTCAGAGTGAAGCGCATTCCAGCTGTATTTGTCACATTTGCATACATTAAAATGTGTGGAAAATAGTTAAAGCAAATTAAATAACCCATTTAGGCTTTTGAAACTATTAGAATTTTTTTAAATAACACTAGTAAGAGGTGCTGATCGTCAGAGCATATGTTTCGGGTGAAAACTGATAACCCCACTTCATCAGCTGCAAAAAAGTTCTTCCGACTGCAACAGCGGAAGAGTGAGAACAGGCAAAGGAAACAGATTAAAAAGCAAATTGCCATTCGGAAGAAGGGAAAAAGAAAAAAAAAAACGAAAAGAAAGAAAGAAAAATAGAAGAAAGAAAGAAATAGAAAAAAAGAGTGAGAGAGAACGGGGGAAGAGAAGAAATTGGGGAACCGACGCCGACTAGGATTGCTAAAATTGTTATGCAGACTGCATTTAAAATCGAAGAGAAAAATTTACTCTCAAGCACGTACAGAGAAATAAAATGGCAAAAAATGACGAGTACACAGATTTGTAAATGGGTCATTTCCAAAATTGGGAGCCATTTCGAAATTTAAGAAGCAAAAACACATTTCAAAAAATAAGTAGTGTTTTTTTTTTTAACATTATATAAAGCATAGATTGTTTCAGAACGCTACTTGAGTTTTATTCACGCATTTTGTATCTTATTTAATTTTTTTTAGGAATTTCCATTAACAGACTTGATGATATGTGATGTGTGTTACCGGACACTTTCATTGAAATTTTTATTCTCATGTTTAGCACAAAATAATGTAAAGTGATCACTCAAGTATAGAGTCCTTTTATCCATATAATATAATCTTTCCAATTTAAAAATATTTTTTTTTTTTTTTTTTTACGTTTTTGTTTGTCAAGTCTGTTACCACGTTTTTCATGTCTCTTGCTTATTATAGTCACAGACATGGCATTTCAAAGAAGAAAAATTCATGTGCTTAAATAATTCCACAAGAACAAGAAAAGAGGCACTAATTTAGACTAAAAAATAATCTAAATTAATTAATTAAATTAAGACATAAATAAATATTTTTTATACAACTAATTACGATGAAAGACAAGGCATGCAATAACAATACTTATCACAAATAGGCTTTTGGTTTTTCAGTCAAATGCCAAAAACTCAAGAAGTCTGTTCATATTTCTTTTTCGACCATGTTCTAATATTAAACATTTTTTGCTATTCTCAAATTTCTATTTTGTTGTTTAAAAAGTTGAAAATAACGAATGATAAGAGACATGAAATCAATGTCCGGACAGCTATATTTAATTATCAAAAGTCATGTATTTTTCTTAAAACTTAAAAAAACCGTTTAATAATGTTATTTAAACTGCATTTCACAATGTTATATAATTCCGGGAGTCAGGACAGAAATTTTCGTTTTTGAGCATTAATTCTGCATAACACGTTTTATGTTTTAAGATTCGGACTGCTATATTTCAATATCTTCTCTACTCATTTCTTTTTAAAAAAATATTAGGTAGTATGTTTTTTCATCTATGGTTTCACTACCGGAAACTTCTGATAAAAACCTTGATTAAAATAAAAATCATTTAAAACTCTTAATCCTTGTAACAAAAAACTGATAGCAAATGGCGCCGAATTTTGAAAATGACCCAAATACACAAAGGATTTTGAATAGCATCACATTTACTTTATTTACTGTTTGAAAAAGCAATCTAAAGTTGGTTATTTTTAGGCGGAAAGTTTAGCGCTCCGTTGGGTTAAGCGGAACTCAGAATAAGAGGATGAGGATTAATGGAACTCTATTAACTTTTTTTAAGTATACTCAACATAAACACAATAAAACAAACATAAGAACTAAACAAATAAAAAATAAACGTTAAAAAATTAATTATGTATTCTTTTTTCCGAATGGTAAATCGCTTTTTGTTGTTTCATTTCTCAGCTCTAGCGTTTGGTAGAACGTATCAAGGGAGGGGCTGTCAACAGAAACGGCATTTTGCATCCTCACCATTGCACAATAGTTATTTCACTGCAAATGGTAAACGGACAAAGTATGAAGGTCCCGGGTTCGGGTCCCATCGCACGTCCGCCGACCTAACCGTTTGGAGTTTCACGTGGCTTTCTCCGAAATTTAGCGTAAATGCGGGCTAGGACACCTTAGAAAGACCTCCCCCCACGGAGGGCAACCCCCTTTGTGCTGTCTTCTGACGAGGATTTATAAGCGGGTTTCGAGCCAAGCACACAAATCCGTTATACATGTTCAAAACAACAACGTATTTTGCAGCGGATGAAGGGGTAGCAATTTATACCTGAAACCTACGTCCTTACGATAACTACCATTTATATGTGTCATTTTACTGAGTTATAATTACTTCATCCTTCAAACACCAGTTTTCCGTCAAGTGGTTTTTATCGCTAAAGCCTTTTGCGTAGACCGTAATCTATGAGATTTACATAGTAACTCCCCTCTAAAATACACGGAAATATCATGCTCAAAATACACGGATATATCATGAATCTCAATGTAGAACAATAACAATTACACAGCAGCCGCTTTTAAAGGAAAATTACTACTAATTTTTGCTGGCAAATTTCATGTTTTCGAAATCTAAATTCATAGTGTAATGCAAAATTGCTTGAAAATTTTGGAGGATAATAATTTTAAAAAAAGTAGTTGGAAGCTTCGCAAAATACATGAGAAAGTTAGTCGACGTTGATCGCAGGTGGAGCCATCTGTCAGATCTTTACAAACTCAACCTACTGGGCCACCCAGTATTCTGTGAATATTTGTAAACGCATATAGAAACAAATTGAAAATATTATACAGCATCGCAGAAAATTTTAAAAAAAAATGAATTCTCATATAGAAAATAATAACAAAATGAAAACCCATTTAAGTATTACAATCACAGAGTGTTAATTTCAAATTCTCTCTCATGCCAAGAAAAAAATGTAATACTGTACATCACATTTTTATCAAAAATTTCAAATGAATTGTGAGTTTTACATTTCGATATTGAATTCTCAATGTATTGAATACAAAAGTCACACAAAGAGACTGAAAGTACAAATTTCTAAAAGCATTTCTATGAACTTGAAAATTTTCTAAAACTTCCTGTAGAATGTTACCACCCACAAATGGCCATGCGTCGAAAATATTTTTTACTCTTTAGTAAATCACACGAAATTTACTTTCACTGTTTTGACTTAGAGAATATTGTTGTAATGAATAATCATAGCTGAAACAATTCCAGGCATACAGTTAAGCAGTTCTTGTAAACAGTATATTTTTGCAATTAAACAATGGGACTGCTCAAACTTTCACTATTATTCAGAACAAAAATTACTGTTTACGAAAAGTGGTTAGTTATATGCCCGGAATTCTTGCAGCTATGTAATAATGTTTGTATAGTATCAGAGTTCAACTAAGCCAGAATATGATGAACCAGTTTTTGCATACACAATTTTTTTAGATTTCAATTCGAAACGTTCGCCCGCACGTTCAAGTTTCTTGCCATAATTTAACCTAAAGATTTCTGTCTTAAAAAGTGGTGAGTTATATTCTGGAGAAATTAATATAGTGTATAGAGTTAATATTTTAAACGAACCATTCAAAATATTATCTTTGTACACTAGTGTTAAACAATTATCACTCCAAGATGCATTATGCATGTATTTATTGCATAAATACCATTTATTACACTTTTTTCGAAGAATTTTCCACCACAAATTTGAAACTAAAATATAACAAATATTTATGTTTTCAGATTAGCCATTGGTACAAGGCATAGTATAAAATTGTGTATGCCTAATGTCTGTGAACGGCTTGTGATCTTTTGTTAGCAGAGTTGCGTATACTTATTATGTTTGACTTATTTTCTTGTTTTTTAATGCTACTCTTTAGCTTGAGAAGAGTCAAAGCGTACGAATGATTTCTGAAAAAAAATAAATTTTCGCGTTGAATGAAATAAAGAAATTATGTTTGTAAATATCCAAGGTACAATACGTTCACAAGTAAAGTTTTCCTGTTAGGATAGGTGTACAGGAAAAACTACAGGTCAGAATAATACTACGAAATTTGAAGGTAAATGAAATGAGACTACAGGTGAGAAATCTGCGAGAAAAAAAAAATCTAAACCTCACCAGCAGTTAGCGGTTTGCAATTTTATAGTTCCTGATATGCACGTTCTTCCACTGCGCAGAGGTATAAAACATCTACCTCACAACAAGTACATTGTTTTCTTCTACCTCACAATAAGTACATCGTTCCTTCCATTTTCCACCGCCAATTTTCCATTTTGGCTAAAAGTGGTTAAATGGTTACTTGACCGTTTATACTTTGTGAACGTTTAAAGCGTTACGAAACGTCACATGGTGGGGATTTTTTGAACTCACTTTCCTTCCACTCAAATCTGACTTACATGTTCTCATAATTTCTTGCAAACTCGTTAGAATTCAGCACAATATTTGTTTTGTACACCTTTCAAAATATGGAAACTCTTCCAACATTCTGTATTTTAAAACACGTGTTTGAGCACAAATGGGATTGTTTAAATTCTGCATAAACTTCCGAGCACTCGAAAAAATGGACGGAGATCTCTGGACGAAAATCACGCTTACTCTTTACATAAAACTTAAAAATAACGAAAACCTATATTATCTGCATAAAATAAATCAACTTAAAATTCTTTCTCTACGAACAGTGGTTCGATTTTCAATACGTTAAGAACGGAAAGAAAATTTTAGCAATAAAAAGTGCCTCAAATGTATTTTTTAAGCTTTTTTTTTCAGTTTTTAAAGCATAAAACGCGTATTCCAAAAAGCAAAAGAAAATTCTGAATTTGACACGTACAATTTGTCAAGAGAATATGTTCAAGTGCAAATCAGTAACTCGTAAAATTTGTTTCTATTTATAGATTCTTTACTTTTTTTCCAAACTTAACACTATTTCCTTAAATATTTAGCTTTGAAAGCTTCTGGGCTGAAAGCTGTTTAACGTCAATAATATTGAAGTTGTTTCTGTTGAAGGGAACATTATCAAAGATTTTTGTAGGTGTTCGAGCTTGTAATAAGGTTAGGAATGAGCTCTGCTTGTGGTAATGCGTTTCTGTGAATATTTTTCGATGCCTTTCAGTAATTTTATTTTCTATGAGAGAGTACGCGTTGAAAACAATTGTGTTAAATTAAAATGCACCCAGTAAAGTTTATGTTAATTTAATTGATTTCTAAATAATTATTAGTTTAATATTTCAAAATGAATAATCTAAACTTATGAGCACGTTCTATGCATTAAGTGATTTTACTTGTGTACCTCGTAGGCTTAACAAAAAATTATCAGTGTTGCACTATTTGGCGGAGCAGTTAAACATTGAACATTTTTAGCAAAGGGAGTAATATTGGGAGTACATTTTTGGTTAAATCCTTCCACTTAGACATGTCTTAGACATGTCATTAGTCAGTGCTTTCAAAAAGAATTAGAAAGTCTCTCAGAAATTAAAGACAGTGAAAAAACTAATCATCCTTCGTGGTCAATGGCCAGTCTCAATTGGTGCACGCGCTTTTTATAGTTTTACAGATTTAGGCGAAATGAAAATTCTGTCCACTAGAGACGGGTAGGAGTAACTAGCAGATGATCAACAGAGCTCAGAATGCCCTTTTCCCTTCAGGTTGTTGGGTGACTCACTATCTAAGCAAGTTGCTAGACAAATAGGCTTGTGTTTGTTGCAACTGTCATTACAATTCTTCAGATGTGATGTTTTCATGTTTTCAGCAGAGCGAGATAATGAATTGCTGTGAGTCTTCTTTCGCCATGTTTCTTTGAATTTTTATTTTAGCAGATTTGATTTTTGAATTTATTAAGAGGCAGTTTTAGTACACCTTTACATTGGTTTGATACCACTTGCAGCGATTTGATCAGATTAAGAAACTGAATTTAGAAGGCGGCGAATACTGTATATTCTTTTAATTGGTATCAACGAAAACGGTCAAAATAACATCAAAATAATAGAACTGCCAACTCTCCCATTTATTTCGGGAAATTTTTTATCACTAATTTTTAATTAGCAGCTCAGTATTAAATCAATGCCACAAATTTTATTTAAAGTGGAATTGTTTAAAAATTGTGGTGGAAAATCTCCCTACAAAAACAGGAGGGTTGGCAGAGCTGTAATAAGTAAAAATACAGGTAGTAAATTAACATTTTGCAATAGTTATGACCAAAATTTTGATTTAACCACTCTTGGATGAATTTCAGCAGCATCATTATGAAAATCTCAGTTCTTTTTAAGTCATCCATTTCTCAGTAAGTTAATCTAGCCAATTTACTTTAATTTTACATTAATCACCTTTTTTTTACAAACCCCTGTCCTCCTGATTTACACACAATGCATTATTTTTATGACTGTCAGAATACTGGGGACGAACTTGGCAAATGAAATTATATTATTTCCCAAAAACTGTCATGATTAATTTGAAAGACGGCAAAGGAACCGGTTTCTATTTTTAATAATCAGTTCACTCTTGTAGGTTCGAGAATAATGCAAATGTTCAGCCTTGGCGAAAATCGCAGTGGACTCGAGAACATGTGTCTCCGCGGGATAAATGATCGGTTAAATAACAATAAAGTATTTAGCTGATGATCCCGAGATGCTGACGGTATATTCATCACGTCAGAAGGTTTTGTGAGCAAGTATAATTCTCAAACAATAGAACGAGTATATATCTATGGCGTTGCGGTTTCAACACAAATGCTCTCCTCCTCCAAGATTAGGCTAATATTAATGAGAAAGAAATTAAAAGCTGGCAAAGCTTCGGTATCCTGCCTTTATGGTGCGTTTTTTTTTTTTTTTTTTTTTTTTTCTGCCTAGACTTGTTTTGGAGAAATAAAATACGTGATATGCAAATGACTAGCCATTGTTTGCATTTTATGTTGTTTAGATATGAAATTTGTAAGTTTTCATAACATAGCTGCCAATAAGTTCGCATTATAACTAACCACTTCTTTTAAAGCAGAATATTCTTTACCGATTTCTTAACTCGTGAAACCGGTGATGAAGTTCTCCAAAATTGCCAGCTTTTCTGATATTTTATTAACCGCAATCGGTACGTGGTGATTTTTGAGTAAAAATGTAGCAAAATTTCTCGTCAAAGCATCCACACTTTTAAATATTCAAAAAGATGCTACTATTTACAAAAAGTGGTTGCTTTCTTTGTCTTGGCAGCTATGTTTTAGCACTAATGCTGGGTGTTTTAGTTTTAGTGCTGGGTAAATTAGGTTTATTTTTATGTATAATGATAGCTTTAGGAATTCGTTGTCAGATAATTATAATTATTTTAAAGAAAAAAAGGCGGGAGGAAAGTTTGAAGAGAAAGATCCCTTACTCATGAAGAGTAAATATCATCTGAAAGTTTGCTAAATCAAAATCAATAATAAAAAAAAAAAAACTGGCGACATTCATAGTTGCCAAGACAAGGACATTGCCAAAAAGGCATGATATGGAAGCTGTTCCGAACGGTTCATAATAAAATGCATATTAGATGACATGAGTAACAGAACAAAAGCGCAGAAAATCGAATAACGTGTGTAAAATGCAACAAAATAACTTGAAAGCTTCGCATTTTTTCAATATTGCTTTCGTAATTCTACATACAGAAAAAATACTTTGCTGAAATATAACTTAAATTGTAAACAAAAACAACAAATCGTTTTCCGTGGTTTTCTCGGAAACTTAGCGTTAATACTGGTTAGGACCCCTTAGAAAGACCTACACGGACGGCACCCCACCTTCGAACTAGAGCCCACTCGGAGCTAATCGGTCGTAATCCCACAAACAAACAAACAAACAAAAGAACAACTCAGGGTTATATACAATGTTTTGCTGACACAGAAAAATATTTTGTTCATGCAGATTCTTTGGAATATTTTAGTTAAATTAGCAAAGTTTAAAAAGTTTGATAAAATATTTTTCGTCTGTTCAGTGATGAAAATATTAACTCTTTCATGGGCAGCATATGAACGTAAATAACTTTCCTAATTATAAAACATTCCTAAGAGTAATATAAAATGCTTACTCAAAGCTCATGGGGTATGAAAATTCTGCTGCTGTTGGTAGCAAAGTAGTCATCTGTTCACTGCAACAAGACATAACTTTTTCAAACGAAATTTTTTTTAAGTTTATGTATGTTTTATACAAGCAAGTTTGTTTTCATTTGTTAT
>JAWZYV010019132.1:0-26088 GCA_038373885.1 Cheiracanthium punctorium | reverse complement strand
CCCGTGGGAACGAAGAAAACTAAATGAATTCTCAGACGAAAGGCACCAACAAACTGTATTGCAAATGCTAAAACCAAAGTAATTTAAGAAACAGTTAAATAGCATTGTAGAGATGGGAGATTTAAAAATGGCAAAGAGTATTAAATTTAGAACAGGTAACGGAAATCAGTGGTTATTATAAATGTGTGAATTAACTGTATGAAAATTAATTATAAATATGTGATTAACTGCATCACAAATGCATCGACCTTGAAACTTGTACACAGTGCTGTAAAATACCCGGGTATTTATTTTCAAGGGAAAATACCCGGGTATATACCCAAAATGGGTATTTTCCTGGGTATTTATTTTTGAATTAACACTATTGTTTATAAAAGCTTGTATTGGTGGGTAAGGATATTCACACACACACACGCATATATATATTAAGTATAAAGTAAAAAACAAAAAAAAAAACGAGAAACTTAGGAGCCCTTTACAACTTCTTAATTTCATAAAACTTCAAAAACTATAATTATGAAAAGAAGCTGTATGATACATGTTGAATAAAATACTTGATTAAAGGTAGCCTATAAATATAACTGTTGGAATAAAATTGTAAATAGGAATAATAACAAGGAGCAGTGTATTTGACAATTTGAAAAAAAAAGGGAGAGAAAATCAACTATACAAAATATATACAGACAGTAAAATCTGAATCCCAGGATACCGAAAATTTGTTAAACGGAAATTTTATTATAAAAAAATTGGTAATAATGATTTTTTAATAGAAATATTTTGTTCGCCAATCTGAAATATTCATAAAAGTTTAAATTTACCGTAAAAAATATGTTTTTAACCTACTACTTATAACTACTAGTTTTGTAACTATTTGCATGTAATTTTAATTTTAGTGATCATTAAATCAATCATAAGATGCATATAATCCCCTCTCCCCTTCAATAACAAACCATAATAAACTATCACAGTTTAAAAAATAATAAACATAAAATAAGGTCTGGAATATAATAGTAAACTTAAAATAAGCTATGAGGTATATTAATCAATGTAACACATTAAAAATATTGCCAAAACTGTCACTTGCACAAAAACAATTTAAGGACTACCATAAAACATCCTTCATTATTAAAGTTAGTGAAAAAAATGCGGCATGACTGATAAAGTAATTTATTCCAAAGAATCAAACGCTTAATAATAATTAAAAAAATGCACTACAAAAATACTCATAGTGAAGTCAAATTAAAACAAAAAACTTTGTATTTAAAAAAAAAGGAACAATAATAGAAATCTAATTCGTATTAATCATAAATGTTGTTAAGCACAGTTATTCGATTCTAAGTTGAAAATACCCAGTTTTGGGGTATTTACCCAAGGCCTGGGTAAATACCCAAAAAATATTTACCTATCCAGTGGGTATTTACCCACCCCATATCACTGCTTGTACACAATGTATTGTAAAGCTTTTTTTCTGATGTATCTGCATGGTTCATTTTCCTTTCATACTTCTAGACGCCGAGGAGGTTGAATCCCCCCCGTCAGGAAGCAGCGTTTGCGACAGCTGCAAGCCAATTATTAAAGGTAAATCAAATTATTTTCTAATGTAAGAATGTTTGAACTAAATCCCAGAGTATCTGAGTCTTCCAGTAAATGAAGCGGGATATTTCCAGGCTCCCATCGAGACGTTCTGGAACGCCTTACTACAAAATACTGAAGTTCCGGAATTTTGAGGACCCCGTTCTCGTTAAATGATGCACTCGGGGGAAAGTTATAATCATTTATGTCATTTATAATTTTCATTTTCCATACTTAGTAAAAAAAAAAATGTATTGACTTGAGGTTCCGATCTACTTTTATCCTTGACTTTTACATTTCACAATAGATTTATCTCTATATGAAATGGAAGCAAAACTTTAAAATGCACCAGGCGAGTGCTGACAATGTCAGCATTTTTATTTATTACCATAATCTATGTCGGTTACAGTTTGCAATATCAGCGTAACTGTTTGCCGTATTATACACCGAAATAAGGCCCTCTATGAAAGTTTGTTTAACAATTCTTCTACATAGATTTTTTTGGAAGCCGAAAAGTTTTCGAATAGTGACACATGCTGAAAAATTTTCGAATAATAAGAATTTTTTTCTAAAGGTTTCGTCACTGATCCTAGTTTATTCCTTGTAGTACAGTCCGTTAAAACGTGTAGTACAGCCCGTTAAAACACGTAGTACAGCCCGTTCTAAAGATTTTGAAATGCCTTAGTAGTTAGTGCGTGTGTATGTATTTAAGCACCAAAATCACATA
Organism: Cheiracanthium punctorium; assembly: GCA_038373885.1. NCBI lineage: Eukaryota > Metazoa > Arthropoda > Arachnida > Araneae > Cheiracanthiidae > Cheiracanthium > Cheiracanthium punctorium. The sequence continues at coordinate 23,789 of JAWZYV010019132.1, read as the reverse complement.
ATATTTTCGAAGTACACCGTTGGGTTCAGAGACATTCTTAAACTAGACTCAATTCACACCAATAAAGCAAAAATTCGACTGATCTACTCAGGAGATGTATTGCTTTGGACACAAAATGTCTTGAAAATAGCGAGGTTTTAGCTTTTTAGACTTACGAACGTTGTCGACGGTGTTTCTTTTCGAAATTACTTTTCATCTTCACATCAATTGGAAAACAGGGTACTGTCTTAGAATAAAACGAAAGCAATTCGCATAGCACTTGCACGGCTTTTTTGATACCCGAGCCGATGTAAAAATACAGTTCTCCTGTCATATTATCAGGCTATCATTTGATCCATCAGGTCTATTAATGCTATTAAGGCTATCGAATGAGATTTTTAACAGTCAAGACCTGCTATAATATTTTTGAGGTCTCGACTAAAAGATATTATTTTTCAGAAGATCCCTGTACGTAGACATTATAGTATAGTAAATCATCAGACGAATAAGGTTTTTTTTTTTACCAAGAGGTATGCCATGTTGTTAACGTGCACAAAACCAGAAATCACAGCTTGCAAATATTTGGCAAGAATAACGACGAACGGTCATTGATATGTTTTCCACTTTTAGTGACTACTCCTCAGTATTAGTTAAAGACAACAAACATCAAATATTTCTTTTGATTATACAGGGAGATTAAAAGTAAACTTCCCCTTTAGAAATGGTTCTGCAGTTAAAATGGATGGACGGATTATTCCCTACTTTGGTACACAAACACGGTAATAAATGCGTTCAAGGAATTTAAACAAAGTATTTTAATTCGGAGAATGTCTCTCAGGCGGCGCTTTGTATAAAAAAGTAAAATTTAAAACAGTTAAAATATGCCAAATTTGGTTGCAATAAGCAAATTCGTTTGAGCTTCAGAATTCTGTTTATCGAAGAAAAATAATTACAGTCGTAATATATATTAATGGTATAACTCCTTTAACTATACTTTCAATTTTTAGTTTCTTTATTACAAATTTCAGTCTCGAAAGTAAAATACCACAAAAAACATTCGCGGGAATTTTCCATGAACCATGTTTTCACGTTCTGTTCGTGCTTAAAATTTTTCATGGAAACTTATCACTTTTGAAACTTTTCTAGGTCTGCCTAACCTCAGTGAAAATTTGAAGGAGTTGTACCTTCAGAGCAAAGACACAGACTTCATCATAAGAGTGAGAGGTCGAGAATTTCGTGCTCACCGAGCAATTCTGAGGGCGAGAATTCCAGCGTTTGACGCCATGCTCACTCACAACATGGCAGAGAACAACGAAGGTTTGGTCAATATAGAAGACTGCGATCCCGTCACGTTCAATGAATTCCTGCTTTTCGTCTACAGTGGCAGGGTGGAAAACCTCTCACCTGACCACGTGTGTGGACTGTACGTGCTAGCCGACAAATATGCACTGCAGGACTTGAAAGAAATATGCTTGAGTTCCATGAAATCTTCTCTTTCAATCGAATTCATCTGCGACGTCATCTGCTTGGCCACGACTCACGGCGAAGCTGAATTGTTGAGGCTGGCGACGGACTTTTTCGTGTCGAACGCTGAAGAAATTCTAGTGACTGTCAAATGGCAACAGTTCTTAGTGGAAAATCCCACTCAAGGAAACGAGTTGCTTCTTAAAACACTGAAGCTCGGTTATACGAAAACCACTAGAGGGGGGGAACGAAAGTAGATCGGCACTATGATATAACAAATTTACGTAATGTGGAAAAACTAATCAACCAACGTGGATATTTTCTAGATTTACACTAGAGTGAAGTATTTTCATTTCATATATATATATATATATATATATGTATGTATGTATTTTCATGCGTTATTATTCCATAATGCCGGGTGTTCGGACAAAGCTTAATAGCATATTTAGAAGCCAGAGACATAAAATTAAAAGCAAGTAAACTAATTTTGAGAACACTGGATTACTTAGGCAATATGTGTAATATTTACAGCTCAGTTATATTTTGATGTGTTTCAATTATTGATGTCTAAAGGTGTTCAGATAATTCTCACATAACTACATTTAATATTACATATATGAATTACATTTACTTAAAAATAATTATATTTTCACCTTGTTCATCTCTATCGTCACCAAGAGATGTCGCTGATTACAAATGTTTCATTGATATCCCGCACAGTTTTAAAACCAAAACCATAACCCGTAAGTGTTCCATGAGAAGTGACTCATTAAAAAATATCGGGATCCAAATCCCAGAAATGAACTTACTCAACGACTTATAACCCCAAAAGGGAAACTTTGTTAAAAAAATTTTGTGTTGGAGTTAAATTATTGAAAATGTTACTTGGGTATTGTATAAATGCTTAGAAAAGTGTAGTATACATTGTGTAAATATTGTAAATATTTAAAATGTATCAATATATTTATACATACATATATTTAGTGTGGATATATGATGCGTTTATAGATGATTTTTTAAATAAGTTCCAGTAATGTAGATACTAAATATCTTACATATTGTGTAAATATTGTAAATATTTAAAATGTATCAATATATTTATACATACATATATTTAGTGTGGATATATGATGCGTTTATAGATGATTTTTTAAATAAGTTCCAGTAATGTAGATACTAAATATCTTACATATTGTGTAAATATTGTAAATATTTAAAATGTATCAATATATTTATACATACATATATTTAGTGTGGATATATGATGCGTTTATAGATGATTTTTTAAATAAGTTCCAGTAATGTAGGTACTAAATATCTTAACTAACTTTTACGTGGATGTAACTTCTGTTTTCGATTTGTTTTCTTTTGCTTTCCATTTATATTTTACATTTTTATATTGTATAAATTTATTCTCTGACTACTGTTAAATTACGTTGTGCTAATAATGTATGAGAAAATATCATAAGATATACTAGCATGTAGAGGCATTAAACAATGTGAGTGTGAAATTGTGATTAAAACTATACGAATAGTAAATTAAGAATCTTGATAAGAATTGGTCTGGGTGTTTCTCTTCATTTGGGGTTCTTAACCCTAAACCAAAATTGGGTCGGATCCCTCCCGTACATACTTAAATTAAAACCATAACGTATCACCCACATTAAAAAAAATAGTGTTTCTGCAGTATAGTCATCATTGTAGTATCTATAGGCACCAGAAACACAAAGCTTTCTTTAGTGATATGTTATTTGATAAATTCGCTCAATCCTTGATCCTAACTTAAAACTAACCGCTGTGTAGATTTTAGAATTTGGCTAATTGTAGGCCGTTTATTTGTTCACGTATAAATAATGTAAACTTCACTAAATTAGCCGTCTGCAGTATACATGTAAAACTATATTGGTTAAAAAATATTTTGGAAGAAAACTGAATTTTTGCACTTTAAAAGGGGCTAATTTTTGAGTTATTTCAGAAAATCTGAAATTAATTTTACCTATTTGGACTAACAGCTTATAGTTCAGTCAAATTAAGCATGATAAAGGGTTCGTGCATGTAAAAGATCATGCGGTTATGATTTTTTAATATTTGTCACTAGGCAAACGCCCAGCAAACACACACCTGCTGGCGGAGTACCTGGTGCCGGAGTTCCTTTCTGCCTTTACGTCCAGCACCGGCCCGGCAATGCAAAAAGTAACTGAATCGTACCAAAAGTGGTCGCCCGAGAAGTACCTTGCTGAAGCCCGGGAAGTTAACGGCACTCTGCTGGCATACTGCATGTGCCGGCGGTTACTCAAAATAAAAGGCACTGGTCCATTAAGTTTATAATGCCCAAAATGAAACGGCCGGGTGCCGGCTATTATTAAAAATAAAGGCACTGGCCTGGTATCTTAACAGTGACTACAATATAATGGCACGGTACCGGATTAGTGCCTATTTACAGTAATGCTGCCATAATTAAAATATGAGCCAGTGGCGGATCCGGGGTAGGGGGGCTTATTCATCAACCCATTCCAAAAAAAAAAAAAAAAGACATTGTTTAAGGGTAACATTTTAAGATAAAAAACTAGATACTTGAAAAATTACAAACAACAGCAAAATCCATTAGTACATCGTTTGCAAATTATGTTCGCCCAACATTAGCGAATTCTGTGCTGTTTTCACAAACTGCAATTTTCTTACAAATTTTCATTTTCAAAAGATACTTTTTTTATGAGAGAAGATATAACACATGTCAAAACCTACATAAAATCATTTATACACAGTTTAATTTCAATATCTCATAATTATTTATAAATATGTTATAATATTTTACAGTTTATATATATATATATATAAACAATATATATATATATCTAATATATAAAATTCTCCTGTCCCAGTGTTAGTCACCTAACTCTTCCGAAACCACTCGACCAATTTTAATGAAATTTTCTATGTATATTCGTTAGGTCATAGAATAGGTTTTTAACTATGTCTCATACCCCTAAGTCATAAGGGCGGTCCACCCCGAAACGTTTAGCCCCCGAGTGCTATTCATTTCAATCAGGATTTCTGTGTAGACATTAGCGTGTCGAATCACTTTTCAGATGTGTTTGCCAGATAATGTGGAGAGGGGGGGGGGGAGTTAATAGAATGTTAAAAGTCGCACAAGGTTTGCAATTTTTGATAATTGATCGCTAAATGTGGTGCCAAAACGCGACAATTTATTATAAATATATTTCGCGTATAGTTAGAAAACGCCTGGCGTATATTGTAAAAGAGTTTTATTAGGCGATTTTAATATAGATTTCTATTCCGAAGAAGTGCTCTGTGGAACAAGAAAGGAAAACACGGTACACTCATGGATTATGATGTCCATTCCAAACAGTATTTAAAATGTCTTTGCGGTATAGTTGGAATATGCCTACAGGAAGAACATGCCTGGAGGAAATTCTAAACAGTTTCAAGTGGCGATTTTAAGATAGATTTCGATTCCAAAGATGTGTTTTATGGTACAAGAAAGAGTTGATTCCTATTTTAGCGCCCCCACTCTCGCCAACCTAAAAAATCCCCGTACTTTGGTGAGCTTTGCAGTCATGGGTCTCTGGGAGTTATGCACAAGTTTCAACGGTACATACGTGTTTTCCAGGCGGTCCGCCAAGACAAGCAATTTTTTCACCAAGATAAATGCCGGGCACATGAAATTGTTGATGGTTTAGAATACGATTGGCAATGTATTTAAAATCTATGAAAAAGTAGTTTGGCGGAAGTGACCACCGAGTTAATACGTAAGTACCGTTTCAACGCGCCCAAAAGAACTAGATGACAACTAAAGTAAACAAACTAGCGATAAACGCACCAGTTAAGGAAGTTGAAGACCCTTAATTAATTAAACTTCATTAATTGGCAATCCAAAATAAATAAAATTCTAACGGCATGCTGTACTTACATGTTGTTCCAAATCGCCATTTTAATTCTAAATTACGATTGCCACATAAAAGCAAAGAATGGTCAGGGTAACTGCATATGTTTAATGATCGCAAACCTTGGCGAGAGTCCAGGCGTTAAAGTGGGAATCAACCCAAGAAAGACAAACCGGTACACTCATGGATACACTCGGCGAATTGGTGGAGATTATCTATATAAATAAAACAGAGTGTAAACTGTCCGTTTGTCTGTCTGTCTGTCTGTCTGTGTCTCGCGTAGCTCCGAAACGGGTGATCGTAGACCTAACAAATTTTGTACGGAAATTCTCCAAGACGGGTCTCGACACACCTCGAAGCGATTTTTTCGAAATTCGAATTAGAAAATGTTTTATTTTATGTTTTGTCCGATTTTTAGCGATTTTTCTTGCGTAATACATAATAAAGCCAGTAATTGCACTCGCAAGAAAACGATATTTACAGCATCGTATAGAGGAGAAAATTTTCTTTTAAAAACTGTTCGTTCGGACTGTGTAACATAATTTGCAGATTTTGGGGAATTTTTCAAATCAAATTAAATTTGACGCTGACTTTCGTAAAATATTTTTAAAACTGCTGCATCTTGAATTCTATCTGTCATAACTTTTTTATATTTAGGCAAAAGACGGAGCACACAATTCGTCCACTTTTAAAAGAAGAACGGAGGAAAAATATAAATCAGGAGAATTTTTACGAATTTTTAAGTGAAGAAGGATTTTCATTTCAATCGCAGCTGCTTAAATGCTTAAAAATTTCGGCATATCTTGCGGTTTGGTTGTCTTGGAAACAGTAACAATGATTAAAATTGCCAGCTGAAAATAAATAAATAAAATTACTTTAAAATAACAGAGTTTTCACATGTGAAATGACGTCACGAGTTTAAAACCCCTTTCGAAACTCAATCAGAATAACGAACCCACAAGCAAAACATACACCACGCATGAAATAATTCCATATTTTATTTTACGTTGCTACAAAAATAATTGAATGCTGTTTTTTCACCAGTGAATTATCCAGCATTATTTTCAATTGAGATTTTAAACGGGACACGTTTTCGAATCGCAAGAAATATTTTGCGGTGCTAAAGAGGGCCTGATTATACCAAACAGGGACCCCGGGCATTGATGAATTTTGGGGCCTCCATCTATGAAATTTGTTTTATTTTTCATAAAATATGTTTATAAAAAAGAATATTTCAGAACAACATTTGAAATTGGGGACCATTTCGAACCGGAGGCACTGGGCAAAGTCCCGATTTGCCAGTGAGATAATAGGGTCCTGGTGCGAAATAGGCCAATCTAACAATAATTAAGCATACAAATGTATGGAGAGCTGTTTTAGTGGCAAACATAAAGTGAAATGATTATCGTTTATACTAATGCGTAAATTGCAAAAGTCACCAAAGAATAAAAGACTACATTCGTGGCAAATATCTAAGCCGTTTCTTTAAATTAAGTATTAACGACTGGAAAACGAAAATATATTGTATTGGTATCAATAAAAGATAGTATAAGTAATAGTTAGTAGAAATCTAGGGCAATAATTATCAAAGCACAATATAACGCATTAATAAATATTTCGTGAAACTAAGTGTTCTATTCCTCTTACAACAACCATCTTACTTCACAGCTAACTAAACATTAAGTAATTCTACGTCACGTTAATATATTCCGCGGTAGTTCCAACAGAAAAGACTGTAACTGAACATTTTTTTCTTGGAGATTCTGTTTTGTCACAAGTAGTCATGATCACATTTTGGGAAAATGTTCTTTTCTTGCCTTGCGAAGAGCGGGTACACAACTATTTAACTATAAAATAAAACGGTTCGCCACATCATAAAGTATCTAAGGTGGTATAACTTAAATCTAAAAAAGAGTATGATGTAGAAATGAGACATTTTGAAAGTTAGGAATTTTCGCTGCAAACCGTCACGCTTTTCTTTTTCTGATCGGGAATGACACCGACATAGTTTTTGTCATAATACTAACAATGGTCTCAGGTCAGTACTTATACTAACTTTACGAATAACGAATGAGAAACTTTACGCCAAGTGTCAAATCATTTTGCTTATTTTGAGATTCCAAATCACTGGAATCAATTCAATTTATATATGTAAGAAAAAGTTTCGTTCCCTACCGGGCGGAGAACGGGTACGCAGCTAGTCGGAGAATAAAAGGAAGAGAAAAATAGGGTTACTTCTTACAGTATTAGTTCTTCCTTCCTTATACTCTCTAGCTCTATGGTTACACGTATAAATTATTTTTATTATGAGTGTGTGCAAAATTTTGTAAGAATCATTTCAAAAGAAAAACATTCTAAAAGGTACGTAAAATAATAATAGAAAATATACACGATGTACACTTAATATAATATATACGTATAAATACAATCAAAAAATAAATATTAATACATTATTACTGTTTTTCATCATAAAATAATTCAATTTGTTCTATTTATGTGTGTTTCAAACCGTGAACAATGCCAAAAAGACGCAAAGAGGCTACTTTGGGCAGGAAAACACGTAGAACTGCAGGCTAGCGAAATATAAGAGCCCAAAGGACAGAAGAACAGCAGCAGCAAGATAATACTAATGTGCGTGTGCGCATGGCTCAATTGCGTCAAGCAGAATCAGAAGATGCACGATCTGAACGAAATGAACAAAGAAGATTAGAACAAAGACAAGCACGCTATTTTATAGTTAGCAGACTCAGAGCAAATGAACAACACCGCAAATAGGTGCATCGATCATTTACATCTACTTCATTCCTGCGTCTAGCGTTCCAGTATGAACCCGATGTTCAATATTATGCTCATTCAAAAGTAGTAATTGGTGCTATGGATAAGGAATGTCCGCATTGTAATGCTCTTAAATTTAAAAATGAGCCAGCCGGAATGTGTTGCGCGTCCGGAAAGGTGCAGCTGCCTATAATTCAAACACCACCTGAGCCATTGAACGGTTTACTTATCGGCACTGATCTAGATTCCAACCTGTTCCTAAAGTCAATTCGAACATTCAATTCATGTTTCCAAATGACTTCGTTCGGAGCAACAGAAATAGTTAAAAATAGCGCTGTAAATGGTCAACAATTCAATTCAACATTTAAAATCAAAGGTCAAATTTATCACAAAGTGAGTTCATTGCTGCCAATGCCAAACGAACCACATAAATTTTTACAAATTTACTTTAGGGGTGGTGAGGATGCACGCGTGGATGCACGTTGCGGCTACAATAACCTTAATTCAGGTTTTGCAAGACGTATCGTCAGCGAGCTGGATGCTCTATTAAATGAACACAATGAATTGTAGAAATTATTCAAATCACACATGCACAAATTACAAAGTGATAATCATGCTATTGTCATCAATCCTGATAAAACACCTGCTGGAGAGCATATTCGTAGATTTAACGCACCTATTGTTGACGACGTTGCTGGAATCATGGTTGGCGATTGTACAGCTACACGAGAAATTGTGATTCGTAGAAGAAGTAATAATCTCCAGTTCATTGCTGATACACACCGTTCATATGACGCTCTCCAATATCCACTAATATTCTGGAAGGGACAAAACGGGTATTGCATAAATATTAAACAACGAGATCCCACAACAGGTACTATATTCATTATGAACTTGATCATTACTAATTTACCAAAAACTTAATTTATTAATCGTAATTCATTAAACTTAACTATTGTTAATTATTAATTAGTATTTGTTTTTATTCATATATATCATTACAGGAGCCGAAACAAGCAAGAACGTTAGTTCGAAGGATTTTTATGCTTATCGGTTGATGATTAGACCCGATCAGGATAACGTCATTCTACGATGTCGTGAACTTTGTCAACAATTCATGGTCGACATGTACGTGAAGATAGAGAGCGAACGATTACGGTACTTGCGATATAATCAGCAAAAGCTGCGTGCGGAAGAATACATTCACTTGCGAGATGCTGTTGTCAACAACGCCGATGCCGCCGAAATTGGTAGCTCTGTCATTCTACAATCATCGTATATAGGCAGTCAACGTCATATGCAAGAATACATACAGGATGCACTGAATTTCGTGCGCGAATATGGACGACCATGTTTATTTATTACGTTCACGTGTAATCCAAAATGGCCGGAGATCACATCTTTGTTATTGCCTGGACAAAATGCAATACATCGTCATGACATTACAGCACGTGTGTTCAGACAAAAATTAAAGTCTTTAATAAGTTTCATTACAAAATTACATGTATTCGGTCCCACACGTTGCTGGATGTATTCGGTTGAGTGGCAAAAGAGGGGATTACCTCATGCACACATTTTGGTTTGGTTAATCGACAAAATCCGTCCTGAAGAAATCGATAGTATAATTTCTGCGGAAATTCCAGATCCGTCTACTGATCAATTGCTGTTTGATATTGTTACAGCAAAAATGATTCATGGCCCCATGCGGTGACCTGAATCGTTCATCGCCTTGCATGGCAGATGGAAAATGCACCAAAAGTTTCCCTAAAAAGTTCACTAACGATACGATCACAAATGTTGACGGATATCCAATATATCTTCGAAGGAGTCCCGATAATGGCGGACAATCATTTACTAAAAATATCAACAACATAGATATTGACATTGACAATCGTTGGGTGGTGCCATATTCGCCTCTATTGAGCAAAACATACGACGCTCATATTAACGTTGAGTTCTGCAGTTCCGTGAAGAGCATCAAATACATTTGTAAGTATGTACATAAAGGCAGTGATATGGCTGTATTTCGAGTTGAAAATACCAATAACAATGCTCCTCCAGTGAATAAAAATGATGAAATAACTCTCTATCAAACGGGCCGATACATCAGCTCCAATGAAGCTGTTTGGCGTATCTTTGGTTTCCCAATTCATGAACGGGATCCAGCAGTTATTCATTTAGCCGTCCATCTTGAGAACGGCCAGCGCGTATATTTTACGAACGAGACAGCGATTGATCATGCTATAAATCCACCAAAAACTACACTCACCGAATTTTTTGAATTGTGTAATCGTGCGGATGCTTTTGGTGCCTTTGCACGGACATTACTCTATTCAGAAGTACCAAGTTTTTTCACATGGGCTCAAACAAAAAAATGGATGCCTCGCAAGCAAGGTACACCGATTGATACATGTCCCGGTTTATATAAATCAAACACCTTGGGACGAGTATTTGCAGTAAATCCAAAGCAGACTGAGTGCTTTTATCTTCGACTGTTGTTGGTTAATGTTACCGGCCCATTGTCATTTCAAGATATACGTAAAGTGAATGGACAACAATATCCAACGTATAAAGAAGCATGCCTTGCACTAGGCTTGCTGGAAGATGACAACCAGTGGGAATGTATGCTTGCTGAAGCAGCATTGAACTGTACGGCAAAACAAATTCGTCTACTGTTCGCTATAGTGTTGACTGCATGTTTCCCTGCCCGAGCAGAGACATTGTGCGATAGTCATAAAGATTCAATGAGTGATGATATTTTGCATGAACATCGTACACGGTGCAACGATTTAACAATACCATTCAGCGACGCTATGTACAATGAAGCATTGATTGCTATTGAGGATCTGTGCATTATCATTGCCAACTTACCACTCAGTCATTTCGGCATGCGTTCGCCAAATCGTAGTGTATCTGATTTAATAAATAATGAAATGAATCGAGAACTACAATACAATACTGCAGAAATGGCAGCGATTGTTACTCGCAATATCCCATTAATGAATGAGGAACGAAGAATCATTTACGATCGCATTATGCTCGCAGTTTCGGCAGGGCAAGGTGGATTCTTTTTTTTTGGATGCACCAGGTGGAACTGGCAAAACATTCCTTATTTCGCTAATCCTAGCCGAAATACGATCGAATAATGGCATCGCATTGGCCGTTGCATCGTCTGGTATTGCGGCAACTTTATTGGTTGGAGGCAGAACAGCTCATTCAGTATTTAAGCTACCACTAAATATTCAAAATAACCCAGATGCAGTGTGCAACATAAAAAAACAATCGCCCATGGCCACAGTGCTGAAACAGTGTAAAATTATCATCTGTGATGAATGCACTATGGCACACAAACATTCGCTTGAGGCGTTGAACAGGACAATGAAAGATCTTAAAAACAAAGACAAACTATTTGGCGGCACTCTGGTACTCCTTTTGAGGAGATTTTAGACAAACACTTCCCGTCATCCCACGTTCAACGTATGCTGATGAAATCAACGCCTGCTTAAAATCATCGCCACTGTGGCGTAATGTTGAAAAATTACAACTGAAAGTAAATATGCGCGTTCAAATACTTCGAGATCTATCCGCTGAGGCATTCTCAAAACAGCTGTTAAATATCGGCGATGGAAAAGTTACTGTAGATGAAACTGGATGCATAAAATTAACTGCCGATTTCTGCACAATTACTGATTCGCAAGATGCTCTCATTGACCAGATATTTCCCGATGTACATACACAATATATTAATCATGAGTGGCTGGCAGAAAGAGCAATTTTAGTAGCAAAAAATGGAGACGTCAACGAACTGAATCTTAAAATACAACATTTATTGCCAGGGGAGTTAGTGTCATACAAATCTATTGATACAGTTTGCGATGCCACCGAAGGTGTGAATTATCCAGCAGAGTTTTTAAACTCATTAGATTTACCAGGCATGCCGCCGCATAACTTACAACTGAAGGCTGGATCTCCGGTTATTTTGCTTCGTAATTTGAACCCACCACGGCTGTGTAACGGCACGCGATTAGTTATTAAAAAACTAATGAAAAATGATGTTGAAGCCGTCATTTTAAATGGCAAATTTCGAGGTGAAAATATATTACTACCACGGATCCCTATTATACCCACGGATGTGCCAATTCAATTTAAACGTCTTCAATTTCCAATAAGATTGGCATTTGCAATGACTATCAATAAGTCTCAAGGCCAAACTATGTCTGTTTGTGGCTTAGATTTGAGCACACCATGTTTTTCACACGGACAATTATACGTGGCATGCTCTCGAGTGGGCAAACCATCCAGTTTGTTTGTGTTAGCTAAAGGTGGGGTAACAAAAAATATTGTACACTCTATTCCGTTAAGAGATTGATTTTTTTTTTGTAAAATTATTGTAATTAGCGATATATATAAATTTAAAGAATACATTACAATGAATTAAAAATATAAATGTTTGGTATTGTGTTATTTTTATATTCCAGCATCGTTCACAGAGCTCCGTGCCTCTTCCACTCATATACCACATCCTCACAAACTTACAATAAGTTAGTCATTTCTTCCCAGCAAACACAGCCCTATCGGATAAGTTTTGGGCCGACACTGGCATGCCGGCGCAGAATGTGCCGGGGCGACATCGCTCACGCGGTACCGAAAACGACAAAATTGCGTCCGCCTGGGCGTGTGTCGGGCCGAAAGGATGGGGTGGTTCTGGTTTGGTGTCGGCAAAAACGATAAAGGCGTCGGCCCAGCCCTGTGCCACTTTTGAACCAAAACCATTACGTTTTTGGTGTGGTATCGGCAACGACAAAATATCGAAAACCGGCCAGCACCTTATTGATTCCCAAAATACCCTATAGCTCCGTAGTTAGTTCTCTGAAGTATTAATCAACAAATTAAAGAAATAATAATTATTATTATATAAATGACTTTACACCACTAGGACTAAATTTATTAAAAATACCTAAATAGCAAATTATTTTGTTTTTAAGAAAATATTTGATGAATTTAAGAAGGAAAGCTCTTTTTAAAATTAACCGTATTATTTTTTTATGCATCAGCCAATGGTTTACTTTTTTTTAACGTGTTACTATATGTTTATCAGACCATATACATTTTTTAAACAACATATTAGGCTCAACTGGACAATGTTCCTTTTTCTCTTCCAAAAACTTTTTAGAAGCTAAGAAAATTTATAATTTTCTAGAACCAAAGATTATAAATAAACATTCATGCAATGCTAAAAAAAGAGAGAAAAAAAAATATTAAAGTTATACAACATGCTTTTTTAAAAAATGTTTTAATTTATTTTTTTGTTAAGTTATGTCATAATACAAAATAAAGTTGACTTTTGATTTTATATATTATTTTAAAGAAGAATGTAAACAACATACGTTAAAATAAATTAAAATATTGGCAGATTCTACAAATAAACGGTTAATTTCATAAAAACGTTTTCTCTTCAAAATAATTAAACATTTTCATATACAAACAAATTATTTTGTTTATACTTAATAACTAAGTATTTTGTATATTTCAAAATTAGTCCCAGTGATGTAAAGTAATTTATATAATAATAATAATTATTTTTAATAGGTTGATTAGTGCTAAACTATATATGAAACTAATAAGTATTAATAAAACCATGTTTATTATTAGAAGATACTTACTTTAAGTAAATATTTTATATATTACTGAATTTTCATAGGATTATCCTTTAGTAGAAGAAAGGAACTTTCTATAACAGAATATACTTATTTTTTTCTGTTGTTTTGAGTAATATGAAATTAAGTAATTAAGTAAATAGACACATTTTTCAATGCAGTTCAATGCAGCAAGTTATTTATTAAAAACACCGTCCTGCTTGTTTATTAATAGTTTCCAAGTTTGCTTATTTGAATTATAAATTTCATTTTCGCATTATTTAGAAATAATTAGCATTTTTGAACTACATCTTATTTTAGTAGTCCCTGAGATAACATAAAAAAATCTAGCTAAGAAAAAATACAAATTCTTAATATATACTTAAAAATCAACTTACCCCTTTTTAACTGTCGTGAGAACTTAGCAAAATGAAAACCAAAAAGCACTAACCACATTTAGACAACTTTAAAATTTTTGTCTACTTGAGGTTAATACCAGTTAGTCTTTAGAAAAAAATCACAGTTTATCCAGAGAAAACTACAGCAAAGTCCGATCTAACTGACGTAAGAACTTAGCCTATTTAAAACTAAAAAGCACTAACCACATTCAGACTATTTTAAAACTTTTGTCTAGCTGCAGTCAGTGCCATTTAGTCCAGAGAAAAATGCAGCAATCTTCCATCTTCATTGCTCTGAGAAAACTCAAAATCCACGTTACTGAAAAGTTTACGTTGCGAGATGATTTCTGTTACATCCTTGGAATGGAATGGACAAGCAAACGAAAAAAAAAAAAAAAAAAAACCACCAACTTCCGCTCTTCGATTGACCATGAATAGGTAGGGACCCAAATAATAGGGAAAGGTCCATTTCGTCTTATTGCGTAATACTGTGGTTCCTACAAGGGGTGGAAAGCTCTTAGGAATGCACCCGTCCCCCCTCACCCCCTCCCACTGCGCCTGTGCTACATGTTATGTGTACGCGGACACGGGGTAGTTGGAAAAGAAAGTCCGAGGGATTTTAGCTTTTAAATTATTCACTTTAAATTAGATCGCGTGGTAAAAAACAAAACAAATTAGTGTTATTCTACTGCAAAATAGTTTATACTTCAATATCTGCAATGAATTAATCAATTAATTTTTAGAAAGATAAAGTACTATAATCAGCAAAAAATGGTTACTTTTATTCATTTTTAAGGAGATAAGAGCATTAAATTTTATTTAATTTGTAACAGCATTTTACAATGCTGTAGCAAAATATGATTTTGGCGTAATTTTTACTATTATTTTATTTGAACAGAAACATGCCAAACAAGTTGTTCAAATAAATGCTATTAAATTAATTATTCATAGTGATAATTTTAAAATGAAACTATTATTATTTTTTTCAATTTATAATTATTCAGTATAGTGAATTAAAACTTTTATTTATTTATTTAATTTTATTATTATTTTTTTTAACAACAGCAGCCAATGTATTATAAAAAAAATTCCTTAACTATAAATTATACTGATATTTTTTATTTTTATGGAAATACTAATGAAAAGGTATTTTTTCTACTATTTTAATCCAATTTAATTTCAGAAAGTTTTGTTGTTTTGTGTTTTTTGTAAGGCAAAAACACAGGAGTTAAGCCTTAGGGCGTCGGTGCCCTGAGCGGAAGAAGGCTTCTAGCGTTTGTTCCAATATATAAAACAATTAATAAGCAATAAATTGGGGTTGAACAGTAATTATAATAATTATTTGTTCCCTAATTTTATAAAAATCAACCATATTTCCTTCATTTTATAAATATTAGATAATGTTTTGAATTTATATAAAATTTATAAAATATCCCCAATTTTTGTTCCAGAATTGGGGATACAACGGTGATTTGTCCTCAATTCTATGTTCAAAAATCTGGTTAATTTATATAACTCATATTCACATTACATCTGGAGAAAATCACCCAACATCCAAACTGTAAATTGACAGATGCGCGGTAGACCTGAACCCTGGACCTTCACACTTGAACCAGCGGCGGATCCAGAAAAAAAAATTCTGGAGGGTGCACAAGACAATTTTTGTTACATTTTCTTATAGAATGACTTGAATTTACAAAACAAGTCAATGCTCTATAGTGTAAACTTCATTCGTCTGGGGGGGGGGCTCTGGATCCACCAATGACTTCAACCATATTCGGTGTCTTATCCACTCGGCCATGGTGGGCTCCTTTTGTGAACTTTTAAAAGGCAGCGTTTAATGTTCTGCATTGTATGTATTTTATTTTTAATTAATTCATTAATTAATTTTATTATTATTTTTAAATTGGAAGTACTTAACAACTATCACTTTATATAAAATGAAAATTATAGTCATATAATTATTTCAGAGTTGTGAATAACTAGACAGAAACTGCCCCAATTGAGGGGTGGGGGTGGGCGCTTAGAAACCCCTTCAATACTAAGTCATAAAAAACTGGTTAACTTATCTAACGCATATTCACAATACATCTGGAGAAAATCACCAACATCTAAGCTGTAGATTGACAGATGCGCGGTAGACCAGAACGCTGGACAGGACCTCAGGTAAATTAACCAGATAGAGCCAATGATTGCCCCCCTTTCCCTCCTTTTTTTCGCATGTGAAGGAGGCACTTGAATCCAACGGACTCAAAACATTGTAAATAGTAAGTATTGAAATCATAAATTAAAAAGAATTATTATAACAATATATATGTGCTGCTTGTGCTGGCTTTATACCGTTCAGTTTAGAAATTACACTTCTGGACCGATATCGGTTTTGACGTTTGGTGCAGTACATCGCCAAAATCACATGTTAACCCTAAAAGGCTAGCCGCTATCGGACCGTTGCATGCCCGAAATCAACTTTTATTTGCCTACGCCAAATCGTTTTGCCAGCACAGAACCGACACCGTCCCAATTACCATTATGCCAATGCCGACATCGAAACGGTACTGCCGATGACGGCCCATCCCTAACCCGATACGGCTGTGTTTGCTGGGTTTCTACTAAAATAATCCTAGGAATAATTTTATATGGCAAAACAACGTTTGCCGAGTCAGCTAGTATATATATATATATAATAGCTTACTTACGTAAAGTGAAATCCCATGATAATCCATTGATAAAGTGAAAAAAATATAAAAATAAAAAAGTAGATAGCACATGGTGCCAATTAACGAGTTTATACCGAATAAAGTGTTTTTAAATGCATAACTCCAAAAATATCGCCAACATTAGGTAATATTCTTTCATCCTATATAAAACTCGGCTGTTCGGGCCTCGTCAGGGGGAGGCCCTCCATTAACCACCCTAATTTTTTAGTTTCATTATTGCCATATTAAAACGATATTAATTGACTATGTCATTTTATATCTCATCTTTCGTGTATTTCGCCTGGTAACCCTATGTTGAAATTTTTAGGATTGTAACATATTTATAGAAAAATACATGTGATGCATATTCTATAGCTTGCGAAATACTGTAGCAATAGATTAAAGCTGTTGTGAACTAATAGTTTTTAAATATATGTAATATTATGTCGCATACTTTTATGTCGCATTTTTGGGACACATTTTTGGGACAATTTTCAGTAAGGGGGGTGAGAGATAAAATGACATAGTCATTAATATATAAATCATAATCTTACAGGAAGTAATAAAGTTGCTATATGGTTACAAATAACATTGGGGTAACATTTTATTTAGATCAAAATACTTTTTGTTACCTATTTTGAAAAGAAATTCCTTTATCTACCTGCCGTATAATACATGACTCAAATTTTACGGAGGAAAATAGTTTTATACACTAAAATATGCTGTGAGAGTATGTAATTTAAAAGCAGTAAAACTTAAGATTTACCTGTTATTTTAATCCACAGTTACCCAAGGTATTATTCCAAAGCCATCAAGCTAAGGCCATCCAGTTATCAAAGTTTTGAGTTAACAAGATTCCATCATTGAAACAGTGTTGTTTTATATAAATAACTGTTAAAATGTTGAAATTTTACTAGCCTTCTGAAACTGTTTAAAAATACCAATTTAACTTCTTCGAAAGCTATATACAACAATGAGGAATCTGAAAAATTTTGTACGCTAAAAAGTGTACTTCATGCGTAATTCATCAAATAAGAAATAAAATTTGGCCGTTGTTTAATGTATACGCCATATGGAATGGGAAGCGGGCTCAATAGAATGGGTTGCCACAACTTAGAAACTCAAAAATCGCCACTTCCGTTTTAATGAAACGCGCCAATTTTTATAACATCTCACTGGAGCTGCCTATAACCCTTCTCTGGTCCCCTTCCATACACACACGCTATAACTACGCGTTTGATAGACATATCAACATATCTTTATTGTGCATAATATATATATATATATATATATATATATATATATATATATATATATATCTTGTAATTATTTAGCTTGTAATTACCAGTAATAACCATACACATATTTATATTAAAATTATTTGCTTTTGATGTGAAGTTGAGATCTTCGTTTTTCTCAAATGCTGTGGAAAGTAAACTTATTTTATGTTTGTGAGGAATTTGAATTTAACTACATACTATCCATTTAGCACGAATAGCTTATAAAACTTATCATATTCGGATAGTGAAAAGTTTTAAGGCGGTGGGGGCTAGAGGGGGCATATGTCCCCGTTCACAGCATATACAAGGGGTACAATATTTTCGAACTACCATTGTTTTCCATTCAGGCAAACAGAAGGGGCGAACTGAATTTGGCATAGGTTTTTGAATGCTTTGCTGAGGCCCAGCGACTCAGCTAGCGCAGTCGGAGGGGAAGGGGCATTTAGAATCCCATACTGAGAAGCAACATGACAAAGAAGGATTGTATTCCCCGGTGCATCTTTTCAATAATGAGAGCGAACAGGATAAACGCGGAAATAAATAGTCAAATGCTTAACGCAAATAATACATTATTATAAAGGCACTCAAATTTAATAAAATCGAATAAACAATATGTACGTTTCGGGTGGTACGAAAAGTCCACCCTCCTTCCAGAGCCGTGCTCAGGGGGTGGAAAACTTGGCCATCGCCCAGGGCCTCTAATTGTTGAATTCGTGGATATTAGGTGATCAAACTTTCATTAACGTTATTTTTTTGACGAAAACCCAAATTTTTCGTTTATGGGGGGGGGGGGGATTGAAGCTTTTAAATGTCGATAAAATTAATGCTTTTAAATATGCAGAATATGTAATTTCCTGTATAGCTTTTCTTTTTTTCGAATTTACAACATGTTAATTAGCTTGATGCAGATTTTACATTATGGAAACTTACTGTATTAAAATCTTAATTAGTTAATGTAATTTACTTAATTACAGTAGCAGTAGCGATTTGTGCTGGGGGAGGGGGGAGACATGACAAGATCCACAATAATTTAGTAAGTAAAGAAAAGTGAAAGGCCCCCTATTTGTTTTTTTATCTCGGGCCGCTAAACATGTTTTGCCCAGGGCCCCCTAAAACCCTAAGCACGTCCTTGCCTCATTCACTACGCCCCTACGAAGACGGGTGGAACCTTTGTACCCCCGAAACGTGCGTATTAGGGGTTGAACCCTGGACGAAAAATAGGCCTCTCTCAAAACAGCTTAAAAGATTTGTCTCGTCTCGTAAAATCCCTATATCATAATGTTAAAAATGCTTCTCTCATCTAATAAGATCCCTGTATCGTAATGTTAAAAATGTTTGTCTCATCTTGCAAGAAAAGTGCAAATCTCTGTTTCGTCTCGCATCCATCCCTATGCGTACTGCTCTAAATATAACTTGAAAAATTCGAATTTATGGTCGATTCCTAGAATTTTTTTTTAATGTACCTCTTTTTTGTGGTAATATATACATTTCGAAACTTTTAGATATTTCAATTTTTTTCTTGTGTCCTTTTAATTTTGAATTACTCAAGATTGATTATATTTTTATTTGCTCTTTAAACCAAGTATTTAACTGTATTTTAAGTATAATGGTAGCATTTTTAGTTTTTCTAATAGGTTAAGCATGGATTCAATAGTGGTTTAAACTCCCTTTGTTTTGGAGGTTCGAATCCATTAAATTCTTAAAATTAAATTCAAAAACATTCTTAAAGTTAGAGGTAGTCAAAATCGGATTTTTTTTTGTCGAAATCTGGCTCCCGAAATTTTTCGGGATTACATTACTTCCTTATATTCCGTATAATGAAGTAAAAAGGAGAGCATTCTAACATTAAAAGACTTATCGCATCATAAACACTTTTTGACTTCTTTGGAAAGTGCTAAAAATGATTCATAGTATTTATACGAAAACTGTGTTCTTAAGTAACACGCAAACTTCAATACATCTTGAAACTCTAATAATTTTTTTAAAACACTAGGGGCCAAGGCCCCCCAGACTCGCTCTGCTCGCTTTTCGTATGAGGCATTCGGCCTCTAATAAGGCTTATTCGTAAAAAAGGCATAATTTCAACAGACAAAACCCGAAGATTGGATCAGATGGAATGTTACTAAGCTACACATTGCTTGGTTCTTGCATGTTCATTGGTACATAAAAATTTAAACTTCACACTACAGTAGATCCCCTCCACCTGATAACACGGAAGATATTTTGTTATGGGAATCCGTGTTGTACGGGTCCTGAGCTATACTCCACCCGGAGTGCGGACTCCGCTTATAATCGCTGGAAAAATTATTTGCACTCCTCAGAAACACAATGATATTTAATGTTGCCATTCAAAAGTTATATTAATTAGGA
The DNA here is from genome assembly GCA_038373885.1 of Cheiracanthium punctorium. Lineage (NCBI taxonomy): Eukaryota > Metazoa > Arthropoda > Arachnida > Araneae > Cheiracanthiidae > Cheiracanthium > Cheiracanthium punctorium. Next base: position 3,283 of record JAWZYV010019132.1, on the reverse strand, counting down.
GCTAAGGCGTAATAAAATCAGAACATATGTTTCAGTGGTATTTTTAATAATGTAAAGCCTATTGGACATCTTACGAATTTGCCACCCATGGCGATTTTTCATTATTTGGCAACTTGCGTACTTGTAAATTTAATAAAAGCTACGGAACAGATAGGATAGCTTGCCACCCATGGCGACTTTTCATTATTTGGCGATTTACACATGCTCACAAACTATAATTACTGTTCATTTAAGGTTTAGGAAAACCGTTATCCATATTTTCATTTACATAATCGTTTGCAGATTGGCGGACTTAGCACCACGAATTATACGATCTCGTCGCGCTAGCAAATATCCAAAGTGTACTATAACTGCTATAATGACATAATTAACGCCGCCCAATATTTCTACTGGTAGCAAATAATCCAGCTGGACCGAACCAGCTTTAAAAATTATCCGCATTTTAATTACTTTTCATTTTCAAGATATTAGTTATTCTGTTTTGGAAAAACGAATAATCGCTAATTCTAAACTCCTGTTGTCTAAGCGAGCTTACTATTTGAAAATTGCCAACTTTGTGTAACACATTTCGAGTTACTTATTTCATATAGTTTTTATTTTGGCGTAAAATAGGCGTAATTCTAACTCATGTTTGTAAATTTCACGCGATTCTAGATACTTAGAAACGCTTTGTTGCTAAGGGATGAATGATTTTATGCCAAACCTGGCAACCATTATGTTTATTTTTTTAGTTTTTTATTAATATCTTCTAAAATAATTCGATTATCCAAGTTTAAGTCAGCTTAGCAGGTTCCTCGGAATTCTTCGAATCTATGGGCACCGTAGTCGAAATTCAAATCCCCACGGTTTAGGAGAAGATAGGCGAACAAGCTTTTGACAGCGGCCCTTACTTTTTTTTAGAATAGAGAGATTCAACAAGTTAAGTCCAGTTAGCAGGAATAGTATGCCGGTTGTTAGAATATCCAAACAATTTTTTTTTGAAACTTGAGAACTTATTCATATAGGAACCTGTTTAAAATGTAAAGTGTTACTACCTAACCTTACATAGATTTAGGCAAATACACGGTGTCCCATAATTATTGGTACAAAATTGAAGGTGAGATAGGGCACAGAAGAAGGAAACGGAATCACACAGCGATGTGGGGGTCATAAACGCACTTTTCTCTCACCTGTCGATAATCACTTCGGGAAAATTGTTAACGTGTTAGTCTCATTTCTTAAGGTAGTTTCATTAATAATGCGCTTGTCGCCAGAAATTTCATAGACGAAATTATATATAGAATTTTTAAACTATCCAATGTAGTCACTTGTTTCCTGAGAGAGATGCATTTGTTTTTGAATAATAATAGTCGGAAAGTTCACTCTTATTTCAGCACTTGTTTCAAAGTGGATACTAACATCTACATGAAGACGACGTTTCCGACCACACTTCGTTCTGTAATTCTTATTCCTTATTATGTTCACTACCCCCCACCCCCATTCAAGTTTGTACCAATAATTATGGGACACCCTGTATATGAAGCGGATTCGCACTAAGTGCAGCTATGCTTTTATTATAATTTGGAACTTTGGTTTCATGAATGTTTTAGCCTGAGTAGAAGATAAAAGTTTTCATCTTACATGGGTAATATTATTATTAACGTTTTCCTACAAAGTTAAAAAGTATTCTTGATTTCGTTTGTCCGTCTGTCTCTCCGTAATGATACTACTATTAAGTATGCATTCGTTGTCATTAAATTTAAGCAGGATACTGAATCACCTAAAATAATTCCAAAATATTGTTGCAGATAACTCTGCTTAGTTTCACAGATTAAAAGTCCACTGGGTATGGAAAATTCTAGTAAACAGCCCAGTTGACAGGACGAACACAAATTTTAGAAGGTTCTAGAAGGTTGGTAAAAAATCTTTAGTACGCAGTTCACAGAAACTGAAAAGCAATAACATGTTTTATTAGACTCATCTGAGCACTCCCTGCTTCTCAGATGCGGTATTTCTTAGACAAATCTAAAATGCAGTTGAAGTTCTCGAGGATAAATGACGTGTATTCCTTAGCATGCAACAACGGAGTATTCACCAACAAGATTCAAAAATAAGCCTCTCAAAACAAGTGAAGCGATACCATATAATTCTGCTGCAAAGCAAAACACAGATTCTCAGCAGAGTCAAAGTTTCTCTGATAGACACAGCTAACAGCTACCGAACAGAACTGCTGGGCGTAATCTGCCTTTCTTATATAGTCTCTCCGAAATTCCTAGCAATTCTACCAGATTCCGTTTCTAGAAAAATCCCGATCAATTGCGATGCTTGAGTGTGTAATACTTATGCAGGAAACCAAACATTACAGTCCTCATTAGTAAAATCGCTCCGAATGCCGCCAAAATTGGAGACTTTTTGCAAATATTGGTGCAAAAATAAATCTTTAAAACTGAAGCCAGCTAAGCGATATCGCCAATATTTCTTGAGGATTCGAAAAACCCCAATGTTCAAAAATGGGGGGCACCCCAAACTCCCTATCCCACGTTATACTTAACCAAGTTTTTGCAACAAAATTCATATTTAATTATTTCATGCGTAAAAAAGGAATTTTTGATCCCCGAAGAGCAGACCAACCGAAAAATTCATCAGAATATTAACGTCTATGCACAGCCCATTCTTGAAGTGCGTTTGAAGACATCTGTATATCTTATAAATAAAAATGAAATTCTGTTTGTTTGTTTGTTTGTTTGTTTGTTTGTGGATTTGAGTTGTATACAAATCCACAAAAATGGACATATCAGCCTGAAATTTTGCACAGATATGTAAAATAATATAGAATAAATCATAGTCCACTTTAAAACTTTGAAAGTCCACCCGTTCCAGGAATTTAAGAGATTTTTTATGTTCTCCACGCAAAAAGCTTTCCGTAATTGTAACCCCTGTAGTGAAAAAAGTGTGAAATAAGGATCGTGGTTGCCATGTGTGGCGATTTTGCCGAATAAGATGTTTTAAATTCTCAAAGTAAAAATAAAAGAATAATAATGATTTTTTTTTGTTAGTTTATATTCGTAAGGTTATTTTTTTTTTAAGTTATAATATCGTGTGCATGGGAAATCGGAGCAGGAATGAAATGTTTTATACACAAAACAATAAGAATTGAAGATTTCCGAGGCTAATAGGTAATTTTTTTTTTTAGTTTGGCGAAAAAATAAAATGGCTCAAATGCCGATTTTGAGAAAATGAGTTCTAGCGGTTTGCACAGATTTCGGCTTGGCGCAATTTATTGAGAGCTTAAGGAAATAGATTT
>JAWZYV010019131.1:0-25158 GCA_038373885.1 Cheiracanthium punctorium | reverse complement strand
CAGCAAATTTTCGAAAACTTACCAAAAAATTATGATTCGAAAAAAAAAAATGTAAGTTATGAAAAAAAAGTAATCCTTTTTAATAAACAATTTGTGAGACTGTTTTTAATTCTTTTTTTATTTTTCCTTCTTTTTGTAAGCGTTTTAGGAGAAACTTTTGTAACCTTTCCAACAGAATTTTTTTTTCTTTAATTGTCTGTCCTGCCTGTACATCTGTGTATTTGTCTTTGCAATTCGAGCTTTAACTACCCTTAAATAATATGCACCCATTGTTAAATTTGCATAATTGTATTCGCCGCTTGAAGGGGCATCACCATGGTCGAATGGATAAACCACTGAACGTGGTAGGTGGCTGAAGTGTGAAAGTGTCGTGTTCGGTCCTACCGCGCGTCTGTCGATCTAATTGTCTGGAGTTTCGGATAGTTTGGATAATCTCGTTTAACTCAGTGACGAAGGAAACCTTCTATTTATTTTGTCACAGCCGTTTGGATTGCCTCAATGCCTTGGGTGCCCATACCTGCGAGAAGGGACGGGCCATCATCTGCTCTCGTCCCACGAAAAACATATTAACGTAATGATTTATACACTGGTATTACGTAGAAATGGTTAAGATGTAATATAGTCCTACTGCAGCACCCCTGACTTAACCTCTTCCTCCCCTATGAACAATCATATGGGTGCCTATGCTCAAATGCTGTCAAAATATTCACCCTTTAAATACTTTCTTAATTTTAGGGATAAAAAAAACGCCTCAGAAATTCAAAGGGAAATTACGGACAGGTGTCAAATATTTATGAACCACACTTAGCGCTCCTTTTTCATATGTTGAGTTTTTATGCACGTTGGTTTTTGGAATATTCAGTCAGCTAATAGCCGACCAATGATTCGACGAACAGCATTCAACAACTGGTGCAAACGAATCTCATTTCGTTTGCACCAGTTTGACTGGTTTGACTGGTTCATTAGTTTGACTGGTGGACGGCCATACAGAGAGAGGGTCGAAGGACTTTTGTCTAGTTTTGAGCAGGATTCTTCAACGACCGACGCAAAGTATCTGCCAGAACGTGGTCGCAAAGCAGGGATGCACCAAATTAACGATCCTGGTGCTACCGACACTCGGGGCTGACTGACCTATGGAGCGCCGCAAAGCTGAGATTCCCACCTACCAACTTCGAGCGACAAAAAAAAAGCATATTTCGAGACTTTTGGGGCACATTCTTGTGAGACATTACTGCTAGTTACCGTACCGTGTACCCTATTGATTTTTTTTTCAAATGCCACTTTGACCTGTAGACAACAAGCTATCCAATATTTCTTTACAATAGAATTAAAATATTTTAGTGCAGAACACTCGTCTAAATAAGCTACAGTCATGGCTTTTCCAGAATCACATAAAACACAGTCAGGCGATTAAGTCAAATTAAAACGAAACATTTAGACAATCGAGGTTAAAAAATTATAGAGAGCAATTATTTATTTATTTCTTTTCATAGGAGTGCAAAGATTTCCAAATATTAAGGTCTATAGGGGGTAATCAATTAAAATACATTTTACACACCTTCATGGGCGCCGGCAGAATATTTCCCAGGGGGGGGGCAAAGACTACTCTAGGGGTGGGGGGCAAAGCCTACTTCAACGTATGGTTACCATGTTGGAAAGAGCAAAAAAGCAAGGGAAAACACTGCATACAAAAATCCAGGGGGGCATTGCCCCCCCTTGCCCTATGCTGCCGGCACCCATTCATACCTTATAAGTTATTTCAAACAGAATAGAATTAGTATACTAGTTTTATTGAGATTCGTGCAGCATTGTAAAGGAGGGACATTTGTAACACTTATGACAGCAAATTAACTTTCTTTGAGTAAAGGCTTTAAAACGGGCAGTGATATTTTTATTTAAAATTTTTTATTAAAAAGTGTATTTTTTTTTTACAAGCTTTCCTTCGATAACATTGATATTTCTTTTCTGTGAAAATCGTTGCTTCCCGGTATGGATTTTTGTAATAATGGCAGTAGATCGGCTTTTCGCTTGCGCCACGGAATTAAACTAATCTCATACAGTAAGTAATATAATAAGATTGTCCTGGAAAGTGTTTCATCTTCGGCGCGTTTGATATGACTTTGCGTTTATTGTTTCTTTATTATTTAACTGCAGGTGACGGTTTCAAGCACCATTTTAATACGATTTCTTTTCTGTTCTTAAAAGCCAACAACCAATAAGATGCTTCAGAAAAAGGCAAATGAAGTATAGTTTTATTATTCCAGCTGCACCATTGTCATAAAAAAAATGGTATGACTAATCAACTGCAATAGAATCCAACGCTAAGGTTTGAAGATTTAAGAGGCATTGCACGGGCAAATCAGAGGGTTTCCATCACCATCTCAGAATTTCATAATTTTTTTTTCTTGTGCTGTCTTACCCAAGGAAAGAGCAAATCTGAAATATTTTTTATTTCCCTTCTTTAGTTTCGGAGTTATGGGGGGTTAAAGTACCCTAGAGGAGTGACGTAGAAAAAATGTAGGACTATTTTTGCCAATTTACTGTCTGGACTGAGTGACTGGCTCTGAAGTGCTTCAAGAAATTTTTCTTTTTATCTGATAATATACCTTGGATATTAACATCTCAAATTGAAAATAGTCAGAGCCCCCAAATAACCCCCCCCCCAAATACCCCCAATTTTATTTTTAAAAAAATCAGTTTTTAAGAATGCTTTAAATCTTGACTCAGACATGTAGAAAAAATTTTTGCACAATGCAGTTATACATCATCATATAAAGTGAATCCAATGTTAAAATTTTTGAAGGCCCGCAGAGCCCCTCGGTAGGGTAATAAGATGAGATTGCTACGATGAAATATTTTCATGCAGTATCTGGCTCAGATTCTTGGCCACGCCACGCTACGCATAGATGACGCACAAACAGTTACTGCAGACAAGATATTTTTTGGTCCAATTGAATTTACTTCAGTTACTCCATTTACCATTACTAATGTAAAAAGTATCAAAACAGCTCACAATCAACTATGCAATAGACTCTATAATAAAAGTATATAAATAACCTGAGAATTCTTTTTTTTTTTTTTTTCATTTACATATTACTTTTTGTTTGAAAAAATGTTTGCCGATTTTGTTGTTAAATGATATACAAGTCAGAAATAAATGATGTAGATTTGTGACAACTTCTTTTATTCACAATATTATTTAATTTTTGTTTACTTTAAATGAAGTATAAGACATGGTAAATGTAGAGTTAATAAATTTATATAGTATTTCTTTCCTCATTTGGCGAATGGAGACACTTATGACATTATTTAACAATTATTTTGAGTGTTCCTGTAAATTATACTACATGCATGAATTTTAGCTTATGTTACTCAGAAATAGTGTAACTTTTTCAGTGGAAAAATCTTTAGAATCAGTTCAGTAGTTACAGAGATGTCCATATAGCGTAATGTACTAGAAATGTACCCTGTAAAAGAACTATTTATGCTAAATGCATAAAGGTAGTCTATAATACCCAGCAATAGTGTAGCTTTCTATCACTTAAAAAAGTTTTCGAATCGGTTCACTAGTTACAGAAATCCCCCATACTGCGTAATCTAATTCTTATGAGTGCCCTTGTGAAAGAACTATTTGTGATATATGGAGGATATATTTTGGATACATGCAGGATAAGTTCAATTTTCAATATTGCTACAGTCGATTAAACTTCTAAAAGTAACGCCAAAATGTTGCACGCGTGTCAGTGGAATGTTCCAAATAGGAAGGTACTTTTGGGGATTTTCCTTGGAAACAATTGAACCTTCAAAAAATGTTTTTTTCATAATATGAAACTACTGGGTTGATACTGCATCTCCATGCCAATAGTTTTCATGTGCAAAGTCGACTTCAGCTGTACCAATACTTCGAAATTGCATAAATTAGCGTTAAGGTCCATGTTTAGGGCCCCGTAGCGAGGGGCCCTGGGGGCCTTCAAAAATTTTAACGTTGGATTCACTTTATATGATGATGTATAACTGCACTGTGCAAAATGTTTTTCTACATCATGTCATCAGCATGTAAAGCATTCTTAAAAAGTATATTTTTTATGAAATTGGGGTATTTGGGAGGGGGGGGGGGTCTTATTTGGGGGCTCTGACTATTTTAGAATGAATTTTTAATTTGAGATGTTAATATCCAAGGTATATTATAGAAAAAATTCCCGGAAGCACCTCAGAGCCAGTCACAGTCGAGACAGTAAATTGGCAAAAATGGTCCTAAACTATTTCTACGTCACTCCTCTGGGGTACTTTGACCCCCAATAACTCCTAAACTGAAAGAGGGAAATCAAAAATATTACAGATTTGTTCTTTCCTTACTTAAGACCACACAAGAAAAAAATTCATGAAATTCTGAGACGGTGATGGAAACTTTTATTTTTCCCCCGATTTCCTCTTGCATTGCCTCTTAAACATCTTAAGCAATCTTCTCTTGCAAATCTTTCAAGATAAGAAAAATTTTAACTGATGTAAACATACATTTTTCAGATCATTCGTTTCCATATAACTGGTAAAAATTTTATTTTTGTCGTCTGCTATCTCATCTGAACATCAAAATATTTTTTTTTTTCAAATACAAAAATTCCTTTTTTACTTTCCGAACATGTACCATGTAAGGAAAGTATTGTAATCATGAAAAAATTCGACTTCGAGATTTTGGTGTATTTACACGTTTTGAGGTCTTCTGAATTCATTTATGCTATTTTTACAAGATGTATGTATGTATGTATGTGTGTGTGTGTGTGTGTGTGTGTGTGTGTGTGTGTGTGTGTGTGTGTGTGAACACGATAGCTCCTAAACGGGGGATTCGATTGAGCTCAAATTCGGTATATATGTTATAAACCACCGTCGCAAGACCGGTATTGATTTTGGTGTGTATAGGACTTATAGTTTTTCTACAGGGCTACGACAAAGCTTTCTTTTACATTATGGCCTATGGGAGGAAATTCTTGAAAGTGCGCTAGCGTTTAAACGGTGCATTGGATTGAGCTCAAATTCGGTATACATGTTACAAACCACCATCGTAAGACCGGTATTGCTTTTCATGTGTTTAGAACTTATAGTTTTTCTACAGGGCTACGCGAAAGATTTCTTTTACATTATGACCTATGACCTTTGATTGACCTATGACCTATGACCTATGATTACTTTATGACCTATTATTTACATTATGACCTATGAGAAACGCTCCCTCAACTTTTCAAAGATTCATTAATGAAGTTTTTTTTTCTTGGACTGGATTTTATTTTCTCATACTTGGATGATATCTTAATAGCATCGGAAACTGAGGAACAGCACGAGAAGCATCTTACGGAAGTATTTACTAGAAAAGATCGGAGGAAAATTCCTTGGACAGAAGAAGCAAAAAAATCCTTTGAAAAATGCAAAGACGATTTAGCCAATGCTGCTTTATTAACTTTTCCTAATCCAGATCTGCCATTAGCTTTATGTACAGATGCCTCTAATTTCGCAATTGGATCTGTTCTACAGCAATATGAAGACGGAGACTGGAAACCAATAGCATTTTATTCCAAAAAGTTAAATGATACTCAAAAAGCTTATAGCACATATGATCGGGAACTTTTAAGTATATATCTTTCAATCAAACAGTTTAAACATATGCTAGAAGGACGAGAATTTACGATATTCACAGATCACAAGCCAATTACATTTGCATTTTAACAGAAAAATGATAAAGCATCACCAAGACAATTAAGACATCTGCAATATATTTCTCAGTTTTCAACAAATATAAAATACATAACCGGGAAAGATAATATTGTGGCAGACTCTATGTCTTGAATTGAATCAGTTTCGGACATCGATTATGACAAAATAGCAGATAAACAAATCAATAATGAAGAATTAAAAGAATTACTAAATAGTAGCAAAAATTTAAATTTTAAACAATATTCATTGCCCTCTGAAAAAATAATCTGGTGTGATGTATCAACTTCAAATATTCGACTATTCATACCACAAGCATTTCAAATGAATGTTTTCCATAAAATGCATGGCTTGAATCATCCTGGCATCAAATCATCGATGAAAGAAGTTGCATCAAGATTCATTTGGAAGAATATTATAAAAGATATTAAAGAATGGGCTAAAACTTGCATTGCTTACCAGAAAAATAAAATTGTTAGGCATACACATACTAAATTCTCCTCATTTGAAGAACCTAATGAAAGGTTTAGCATAATTCATATAGATATAATTGGCCCTTATCCACCATCAAATGGCAATAAATATTGCTTAACTTGCATCGATCGTTTTACTTGCTGGATGGAAGTTATACCATTAGAAAATATCACCATGGAAACAATCACAAAAGCATTTTATGCAAACTGGATTTGTCGCTTTGGTGTTCCATACAGTGTGCACAGGCAGGGGAACTCAATTCAGATCACAACTTTTCAGAAGTTTGGGTGTTATTTGTGGAATTAAAATGTGCAAACAACGACGTCGTACCACCCACAAAGCAATGGAAAATTTGAAAGACAACACAGAATTTTAGAAACAGCCGTTAGAGCTCACAATTCAGTCAAATGGACCGAAACTTTACCAACAATACTCCTTGGAATACGGGCATCTCTGCTTGATGATACCAACTGCTCCATTGCAGAAATGGTTTATGGTAAATCACTGAAGCTACCAGGAGAATTCTTTCAAGAACCCCAAACCCAAGTGGAGCCAGATACTTTCACTGGTCAACTGCGAAAGCAAATGGAAAAATTAAGACCAATTAAAAGCCGACGTAAAAGAAATCAGAAAACTATTTTTCACAAAGATTTAGAAACGTGTTCCCATGTGTTTGTCAGAGTAGACCGTGTTAAAAAAGCTTTAGAACCCCCTTATGAAGGACCTTTTCCTGCGATTGCCAGAAACGAGAAATATTATACCGTAAGAATGAAAGAAAAGGACATTACTCTTTCCGTCGATCGTTTGAAACAAGCTTATATGTTAAATCTGTTGTAAATAGCATTTATGTAATTAGTTCATTTTAAGTTATTAACTTATATTAGTTCATTGTAAGTAACATTTATTTTTCTTCTGTATCGCAACTATGTAAATCCAGGGACATTACTACTAAGAAGTACAATAGGTCCCCAATACTACTTCCGGTACACTAGGATTTTTGGACTCACTTTAATAAAATCTCTCTAAATTGATGTTGAAACTTGTAAGCTTTGATAACCGTTACTTTTGGAATGATCATTAACCCTATATGAAATTATAGTCATTTTTGATGATATTTTCAACGTTCAAAAGTACCCGACTCCTTAATTAGAAACCCCATTATTTAATGCTGAATTTTAATATTTGAAATTCAAAATCAATAAGAATTGTGCGTTGGATAAGCTGTAGTTAAAAAAAGAATCATATAAAATTGTTTAAATAAAATGAAGTTCGATTTATATTAATAAAAAGAAAGGCTGACAGAAACATACGCAAGAAAAAGTCAGGGAAATGCAGTGTGGAAGTGTGTACAGTCAGGGAAATAAAATTGAATCCAGGATATCCGTATAAATATATATATATATATTTTTTCTCACAAATAATATTTTCTGTAAATTATTTTTAATTATTTATTTATTTACTAGCTGAAGTACCCGTCGTTGACAGGTTAGTACTGAATGCAAATTTCCAAAAAGCAAGAACTTTCGTCAGCATTGAAGGAGAACACAGAATGCATGTAGTATGTTGCGAAATAAAGAAAGCGAAGTTATAATTTTTATGTATTGTTAAAATACTACAGGTTAGAGAGTAACTAAGTAATATCATTTCACTCGCTTTGGTCGTAATTATGTGATGCGCGAACGAATATTTACGCATATTGAAATAATTTTCGCAAAATCTCAAAATTTAATCAATATTTTTGAAAAATTGGAAGCCTAGAATTTAAGTTGAGTGACAACCCATCATGTCACCAAATTTCGTTTCATTCCTTGCAGTCTTTATTTCGTGATGCTGGAACAAAATTTCAGCATTTTAAAACGATTTTCACAAAATCTCAAAATGTAATCAAAATATTTTAAAAATACAACGCCTATAAATTAAGATTAGCAACTGCCTATCATATCACCAAATTTCGTATCATTCGTATTAGTCGTTATTACGTGGTACTTGAAGAAATATAAACGTATTTTGAGAAAATTTTCACAAAATCTCAAAATCTAATAAAAATGCTTAAAAAATTGGACACCTGTAGTTTATGTTGCGCAAACAACTATCATGTGACCAAATTTCATATCATTCGCTTTAGTCGTTGTTACGTAATGCGTGAACAAAGATTCACTCAGTTTTAAACGATTTTCGCAAAATCTCGAAATCTGATCGATTTTTTAAAATTAGATGCTTATAGTTTAAGGTGAGTGACCACCTATCATTTCATCAAATATCATTTTTTCCCTTTGCAGATATTACGCTATGTACGAACACAAATTTACGCAGTTTGAAACGATTTTCGCAAAATCTCAAAATCTAATCAAGATTTTTTAAAACTTTGACGGCTATGTTTTAAGTTGAGTGACCAACAATCATGGTACCAAATTTCATTTCAATCGCAACAGTCATTTTTACATGATGCTCGAACACGAATTTACGCAGTTTAAAAACGATTTTCGCAAAATCTCAAAATCTAATCAAGATTTTTTTTTAAATCGGCGCCTATGTTTTAAGTTGAGAGACCACCAATCATGATACCAAATTTCATTTCAATTGCTTCAGTCGTTCATACGTCATGCTCGAACACAAATTTACGCAGTTTGAAAGGATTTTCGTAAAATCTCAAAATCCAATCAAGATTTTTTTTTAAATCGAAGCCTATGTTTTAACCCTTTAACTCGCAGTGTTCTCGCTCTGGGAACACCAAACTCTGACGTTTTGACTGTTGCCAGTCACGAAGAATAGATTTGATTTCTATGAAAATAGTTGCGGGTGACATAGCTCCACGAGAATCCTTTACTTTTTAACACGCCATTTCCCGTAAAAAAATGGTCACGATTCTTTTTGACAGCACTGACATCTGCTGAAAAATGGAAGAATGCGAGAACAGCTGGATACATTGCCCAATGCTGAAAAAAGGGCAGACGTCGCCATCGCTCGACTTAACTACCAGCAAGATGGCGGACGATCGAAACGTTGATCGGACAGAATGACAGAACGACAGACAGACAAACTTTTTTTTTGAGGCTCGCACCGGATTCCCAGGTGCTTGAAACGGATAGAAATCGCAAACTTTTTGTATTCCAAGAAATGTACAGACGACAATCTAATTTTATTTATATAGATTTATTTCATTTCATTTGTTTTTCTTTGTTCTATGCTTGTCGAAAATTTTGATAGTACATTCTCTTTCAGTCCAGATTAAGTAACTTTCTTATAATAATAGCAAGTGAATTTGCATTTTAAAAAAATAAATGAAAAATCCTGATTATTAAATTTTCGAGGTAAATTTGTTTTCTTTATGTGCACAAATTAGAACACCCATGCTATAGGTGATGTATGCATGAGACTTTGTTAATTCAAGTGTGGATGTCAGGTAATAAAATTAAACTTTCTTTATTTGGTCAATGTTAATTTTCAGCTCACATTTTCTAACTTGAATAACATTCCTGATCCTAGTAAAGTTTATCGTACCTTTTCTTTAGCCTAATTAAATGTTACCGTGCATTTCCATTAATTAAAAAGACATCTTCATATTACATCTTCCTCTTCAAAATACAACAAATTTTCAGTCTTCAAAGGACGGCCTTCTCAGGCTAAAAAATAAAATAATAAAAATCTGATGTGGACAGCACATGACTTCCTTGCACGTCTATTAAATCAAAAATATTTTCGGCGCACTTCATCTAAACTTATTTTGATTGAAAAAGATAAAATATCAGTAATAGTAAAGTTTAGCAAGTTCTAGCCAAATATTGCAATATCTCCAAGATGAGTTCACTTTGAAAGATTTCCTTCTGACACTTTATTTGGCGATATTTCACCAAAAGCAGACAAGCTTGAGAAAGTTTGCGAGATTTTGGGGATAGCCAAAATAGTCATTGACCACAGACTTTCAATGAATTGAAGGCATCCATACACCTAAATGTATTTTAAGTCATTTGCATGACCCTGTAAATAAATTACCCAGTCGATTGCAGTCAAAAAAGATATTGAAAACAGTTAGATATTACAATAGTTCTAAATACAAAAGTTCAAAATTCTACGGGTTAAAGTTTTAGAGTTATACAAAACGCAAAAGAATTTTTGGCACCAAAATTGGCGATATTTCGGCGAAACTCGCCACGGTCGACGACAAATGTTGAGATTTTAGACATGGACCAAACAATGACAGACTATTGCCATATTTGGCGATATTTCGCCAAATCTCCAAGAACGATGACAAATGGCGATATTTTGGACATGGACCAAATGACTGACTATCGCCAAATTTGGCGATATTCCGGCAAAATTCGCCAAGGTCGACGACAGACGGCGAGATTTTGGGCATGGACCAAACAATGACTGTCTACAGTTGTATTATATTGAAGATGTCCATAGACATTAAAATACTGAATTTCTTTTCGGTGGTCCTGTAAATAAACTCTCGAGTAGATTGGAACCAAAAATCGAGAAGCACAACCAGATATTGCAACAATCTTATACATGAAATTTCATAATAGTTTTTGAGATTTGAGAGTTAAATACGCACACACGTAAACCAAAAGTCGCCAAGCTTGGCGAGTTTTGGTGTACGTGAGGGAGGCACGTGACGGTGGTCGGATTATTACCTAACTTATATGGTAGGACGGTATTGTGTTTGAAATGCATGAATGCCCCTAAAATTGTCATTTACTGTAATGTATTGGAAATCTTTTGAGTGTTCCTGTAGCAGAACTATAAATGATAAAGACACTTCTTTTAATGAAGAAATTTATTTTGTAACTCTTCACAGAATATTTCGCTTCTGATTCGTTTGAAATAGCCCAATACCTCTAAAATACGCTTAAATGAATTTCGGCCCATAGAGCGTAATGTATTTCGAATCTTTTGGGCGGTCCTGTTAATTATAACTATGCAGTCGAATAAAACCGAAAGGAGAGGTGTACAATTAAATTTTACAGCAATCCTAAATATAAAGTTTCAACATTCTACGACCAATAGTTTTTGACATATGCGAGTTTAATGTATTTCGCTCCATAGAGCGTAACGTATTTAAAATCTTTTAGGCGGCCCTGTAGATAAACCATAGAGTCGATGGGCACCAAAAGGGGAGGTGTCTATCTAGATGTTACAGCAATCCTAAATATAAAATTTCAACATTATACGACCAATAGTTTTTGAGATATGCGAGTTACATACATACGTACGTACGTACAGACGGCATGGAAAAACTGCCCACAATAGACTCGCCGCTGGTCAAAATGAGTTGCAGACGCGTTTATATGATCGTGCATGCTAGCTTACGATGAGATGCATCGCAAAAATTCTTAAAAGTAAATTTAGAGGTAGTCAAAATCGGTTTTTTCGTCGAAATTTGGCCCCCGAAATTTTTCGGGATCACATTACATCCTTATACTCCGTACAAGGAAGTAAAAAGAAAATTGTTTTCTCTTTTTAAACTCCTGCTGTGCCAGCTTTTTACAAAAAACTGAAGCCAAAGACGTACATTCAGATACACCACGACTTAAAATATTGACACAAAAAGGACACACCTGCATGATTCACTAAGCCAAGTGCATACTTTCAGTCTGAATTTAAAATTAATTTAGTTCTATCTTTGGTAACGCCTCTTCCTGTCCGAAATCTGGAAGAGTAAAATTATGTTCACGGTATTGCCCAGTTCAGTTACAGTGATCACTTGACATTATTTTGATTTATAACATCATTTATTTTTTAATCTTTTTAGCTGATGCTGATGGATTACCGTATTTTGAGCCCAATCTGCAAAGGTGTAAATTATTTTTTGTAAAAGGATTTGCTCTTTTTCTATATCTGTTACATTATGTAACAAAATAATTACTGCTTTGTACATCCTAACTAATATTATAAATGCGAAAGTGAGTTTGTTTGTTTGTTTGTTTATGACGCTTTCACGCCTAAACCGCTGAATAAATTATGATGAATTTTGGTTTTGGATATAGATGCGACCCTGGAGAAGGTTATAGGCTACTTAGAATTTAGATTTTTAATTACTTCTTTAATTATTAATTTAAAACCATTTTTACGTTGCCATGCTTGGCGAGTTTCGCCCGTATCAAGTGATTCATATTTTAAGCTAATAAGAATGCTATTTTTTCATTGAAGAAGCACGTGCATCCGAAAAACATTAAATAATACGAAAGGTATGCCAGTTTTATGCCAAATCTATCTATCTCTAATAATAAAAATGAATGTTCTCCAGATAAATCTACAGAAAGCAGAGCTTTTAAAATTTGAGCATGACTGGGCCCATGACTTCGGTAAAGTGTACCTGAGGCTCAGAAATTTTAATTATTTTTCTAACTATTAATTAAAAACCGTTTTATCGCCCGCACAAAATGATTTATGCTTTTGAAATAAAGCAGAAATTCTATTTGCAAAATCACATGCATTTGGAAAACATAAGTATGGAAATGATGTTGATTTTACGACAAATTAAAAAGCATAAATAAAGAACAGTGTACTTACGTAATTATCCCGGCGGTCCGCCAAGACGAGCTATTTTTTTGCCGAGATAAATGCCGGGCACATGAAATTATTAATGGTTTTGAATACGATTGGCAACAGTTTGGCAAATCATTTGACGAAAAAACAGTTTGGCGGGAATGACCGCCGGGATAATACGTAAGTACCAAGAAAAGTCCAGATGTGTTTCTTAAAGTTCATAAATTTCCAAATCCTACCAATAATATAAATGTGTATGTTTATGTGTTTGGATGTTTTTGACTGAATCACACAAAAATGGTTGGAAAAATTTGTATTGAAGAAAGCTTATGCCACTGGATTAACATACAGGCAACCTTTCAAGCATATAGCATAAATAATTCTTTTACAAAGACACTCAAAATAATGCTAATGCATTGCGCTCTATGGAAATTTCTGTAGCTACTAAAACCGATTTTAAAACTTTTTTCACTGATTGAAAGTCTAGGCCTATATGGTCCTAGGCCTATAGTTCCTAGGCCTATAGGGGAATTCCTTTGTGTGGAATTTTCTAAGGGATCCTAGCCCGTATTTCTCGCGAGGTTTTGGAAAAAAAACACGGAAAACTGCGAGCGTCCTAAGTCGACAGGCGTGACCGGAGTTTGAACCTGGCACCTCCCGCCTCCCAGTTTTGAGAGCAGAAACCTCTTAGACACTGGGGGAACCCTGAGTGTTTATAGGCTATCTTTTATGCATATATTACAAATAGTTCTTTTACAGGGATACTCATAAGAATTACATTACGCTCTATGTGTATCTCTGTAAGTACTGAACCGATTCCAAAACTTTTTCACTGATAGTAAGCTACACTATTCTTGAGTATTATAGGCTAAAATTCATGCATGTAGCGCAAATAGTTCCTTCACAGGAACACTCAAAATAATTATAATACATTACGCTCTATGGGCATCTCTTTAACTACAGAACCGATTCTAAAACTTTTTTCGCTAATAGAAAGCTAACACTATTCCTGATTAACATAGGCTAAAATTCATGCATATAGCATAAATATTTCTTTTACAAGAACACTCAAAACGGTTCGCAAATACTGTCGCAACTGTCTGTATTCGCTAAATGTCTGAAAAAAAATCTAAATTTAGTAATTCTGCATACTCTCTTATTTTAAATGAAGTATACTACCATGCATTATACTTCATTTAAAATAAGTAAAAAGCAAATAATACTTAAATGCAGTTTTCTTTAGTCGCAAGCATATTTGTTATTCACACATGCTTCGTTTCTCTCGGGACCTAATTCTAAAGCCGACGCGGATGAAGTCGCGGGTAGCCGCTAGTAAGATAATAATAACAAACCAACAAGATAAGGTATTTTTTCCTAATACATTTTCGTTTCCATAAGATCCTAATTCTTCTTTTAATATTGGCAATTTCGATCCTTAAATCTGTTCAATTATATAATCGATTAAAGTGTAATATGTAAGAAGTAAATTAATAATATCTTAAAATAATTTAAAAAATGTCTTTCCATATACATATATTAGGAACATAGAAAGGGTGACCATAGAGACATGATCACACCCCGAAATTTCGAATTTTGTTAATTGGATGTCAATAATCAAGGTTTTCTTTGAGAAATTCTACCTTTCCCACATATTGGGCCTCTTTCCGAAATGTTTTCTGGCTACGTCCCTGACATACATGTTACTCTGAATGATATAAAACAGCAATTGAAATACATTTTGATAGGTTCACAATATAATTTAATAGTTTCACATAGTTAACAGTTTCAACTGAAAAATACAGTAGTAGAAAATTACGAATTTGGCAACCTGCGACTTGAAAACTTTCTGCCATCGATAAAATCTGCTGTTTGGTTTCTTTGTTAACTGCGTTATTGTCTTAGTAAACTGCATTTTTTTATTTAACAATATAAAGATTGTTATATATGTTTATTATTCAATAATTTATACACATTTATTAGTGTTTATTAAAAATTAGGCATGCCTGTCAAATATGCTTAGAAAATGAACCAGTATTCGGAAAAAAACTAATATAAATCCATTAAACGCAGGAAATGACTAACAAGAACCCTGTGAATATATTTTTTATGTCGAAAAATTTTAGTATTTATCTCTTCATAAGCAGTCCTGATAGAAACGTAACTCATAAAATTTGTTAGGAACACTTTTTCTTTCAAATGGCCGGGTCAACGTCCTGCTGTAGGCTGTTATGAACATAAAATTCCCTATAATTACATAACTGATTACCCCTCTTCTCCATAAAATTGATTACCCTCCATATAATTGATTCATTCCATAAACATACAAGCATGATAAAGAATGAAATTCATAAAAATTGTTATGAACATAAAATTCGTCAGCGATCAGTCTGTTTGCACTCCATGCGTACTTAGATGCTTCATTTTAGTGCTTTGATGCAGGATATAGTTACTAGCTCTAATGTGTTATTAATAACAAACCTGAAAAAGGTTCAATCATGCTGTTGTTGTCATGTAATTCAAATATTCGACCATTACACAGTAGCAATAGCCTGCATTTGTATACTTTTGCTGATGGTTGCTCATCTTTTTGTCAATGAATAGTTTGATCAATATACATATAAAATTTTCTTAAAAGATCTTGTGCTGCTCCGCAGGTTGCGCTCAATATGTAGTAGAGGAGACCTGCAAGGGCCGGCTAGGCCGCGGTCCGGGTACAGGTACTGGTACAGGAACGGGATTTATAAATCAGTTGTTAACCCTTTGAGGCGCAACCCTTTCCCCAGCTGCCGTCAAAAAAGGGCCTCTAGATCTGTGGCACGCGATGAACGTATCGATCGTCCGCCATCTTGCTGGTAGTTAAGTCGAGCGATAGCAACGGCTGCCCTTTTTTCAGCATTGGGCAATCGATCCAGCTGTTCTTGCGTTCTTCCATTTTTCAGCAGATGTCAGTGCTGTTAAAAATAATCGTGACAATTTTTTGACGGGAAATGACGAGCTAAAAAGTAAAGGATTCTCGTGGAGCTATGTCACCCACAACTATTTTTATAGAAATCAGATCTATTCTTCGTGACTGGCAGCAGTCAAAACGTCACAGTTGGGTGTTCCCAAATTAACGGGTTAAAGGGTTAACGGGCCGGACTCGTGTCTAGCGTTAATTTTGTTTCGCCTTCCTGAAATGCGCAAAAAAAGTTAATGTTAATAACTTTGCTTAATATAAAATGCTTGAAAAAATTTATTCATCGATCTATTTGGTCGTCTTTACATATTTTTTTTAATTTCTGGAATTTTCGAATTTTTACTCAAGTAAGGGTCAGTACGGGCTGGGCCGTGATGTTTGTTTCAAATGTGTTACGAGCTCAGACCGTAACACATTTGTAACAGTCACAAAAAATTCAAGAATCGTCGGGCTCTGGCCGCTCCTCAATTTCAGGGCCGCGCATATATTTAATATATAGGCGTTACATGGGCCCATAAAGTTTAAGTCCCTTAAAAAAAATTCAGATCCTCATAAGAATACTCTCAGTTATAAATACTTTCTATCAGGCGTTTCTTAAAACTTATGTAAACCAGTCCCCCTCCTGAACAAGATTTTTTTTTTCCCGTCACTCCGACGTTAACCCTAGAAGTTTTACGTTGTTCTAGAAAGTTAATTTCTGTCACAATGATCTCGTAACAACATTGTTATCATAAAGCTTGGTAAAATGGTAAAGCATACAGTGTCGCCACCTTGCTAATGGATGTAATAGAAACATAAAACAACAAATTCAATGGCAAAAATTTAAATCTTATAGAATAAAGAATGAAATTCTGTTTGTTTGTTTTGTTTGTTTGTTTTGTGGATTTGATTCGTATACAAATCCACAAAAATGGACCTATCGCCTGAAATTTTAGTACAGATGGTGTAAAATAATATAGAATAACTCATAGTCCACTTAAAACTTTGAAAGTCCACCGCCCGTTCCCGGGAATTTAAGAGATTTTTTATGCTCTTTCACGCAAAAATCTTTCCGTAATTGAACCCCTGTAGTGAAAAAAGTGTGAAATAAGATCATGGTTGCCAATGTGTGGCGATTTTTTGCCGAATAAAATGTCGTTCGTATACAAATCCACAAAAATGAACCTATCGGCCTGAAATTTAGCACAGATATGTAAAATAATATAGAATAAATCGTAGTCCACTTTAAAACATTGAAAGTCCACCGTTCCCCCCGGAATTTAAGAGATTTTTTATGCTATTCACGCAAAAAGCTTTCCGTAATTGTAACCCCTGTAGTGAAAAAAGTGGTGAAATAAGGATCGGTGGTTGCCATGTGTGGCGATTTTGCCGAATAAAATGTTTTAAATTCT
Organism: Cheiracanthium punctorium; assembly: GCA_038373885.1. NCBI lineage: Eukaryota > Metazoa > Arthropoda > Arachnida > Araneae > Cheiracanthiidae > Cheiracanthium > Cheiracanthium punctorium. Next base: position 8,142 of record JAWZYV010019131.1, on the reverse strand, counting down.
CAAAGTAAAAATAAAAGAATAATTAAGTGGTTTTTTTTTTGTTAGTTTATATTCATAAGGTTATTTTTTTTAATTATAAATATCGTGTGCATGGGGAAATCAGAGCAGGAATGTAATGCTTTACACGCAAAACAATAAAGAATTGAAGATTTTCCGAGGCTAATAGGGTAAATTATTTTAGTTTGGCGAAAAAAATAAAATGGCCTCAAATGCCGATTTTGTGAAAGGTGAGTTCTAGCGGTTGGCCACAGTAATGTCGTGCTTGGCGCAATTTGATTGAGAGCTTAAGGAAATAGATTTTTTGAAAACAAGTTGCGAAAGGGTTTATTAGAATACAGCGTTAAATGTTTAATGAGCCGTGAAGAAATAATGCAGTTATTAAGGGATTTCAATTGATCTATCTCCAGAATTCTCGCCAAATGAGTACATTGATTTAAGTTGGGGGAATTCCGCCAAATTTCAGAAAATTGAAATCTTCTCATTTAGTACATCGGAGTAATGATGAATAAAACACGTTATAGTTGATAATTTTAAAAAATTTCGGCTGTATTAAGGGATTCAACTTTTCAAATAAAGGCTTGCCTTACTTTTTCGCGGTCGGAACCATTTTCCCATATATTATTGCTGGCTAAGTCAATGCTTCGAATGATTTCCTGAAAAAACGCTTGCAAAATGGCGTATGTTGGCACTTTGGCGAGGCTTTAGATTTGAAACTGGATTTTATTTGAGACTGGGATATATAATGAACACTGGTTATAGATAAAAATGAATGTTGGGTATGAGTGTATGAGGTTTGAAAAACTCCAGCACCAGTTGAGCACGCGTGTGCACCATGAAATTTGGCGTTCAGCCTAAGTCTTTATGATGGAGAAGCTTTTTTAGGCTATCCGTTTTCCCTCTAACTTGCCACCAGGTGGCGCAGCAGAACGTCTAATTCTATTCCGTTTAGGCCGTTTTGCTATGCGAATATCGTCCAACCAGATTTCGATGAAATTTGGTACAACGCGAATATAGAACACGGAGAATATTTTTCACTATCCATTTTGCTGTAACTTGCCGCTAAATGGCGCTGAAAAGCATCAACTTCTATACCGTTCGACCGAGCGGCATCAAAAAATTTTTATACTTACACATTTGAGCACGAAGAATATATTTCTAAACTGCGTTCCTTTTTGATGTTACTCACCACTAGATGACACTGCAATGCATTATTATTTTATCTCGCCACTGGATGACGCTGCAGCAGGCCAAATTCTTGACCATTCAAACGGTCGCTATGAAAATCAGTATACATAGCTATTTGAACAATGAGAATATTTGGCGTTATCCATTTTGCTATAACTCGCCACTTGACGGCGCTGTAGGCAAATCATGTACTTTATTGAACCACTAGATGGCCCTGCAGTGTATCACTTCTTGACTGTGCAAATGATCGCTAATGAAAATAGGGTATACATAGATATTTGAACACGGAGAAGAGTTTGGCGCTTTCCATTTTCCTATAACTTGCCCTAGATGTCGCGTCAACACATGAAGTTCAGGACTAGTCCAGCCGATAGTCATGAAAAATTCTGTATATCATCGATATCTGAATGCGAAAAATATTTCGCCGTATCCGTTTTGCTATAAACTCGCCTACTAGATTGCGCTACGCCGCATGGCCTTGTGCACCGTACAAACGATGTGCCTTGCAATTCAGGTATGCATGATTATTGGACACAATATAACGCGATATCCACGTTACACTATTTCTGTTTATTACAATGAATAGTAATCACCACAAAAATCGAAATATCAAAAAGTCCATTCATTCCCGTGCGAAGAACGGGTACTTTCAGCTAGTAATATATAAAATGTAACATCTTTTTTACACTTTACAACAAGTTTGAAAAGCGTTTATGATTCATTTGTTTGTCTGTCCATCGTTTCAACTGCCGTAAATATGCATCGGTTACTACCAAATGTATAACATGTTATTCTAATGTACTAGTACTGTACCATTTACCCTGTGAAAAGGGTGTACGTAAAACCTAGAGATTTTTTAGAGGAGCACCCAAAATATTTCTAGTGGCATTATGCTCTATGGGCATGTCATTCTTTAAAGCGCACTTTAGAGATATTACACTATTTCAAACGAAACAAAATTTATTTATGATCTTGAGGACTACACGATAAATCGAAAAGAATATCTCAATCATTTTTAGTTCAACTGCACACCACTCCAAAATATTAAATTGCATTACGTTCAATTGGCAGTTTATTAACTTATGGTCCGACGACGGTCATGTGCCTCCCTCAAAAAATGTACCAAATATCGCCAAGCTTTGGCGATTTTTGACAATATGGCGCAGACACAAAGACAATATTGACAATGGACAAATTATGGATGCGTAAAAAAATGCCAAAAATGAACCCTTCTTGCGATATTTTCATTATTTTGAAGAAAAATTTTAAATTGGTGTTTCCTGATGCTACCAAAGAGTTTGCAACAAGTTGGCGGCACAGAAATGCTACTCCTTCGGGCCGAAAGAGGTATAAAACGGTCTTCTGCAGGTATAGAAGATCCGTGGTCGTCCTGAATATGTCTTCTGGACACAGAAGCTTCGGGTTTGATATTGATTCCAGAGACGGTGGACCACCCTGCGAGACAGATTAAGACGCCTAGCAGCAGTCAGCCTGTGACTAACCCCATTTCCATCCACCCGACCGCCCACCACCTTAACCCTTTTAAGGCGCAACTCTTTACCAATGGCTGAAAAAATGGCAGCCGATTGCACATCGCTCGGCTTAACTACAAACAAGATGGCGGACGATAGAAACGTTCATCGCGTGCCACAGATCTAGAGACCCTTTTTTGACGCAACTGGCTGTGCCGCACAGCCAGCTGCGTCAAAAAAGGGTCTCTAGATCTGTGGCACGCGATGAACGTTTCGATCGTCCGCCATCTTGCTGGTAGTTAAGTCGAGCGATGGCAACGGCTGCCCTTTTTTCAGCATTGGGCAATATATCCAGCTGTTCTCGCATTCTTCCATTTTTCAGCAGATGTCAGTGCTGTTAAAAATAATCGTGACCATTTTTTTACGGGAAATGACGTGCTAAAAAGTAAAGGATTCTCGTGGAGCTATGTCACCCGCAACTATTTTTATAGAAATCAAATCTATTCTTCGTGACAGGCAACAGTCAAAACGTCAGAGTTTGGGGTTGTTCCCAGAGGTCGGGACACACTGCGGCGCGTTTAAAGTGTTCACGGAATGGGCCAAACAGCTGCTCTCAAGACATTTGTGGGACATCCTATTGGGCATATTTGTCCAACCGAATCTCGCTAACAAAAGTTGTTAAATCAAGTTGCAACAAGTTTACACTCGTAATTACGGCGAGCCCTGCATATTTGGCATATTTTCCTCTCACTCATATATGCCTGTGATCTTTTCTATAGTTAACAAAAAAAGTGGTAGCTATGCATTTTTAGCAATGAATTTGCCATAAAGTTCATTTTTATTCATTTATAATAAACTACACTCATGTCCATAAATTAAGGATAATGAAGTTCGAGGCAAAGAAAGAGAAAGAGCAAAACAAATTTGACTTATTTGTAAATGTCGTATTTATTAAACATAAAAGTTAAAGAGCATAAAAGGATGCTATAGTGTTTTGACATAATTAATGAAGAATTTGCAAGTTTTACCTCCCTTGAACCAAAATTTCAAAAAAGAACCTATTTACAAAAAAACAGTATAAACATTGGTTAGTAGGATGGTTAATACGGAGTAGTCTCCCGGACGATGCATTACAGGCTTGAACAACGCCTAGGCATGCTGAGTGTATCAAATGATCAATCTGATCTTGGGTAATATTGGGCATCCACTCATCAAGCAATGCACCTTCCGAAGTTCCGGTAAGACAGGTGAGGAGGGTGTTGACGGGCTGCAATTCGTCCCGGCCCTAAGCTTATGCCCACACATGCTCTATTGGGGGATTCAAGTCCCGGTGAGTATGCTGGCCATTTGCAATACGGGTGTATATCCTCCGATTGAAAGGCATTCGTTCCTACAATGTTTGCAGCGGTGAGGACGGGCGTTGTCATCCATAAACACAAAATCTGGCACCCATGGCGCCCCCGAAACAAACGTACATGTTGTTCCCAGAAATGACCTCCCGATAGATTTGGCCTGTCCATCGTTACAAACTCTGAACATGCAGGTTCAGTTCTGGAACCAAAGAAATAATGTCCTCCGTCCCCACGAGGGTGCGCCATCCTGCACCACCGTAACGGTGTCCTTTCCAATGGTGTTTTTCTTGTGTGGTAACGGGTACCTGGCGCTCCTCCAGATGAAGTGTCCGGGCGAGAATCAGACTTCCAAACTAAACCTGGACTCGCCGGAAAAACATCACACAAGACCACTTGTTGGTCGGTGTCCACCAATGCGCATGCATCTCTAGCTCCAGGGTTAATCGCAAGGCGACAGTGAGTTTGCGGTAAGTGGAACACAGTCTGACGGCCTACCGAGCATATAGGACCAATGTGGCACCTAATGCGTTCTGTACACGGTCTGCCTTGAAACTGTCGTAGCCGGTAGCTGAAGAGAGCTGACCGAGACAGGTCTGATGCTGTCACTTTCCGTCTTGTTTCATTTGGCAGTAACTGCCAAATACGCTGGCCTCATTGGGCGTTTGGTAACTCGAGGGGCGGACCTGTGCTGTAACGTCTACCTCACATTACCAATCATCTTGGAATCCGTTTGCCAAAGCCTGGAGATGACCACTCTGGGGCGATTCCCAAGGTTCCGCGGATACTCTCGCAGCTGGGTTACGTCCACATTCCAGTCGTCCGATAATTCTGCCACGTAAAACATTCATCCAACTGCCTCCTTTGTGCCATACCTATGCGGTTTTTGCACTGAAAAGGCTTTCACAGCGCTTTGTGAATTCCAATTTGTACTTCTTTGGCTTCACCATTCCTTATATCACCCCTCTCTTACACGTCTCGTCATTGTGATCGGTACCATCCACGCCATCTGGTGTGTTCCTGTAATTTGCATATTCTTCTTCAAGAATGTGTGTGGATTTTTATTTTATGAGATCAAGTTTCTGTGATGATTCTGAATTATCCCTTAATTTTATGGGACATGAGTGTATAAATTTATTTTGAGTGTACATTTTTTATGGTGAGGCTTCGAAAAGCAATGGTAGTTCCTTAACTTTTGAGGAGAGGCCAGTTGTATGAGTATAAGGGGATGGGGGGGGGGGGGGGGATGGTGTGAGCCTAATAATGAGGAATTGAAAAAATAAAGAATTAAAATTTAGTGCTCGGCGTTTATAATCTCGTGTCCACATTACTAAGTTTGGAAAATATCTAAAACATGTAAAATTAGTTGTTAGTCAGCACGAGGAAATACTTATTCTATTACCGCTAGGGTCGCTGCAGGTCACTAGGATTTCCAATGGTTTACATAATTGAAAGTCTTATTTGTGGGTACGCAAATCTCCATTATAGTCAGCTTATGGAGAATAGTCCTCTCCTCTAAATGTATCTCCGTGTGTGTAAGCCTATTTAGAGAAAAATACATGTGTTGCATATTGTACAGAGCTTACGAAATTTTCTAACAATAGACTAAAGCTGTTGTAAACTAATATGTATATTATAATATATGTATAAAACTACCGGCCGCTGTTCGAGCCTCGTCAGGGGGAGACACCCCCCCTGACCCCCCTAATTTTTTAGTTTCATTATTACCCTATTAAAACGATATTTATTGACTATGTCTTTTCTTTTATACATTACAATAGATTAAAGCTGTTGTGAAATAATAGTTTTTTAAATATATGTGAAAATTTTGTGGGAACAGTTTGTGTCGGAGACAATTTTCCAGTAGAGTGGGGGTGAGTAGATAAAATGACATAGTCCATTTTATAATCAATATTATATTAAGTTGCCATACTTTTATGTTCGCATTTTTGGGACATCATTTTTCGGACAATTTTCATATTAAAGGGGGTGTGAAATAAAATGTACATAGTCATTAATATTGTTTTATTGAAAAGTGGTTTTATAATCAATATACTTTTGGCATGTTGCGAATGCAGAAGGTTGGAAAGCGCTTTAATGGTGGATGATTTTTGAGTCATAAACTATCCTTACTTTGATTTTGTTTTCAATTTCTTCGTCTAGTTCGCGAACTTTCTATCTGTTGGATTCAGGTGTTATTCGTTCACAAACTGTGGCAAAGTTGTAATATTTAAATTTTCGTCTGTATTTTCTTTCTAGAAATATTATTTATTCTGTAATGGAATCACGTAAGTAAAGACAGCTGATATTCGAATCACGTGCAAGTCAGCTCTCAAAGGCAATAAGAGTTAAACACGTTAAAATCTGTGCCTGAGCAGGTCAAATTTTCAATGAAGCACTGTGTAATAAAATGTTTTATTATACGTGAGTCATAGCCCCATAGTTATTATGGTTGTGGAAAAAAATTTGAAAACACAAAAACGTGTTGGCCGTATAATAACCAGAAACCAGGCGGTTCTGGAATAACTTACTGTTGCACCATCTGTCAAAAAAACAAAAATAGTACTAGTTGCAAGCATCGCCATATAAAATTAAAGATTAAAACGATTAGCAGTGTCAGACTGTCTTGTTTGAAGCCGATGGTTTTTAAAAACTTAGTAATCGAAAAAAGTTTGGAATTTTTCCTCCCATCTATTATACGTCGCCGTTTCTAATTCTCCCTTTTCTATAATTTCCTTAAAAGCGACAAGATGTGGGCAGGGGGGCTTAACATGAGAGCCTAATTGCTTGAATGCTTATTTCTAGGTAAGTCAGTTCGAGATCTGATAAAAAACCTTTTTTTTCATTATTTTGATTTCAATCTAGTTAGAAATCATCTGTTGTCTATCACGTTTAAAATGCATTAAGAGCCTTCTCACTCTACTGAACGGCACTATTGGGATAAACGACCGAGACGTGAGCACAATACGGGAAGGACCTGGGTAGTAGAAATGGTGCGAAAAACATCTTGCTTTTTTGACAATTCGGAAACGTCACCATGTTGGCAATAGTTGCGATTTTGATAGTAAAATTAAACCTTGAAATTTGGATGAAATTGTTTAATATCTTAGGCTCCTCAAGATCCACGAATTTTGGAAATTATAGGAAAAAATGCTTTAAAATCAACTGCTCTTTTCATTAAAAAAAAAAAAAATATGAAATGTCACCAGGTTATTTATTTGCACTTTTGAGTATATAAACATTTGTAAAAAAGCTAGCCGATGCAAAATTAATTCTTAGGCCTCCCAAATCCCTTAAAGTTTGCATTTTTACTCAAAAATGCCCGATAAATTGGATAAACAAACTCGTCTACATCCACTTCATTACAACATGAGCTTGATATTAACAAATCTCACCCTCTCACGTACTTTTGTAAAACATCGTCCTGATTTTCAGCTTGCATTCTTCTTTAAATTATTACTCCCCCCCCTCCCCATTCTATCCCAGAAAGATCCTGATTTCATTCCACAGCGTTCTCAGCTGATTTTGAAACCTAAGTCTCAAATAAAATTATCTGTGTTTTCCAGAAAGTGTGATAGGCGAAGCGTCAGTGATCGAGCTGCAGCTGATCTTGCGTCAGCTTTGCTTCATGATGTAGTGAAATATACAAGAACAGACGAAAGATAACAGTACACCTGTTATTGATCAGTGTAAAATTCGGACGAGGAAAGGACTAAAGACACGTCAAGCAATTCAAGGTGAGGTAAATACGTCGGTCACAAGGGCGGTTTAAAGGGGGGGGCGGAAGGGGGCGACCGCCCCCCCTTTCGAGTAAATAGAATGAATGTCAAACAGATCCCTATTTTACTTCCATAACATCGATGTATATGTCAAACTTCTAGCTAACTGCCCCACCAGACAAAACTTACCCCCCCCTCGACAAACTTGCATTAATCCGCCACCTGTCTGGTCACAAAGATCATAGCTTTCTTTTTTTGACAGGAAGAAGGAATGAAACGGCTTACAATTGAAGGGTCCACGGGAAGAACCGATGAGAGTACACTTTTCGTCAATGTTGAGGTTCTACTGCATTCTGTTGTTCATTAGTGAACTATTAATATCCTTAATCCATAAGGGAAAGAACGATGAAATCCACT
>JAWZYV010019130.1:0-16243 GCA_038373885.1 Cheiracanthium punctorium | reverse complement strand
GAAATCACTCCAAAAATCAAAAAAATCTATCTCATTATAGGAACCAAAACTAGTAACTATTTTACTCGCGTAAATGAAGCTGCTAATTAAGAAAAAATAGAATCTGTCATTCATAACCTTATTTACTACATTTTTCACTTTTCTGTTTGTAAACGTGAACCCGCAGTCACGGTTCGATTGGACTGATAGATATTGTGGATTATGCTAATAAGCAACCTTTTCAATTTCAAATTTAATAACTTCGTATTCGCGTTGAGTAGAGCAAGGACATAAAACTGGTCATGTCATAGACATCATTAAACTTCATCACAGAATATTATTTTTTATAAATGTCATTTATAAAAGAAGTAGTGGGTTTTGCTAAATGTTATTGTTTGCTAATATGTATGCTTTGCATTACACTTTTTTTCTCTCCTGATTTTGTTTTGATCTAAGAAATTATGAGCCTAAAACAGCATTTATTTAATGTACAGATCGTAAGAAAAGTTATTCATATCTATCTATGCAGTTAAGCTGAAATAATAGTTTGTATGATATTATAAAAACAATTTTTTATTCTTTGAATTTAAATTGATGTCCGAATAATTTTATGTAAGGTAGCACCGGAATAGATGGACCACCGGGGGAGATGGACCAGCCAAATATTTAGTTAATGCGCCTCTCCATATGCTACTCAAAAAACAGAATAATTTTTCAGCTAATTATCATTATTGCTGTAGGTGAGTCATAATTTTTTTCATATGGTTATAATTCTTCTATTAAAAGTTTTATTTTATACGTGATCTATCTAGTTTTGATGATGTAATTTCGGGAAACATGTACTTCCAAATAACCTAAAATGACGACGTGAAATCCACAATTTAGAGTCAGGGTGGGTTGTACTGGTCATGCGGAAGATCGGGAGAAATGGATCGCGCCTAGGTAGAGAGATGGACCACGTCTAGGCCGGAGAGATGGACCAGGTTGTGTGTCAATTTTAAGTCATACCACATAAAAACAATTTCATAAAATTTAACATAGTAATTCATGTAAACTTAATAAATTAATTAAAATTAATTTAATTGCAGGTAAGTTAATTTTAATTTTCATGTAATGAAAATAAACATTTATAAATTTAATACGTGTACAACTTTCTAATTATTTTATGGGTGTCCACCTTTCCCATTCATAATGGTCCATCTCACCCGAAGTAGCTGGGTGAGAGGAACCACATAGTAAAAATTTTTAAAAATCATAAAAAAATTCCTTTACATATATGATCTTCTGCGTTAGGATTTTTGTAAGAAATATCATACACTATAAGTATACACTGTGAAAAGTAAAAAATATATAGGCTTTTAGAGAACGAAGAAAAAACGGGGTCCATCTCTCCCGGAATTACCCTATAGAAAAATGAAGAATGACTTTTGAATGACATAATTAATAATTAATAAAACTAAATAATTAAATAAATAAATAAAAATCACAGTAATCTCAATTTACACCACTGATTTCATTGATTTTTTATTGGTAAAATTCAATATAAAGGACTCTCTCTTTCTTTCTTTCTTTCTTTTCTTTTGTTAAATTTCAGTTGAAAATATAAATAGCTTTTTCCAATTACGTGTTCCTTTTTAAATTAAAATAAGAATAAAATTAATAAATAAATATGTATACAGGGTTTCCAAAAGGGTGGTTAAAACGCTTTAATTTTTTATCTATTAGCGATAAATGGACAACGTAAATTGAAAAAAAAAAGATTATTTAAAAAAATCCTCTTTCAAATTATTAAAAAGTTACACTTTTTAAATTTTTATACGTCCCCTGTACAAAAAAATACACCCAATTAGTAAAATGAGCTTCATACGCTGACTTGGTGATGTACAAAATTTGAGAATCATATCCTAAAGCGTGACTCACGTTGTCACTGGCTGGAATTTCTCAAAACTTTTTGCGCATTCTATCATCGTCAACTCTGTTTCAGAGAAAGGAAAATATGTGTCACACTCTCTAATTAACGCCGAATAACATGCCTTATTGTGAACACCGTCACAAGGACAGGATAAAAAGGAAAAAAAATGTCCAGAATGTTCCGCAATGAAAACAGTGTTGACAATGACTCAAATTGTTCAGTCTTCCATATAAAAAAAAAGAGAAGAAAAAGTTTTCCTAGTTATATGTTGTTATATAAAAATCAGTTCACTCACAAATATGAAACAATCGCGTTAGGGAAAAAAAAAAAGGGTGATATTTTATCAAAGAGTAAGACACGTTGACACTCGCAAAATGCACACTTCAAGGATGGGGAAAAACTTTGACAGTGTAGATATCCCACAGAAAAAGTATTTCTATGGTGGGTAGGTAAAACGGGAAGAGCATTTCTGAGAAATACGACCTGATTCAATTCATTTGACATGCATGTGCCTAGAATTATTTGAGACAGATTTTACCGTACGGAGCTTGACCCTTTAACGCGCAGTGTTCCCGCTCTGGGAACACCAAACGCTGACGTTTTGACTGTTGCCCGTCACGAAGAATAGATTTTATTTCTATAAAAATAGTTGCGGGTGACATAGCTCCTCGAGAATCCTTTACTTTTAAGCAAGTCATTTACCGTAAAAAAAAAAATGTTACGATTATTTTTAACAGCACTGACATCTGCTGAAAAATGGAAGAATGCGAGAACAGCTGGATAGATTATCCAATGTTGAAAAAAGGGCAGCCGTTGCCATCGCTCGACTTAACTACCAGCAAGATGGCGGACGATCGAAACGTTCATCGCGTGCCACAGATCTAGAGACCCTTTTTTGACGGCAGCTGGCTGTGCGGCACAGCCAGCTGCCGTCGTCTGCTGATCGTCCGCCGTCTCTAGATCTGTGGCACGCGATGAACGTTTCGATCGTCCGCCATCTTACTGGTAGTTAAGTCGAGCGATGGCAACGGCTGCCCTTTTTTCAACATTGGGAAAGGGTTGCGCCTCAAAGGGTTAATATGAAAAGAATTCATGTTGGGGGAGGGAAGGGGGGGGGAGAGAGAGAGGGCAGAGGCATCGACTTTGCAAAACTTTTGTGGGTGCTCTAGAAAGAATAATTTTTGGAAAGGAGATTGGGGTGGGGTGGGGTGGGGGGGGGGGGGGGGGAGCGGGAGATGATTAGACATGTTTTTTATAGAAAAGTTGCCGTAGATGATATTTTCTGCAATAGCTTTGCATACTTAATACACAAATGGAAGCGCAAACTTTTACAAAAGGTAAATTAATATTTTTTTGGTGTTTGCTAATGCCCTCTGCCAATCTCGGAGTGGTGCCTGATAGAGATGAGTTCGGGCTCATTTTTTGAAGCCCGAGCCCGCCCGAGCCCGAGGACTTTTAATCCGAGCCCGCCCGAGCTCGAGCAATATTATTAAAGTTGGAGCCCGAGCCCGAAATTTCAGCTAAACACAAATAAATTTAACTACTTCATTAATAGGATACAATAAATTTTGGAGCTTCACACACCTTCTAGTCCCCCGTGCCGCTATTTTTTTAAATAAGTACGTCTATTTATCCCATGAATCACTTTTTAAAATCTGTTTCAAGGAGTATGTTCAACAAAGGAGAAATTTTTCACGAGCCCGAGCCCGCACGCAATCGTGAATTACAGAGCCCGAGCCCGAGTCGGGCCCGGGCTCGGGCTCGGGCTTTCGGGCTCGGGCTGAGCCCGTCTCATCTCTAGTGCCTGATCCCCCATATAGAAAGGCAAGGGGCGTCTTCCATTTTAATGAGCCCCAGTGGAAGGAAGACTGACATTTTTTTACATTATTTCTGACTGTTTCGTAACTCCTATAGCAGTGGCGGATTATTGAAAGTTTGTCGGGGGGGGGGGGGGGAGTTAGTTAGAATATTGATATATACATCCATTTTATCGAAGTAAAATAGGATCTTTTACAATTTCTTGTTTCTCGAGGACCGCCCCCCCCCTTTAATCCGCCCTTGTCCTATAGGTTCAATTTTTTATAGCAATTCACAGTACAACTTGCAAAGAAACATTCTACATTTTTTCGAGTCTCTAACGCAATTAAATTCTTTAGAAAGATGTTCAAAAATTGCATGGTTTTCAAGTTGAACAGCCTTTATCCTACGTTAAAAAAATTATTTTTAGACTACAGGCGGGGGAAAATAAAAGACACGTAAGAAAAATGCAGGTTCACAATTCAGCGGTAGTGCTTACGCTTTTTGACTCGAGCTCTGCCATTTACCGACAAATTTTATGGGTTTACACCCAGAGTCCTGCTTACATTATCTTACGAAATATTCTCAGTATTTTTGAGTGGCGCGTGCAGCATCAGGAGAAAAAAAAAAAAAGGTTTAGGAAGACTCTCTTTCGCTTTTTCTTTTTTTTTTTTTTTTTTTTTTAGTTTAGTTCGGTAAAATTTCTGAAATGTGTGTCAACATGTGCATAAATTTTCCTGCATTTTCTCATTTCACCTGGTGAAAAAATAAATAAATAAATAAATATGAGTTCGTCTGTCAGGTGTTTGTGAAATATACGACGGGGAGCACATGTTGAAGCAGTAATAAGAACGTTGGCCTTTATTAGCACACACACTCACGTTACTGGCACATTTATTTCCACACATGTGTTCGATAATAGCTGAAGCTGTCTGAACTGACTTCTTCTCTGATCTAGCTTGATTAGTAGCAGTAGCTTTAACCCTTTGAGGCGCAACCCTTTCCCAATGCTGAAAAAAGGGCAGCCGTTACCATCGCTCGACTTAACTACCAGCAAGATGGCAGACGAATCGAAACGTTCATGGCCTGCCACAGATCTAGAGATCCTTTTTTGACGCAGCTGGCTGTGCCGCACAGCCAGCTTTCGCCTGTTCTCGCATTCTTCCATTTTTCAGCAGATGTCAGTGCTGTTAAAAATAATCGTGACCATTTTTTACGGGAAATGACTTGCTAAAAAGTAAAGGATTCTCGTGGGGTTATGTCACCCGCAACTATTTTTAAAGAAATCAAATCTATTCTTCGTGACTGGCAACAGTCAAAACGTCAGAGTTTGGTGTTCCCAGAGCGGGAACACTGCGCTTTAAAGGGTTAACCAGCAGTGTAGCCAAGATATTCTATCGGGGGGGGGGGGGGGGGAGTCTAAAATGTTTTCCTTCGAATGTCATGTAGTTAAGGCGAGTGGTGGTGGGGGGGGGGGATCAAAAAATCAGTTTTTACACTAGAAATCAAAAAAGACTTTAGGAAAGATAATTCCATAATACATGTCAATTCTGAATACATTTACATAATACATGTGAAGATACCTTTTTCCTCGTCTGCCTCTCTCATTTCAGGAGGGGGGGCGGGGACAATCTAAAGCCCTAACACTTATGAGGTACATTTAACAAACTGAGAATTTCTTGTGCCGGGGCCGTAAAAAAATTTAAATTTTATATTTGTCTAGGTTTAATCACCTGGAAATTTTTACCGATATCATAAAATTCTGCCCATTGTTTACACAGCATTCTAATTTATTTTATGTATCTATGATCAATAGCCGACCGTGTTGTATGGTGGGTAAAGCGCCGTTTTCGGGTTCAACTCCCGGCGGCTGAGGTTCGATCCCCGACTGGGCGTGGTTGTCCTGTCCGTCCCTTCATAGGGGGCGACGTTGGTCCACCTACTAAAGAGACCCCATAATAAAGAGACCACCGATTCCGGCCTTGTAGTGGCCAATGCCTTAGGCAGAGGCCTGGCATTGGAGAGAAAAAAAAAATCTATGATCGATATTTGAGTTATAAAAAGGTTAGGTTAAGGGTCACCATAAATAAGTTAATATATGTTTATCTATCCCGCCGTGCTTACAACAGAAGGGAGGTAAGCTGAAACTGTTTTTTTTTTTTTTTTTTTTTTTTTTTTTTTCAGCCCCTTTCGCCATAGCTCGGGTAGGAAAAAAAATGTAAAAAAATCAATAGCACTCTAGTGCTAAAAATCAGTTTTCTATGAAATCCTTACTTTAAAATCTAACAAATGTGAACTACTTTGTTATTGATAAGAATACTTATCTGTTTTAATTTAATACCGTGGAATTTCGATAGTTCGAAGTTTGCGTTAAATCCGACTTAGTGAAAAAATCAGTTTAGATCCCAAATAATGACTAACCCATACAAAATCACGTGAAAGAATTATTTCGCACCGCAAAATTCAAATACCTGGCGCCAGGGGCGTAGCCAAGGGGGGGGGTTAGCGGGTCATAAACCCCTCCCCCATGAGGAATTTTTTGCCGTACAAATGTATGTTCTTCACTCCCTTATCACACACATGTATGCATATATGTTAGTTGCAGTAGTCGTAACCCCTCCCATGAAAAACTTCTGGTTACGCCCCTGCCTGGCGCACCCGGAAGCCACATCAGAAATCCCCCTCCCAAAGAAAATGGGTGTATTCTTACTATAGATGCCCTCACAGACATTTCTGTGCAATGTTGACGTGCTGCTTTGATGATGGCACGATGTTGCTGCACGGATACAAAAAATAATTAACTTTAATTTCCGATATGATTAACCCGTCCTAATCATCAGTAATCCTACTATATAGTTACGCTGTTCCCCGACTTACTCACTCTCTAATAATTCCTATCCGACCACTTCAAAACAAACCTTTTCCGTCATTAATCCAAACAGAATTCATACCGTTTGTACGATCCCTCGAAAGTTTTCATAATCTTATAAATAAAAATGAAATTCTGTTTGTTGTTTGTTTGTGGATTTGATTCGTATACAAATCCACAAAAATGGACCTATCGGCCTGAAATTTAGCACAGATGTGTAAAATAATATAGAATAAACCACTGTTCACTTTAAAACTTTGAAAGTCCACCCGTTCCCGGAATTTAAGAGATTTTTTATGCTCTTCACGCAAAAATCTTTCAGTAATAGTAACCCCTGTAGTGAAAAAAGTGTGAAATAAGGATCGTGGTTGCCATGTGTGGCGATTTTGCCGAATAAAATGTCGTTCGTATACAAATCCACAAAAATAGACCTATCGGCCTGAAATTTAGCACAGATATGTAAAATAATATAGAATAAATCGTAGTCCACTTTAAAACTTTGAAAGTCCACCCGTTCCCGGAATTTAATAGATTTTTTATGTTCTTCACGCAAAAATCTTTCCGTAATTGTAACCCCTGTAGTGAAAAAAGTGTGAAATAAGGATCGTGGATGCCATGTGTGGCGATTTTGCAGAATAAAATGTTTTAAATTCTCAAAGTAAAAATAAAAGAATAATAATGATTTTTTTTTGTTAGTTTATATTCGTAAGGTTATTTTTTTTTATTATATTATCGTGTGCATGGGAAATCAGAGCAGGAATGTAATGCTTTACACGCAAAACAATAAGAATTGAAAATTTTCGAGGCTAATGTGTAAATTTTTTTAGTTTGGCGAAAAAATAAAATGGCTGAAATATGGATTTTGAGTAAGTGAGTTCTAGCGGTTTGCCCAGTTTTCGGCTTGGCGCAATTTATTGAGAGCTTAAGGAAATAGATTTTTGAAAACAAGTGCAAAGGTTTTATTAGAATACAGAGTTAAAGTTTAATGATCCGTGAAGAAATAATGCAGTTATTAAGGGATTTCAAGCGATCTAACTTCAGAATTCTCGCCAATTGAATACATTGATTTAAGTTGGGGGAATTCCGCCAAATTTCAGAAAATTGAAATCTTCTCATTTAGTACATCGGAGTAACGATGAATAAAACACATTATAGTTGATAATTAAAAAAAAATCGACTGTATTAAGAGATTCCACTTTTCAAATAAATGCCTGGCGGTCGAACCATTTCCCATTTTGATTGCTGCTAAGTCAATGCTTCGAATGATTCCCTGAAAAAACTCTTGCAAAATGGCGTATGTTGGCACTTTGGCGAGGCTTAGATTTAAAACTGGATTTTATTTGAGACTGGTATATATAATAACACTGGTTATAGATAAAAATGAATGTTGGTATGTGTTTATGAGGTTGAAAAACTCCAGCACCGTTGAGCACCGTTGCACGATGAAATTTGGTTCACCTAAGTCTTTTATCATGGAGAAGGTTTTTATGCTATCCGTTTTCCTTAACTTGCCACTTGGTGCCGCAGCACAACGTTGAATTCTATTCCGTTTAGCCGTTTGCTATGCGAATATCGTCCAACCGATTTCGATGAAATTTGGTACACGCGATTAGAACACGGAGAATATTTTTCACTATCCATTTTGCTGTAACTTGCCGCTAAATGGCGCTGCAAAGCATCAACTTCTTTACCGTTCGACCGACCAGCATAAAATTTTTTATACTTACACATTTGAGCACGAAGAATATATTCTAACTGCGTTCCTTTTGATGTTACTCACCACTAGATGACACTGCAATGCATTATTATTTTAACTCGCCACTAGATGACGCTGCAGCAGGCCAAATTCTTGACCATTCAAACGGTCGCTATGAAAATCAGTATACATAGCTATTTGAACAATGAGAATATTTTTGGCGTTATCCATTTTGCTAAAACCTCGCCCACTTTGACGGCGCTGTAAGCAAAATCATTACTTTATTGAACCACTAGATGGCCCTGCAGTGTATCACTTCTTGACTGTGCAAATAATCGCTATGAAAATAGGTATACATAGATATTTGAACACGGGGAAGAGTTTGGCGCTATCCATTTTCCTATAACTTGCCACTAGATGTCGCGTCAACACATGAACTTCAGGACTGTCCAGCCGATAGTCATGAAAATTCGTATACATCGATATCTGAATGCGAAAAATATTTTCGCCGTATCCGTTCTGCTAAAACTCGCCACTAGATTGCGCTACGCCGCATGGCCTTCTGCACCGTACAAACGATTGCCTTGCAATTCGGTATGCATGATTATTGGACACAATATAACGCGATATCCACTTTGCTATATCTGTTTATTACAATGAATAGTAATCACCACAAATCGTAATATCAAAAAGTCCATTCATTCCCGTGCGAAGAACGGGTACTTCAGCTAGTCATATATAAAAATATGGGAAACAGTCTGGGCTACTTTAAAAATCTGAAAATCCACCCGCTCCCCCATTTTTAGGCGATTTTTCTCTCTTTTCCGCTTCATTTTATTTCCCAGAGTCAAAAAAGTGAATCATTTGCGTGACAAAATTACCTTTTTCAAGTGAAAATGACGTCACACAATTGGGATTCCAATTCGTTTAAAATAGCTTTTCCAGATAACATGTTTTATTAGTTTTTTTTTTTTTTTTTTTCATTAAAATTATCGTCTGCTGAAGCATTAATATAAGAGGTGCTGAGTACACAAGACGAAATCGTTTGAATGCGAAAAGTTTCTGTGCATTTACAGAAAAGCGTGAAATTCAATTTGGATATATAACAAAAATTGAATATGAAGTCATTTATTTTAGGTGGACGAAGATTAAATGTGTTTATTGAGTGTAGATATTTTTTCGTCAAATGTTTTTTCTAGCGCCCATTGTAATTGCCTCTATAACCGACTTTTTCTTCTAGTGTATTAATATGTAAGTACATTTTTCATTTAAGTATGCACTCAAATTACGAAAATTGCTTTATTTCCATTTATATGCTTATTAAATTTTATGATTACGATCATTCGAGTTTTCGAGTTCGGGGCAAGCCAAGGAGGTCCCGTCCATCTCGAATTATCGAGACTCTACTGCATTAGAAGAAATTACTTTCTGGTAAGCCTAACTTTAATGGCTTCTTTTTTAATCTTTTTTTAATACAGCTTAACTATTTCGGGTTTTATGCAGGAAAACACACAGCAGCACACAGTTTGCAACACGTGCTCAATCTAACTCATATAAATAATAATACACGGCCTTAAATGCATCGCTTCTTTTAAACTTATTTTTTCTTTTTCTCGACGTAAATTGCTTCGATCGAATGGAGGAAGGCGGGGGTACATAAATGATTAATTCTAAGTTCTAGACTTACTTACGGCCGGGACGGGCTAACTATAAGTTGCATATGGGTTTGTTCGACCTTAATCTCTGAACGAGATAGCGTCGGGTTCGGTCGCTGATCCATAGCAGATGATAAGCTTGTCGTTAGTAGTATATTATTCCGTACTTTCATAAACAAAATAAAAAAAGACGTTTTTATTTTCCAAGTTTTCCACTTTATGGAAAATAGAGAGATTAAACTGAGAGTTACCGACGGCAAAACGTCTGTTTTACCTACGCTTGTCGTCCGTAGGCAAAACATTTGTTTTTATTATTATTAGCACTAAGAGTGCTATTTCGTTCATTCCGATATTTTCTGTTCGGTATAATTTGTGGACATATTGTTGTACACATATTTTTGTGGACACATTTTTTCTCAACCGACATTGGTGGACACATTTTCTCTGAACCGTCATTTGTGGACACATTTTTGAGGACCGATATGCTTCGAAACGTTTCCGTTGCACGAAAAAATACTCCCCCAAACCAGGGTTGTAAAAAAAAAAAAAAAAAAAAAAAAAAAAAAAAAAAAAAACATTTTTTTTAAACAAAAAAAAACCGGGTTTTTTGGTTTAATCTAGGGGTTTTTGTTTTTGTTTTTTTAAATCCTTTATAATTACGTTACGTATTTCTACATAAAATTATTTGTAAAATGTTCAAATACCAATTAATATTCCTTCTGAAAATAATTAAAACAAAGTAAATAAACAATTGTTTCCATACTTATGTGGGCATTGAAATCATTCAATTTTAAAATTTTATTTAGAGATACTATTTTTTATATTTAGTATGTAATATAATACAACAGTAATTATTTACTAGACTTTACATGGAATATTGCTCTTAAATTCATCAGTAATAATGGTAATAAGTTGTTCAAAATGGAAATTTTTAAAGTTAAGAAATAAGGTTGTTAAAACTCAAAACCTCTATATTAGAAACAAATTAAAAATGCAGCCTATAATTTACGTTTAATTAATAATTTTTAATAATTATAAAAAAATAAGGTATCTCTATTAGATTGTTACAAAAACTTATTGTTGGTCACATTATAAAGATTCTGATATAAATCCCCTGGTAAGGGGACCTCTTTTCAATGGGACTTGCCTGGGCCTGGATCTGAGTCTAGTGAAGTCGGGGATAAGGTAAACACGATAATTTTGTGTGGGGTTATACCTTCGCACGTATAAGATAGTTTGAAAAACTCTGTTTAGTGCCGCAACTAGAGTTTACGCCACCCGGGGAAAACATTAATTTTGGCACCCCCTCCTTTTGGAACCATAAGTGATTTTGGAGCCTTCTTCAATACGGCTCCCGGGGCACATGCATCGTTTGTTCCCGTTTTGTTGCGGCCCTGACTCTGTTATAGAGCAACCACTCCATAGAGCACGTATTTTTGGGACTCAACAGTGTACTAACAAAGCGCTCCAATAGTGTAGATAGTATTTAGTATGAACTAATACAAGCGGTCGTATCATTATATAGTGACTAGCATGCAGAGGTGGAACTAGAAATTTTTTTGGGGAGGGTTAATTTTTGGAAAAAAGCTTTTTTTTTTTTTTAATAACCCAAACAGTATGTATAACAAATCAAGATGTTACTCTGTCTAAACCAATGTAAAATATTTTGGAAAGGGCTAATTTATTTTTAAAAAATCCTCATTTTACCTATCCTAAGTGTATAATAACGTACGATGTTAAACTTTAGGAATTTCTTTTTTTTTGTGGGGGAGAGGGGCTGAAGTCCCCTATCCCCTCCCCTGTATCCGCCACTGCTAGCAGGTCTACCTGCCAACTTTAGCGGGTGATATCAAGATCGTAGCGAAGTCATCTCGTTAACGATGACCTTGTTCGCTTGCGACATAAATAGATGTCTATGTCACGCATGTTGTGGTGGTTGCTATGTGCGGTAATAGGGTCTCTCCAACAACTCTAAAACATGCTCGCATACTCTCTTTGGCGCCCCACCATCGCCGAGTAGATAAGGCACTCATAGCTAATGCACTGTAGTGTAGCAGAGTCTTTAATCAATCGCGAACCGAAAAATTTTCTTCTGAACCGCTCTCTGGGATCAGAAGCGGAGACAGCTGAGAAGAACATACGGCACTGCGGATATCATTCCGTTCGCACATTTTCATTGTGCACACAGGGCCATTTGTTTTGCGGTATCTCTTCCGGATTTTTTCCTCGGTTTGTTACGTTCGATTAGTTAACTAATTTTTATTTCATTTTCTTATTATTTTCTTTATTTCTATCATTTTTCACTGCATTTTTTTTTTTATAAACTAGTGTAAATAATTAAGATGAGAGTAAAATAAGTAGTATATCGGAGCTAAAGCAATGACATTTTTCAATATTATCCTTTGAAAAAATATCGAAATAAAATTAATCAACACCTTTACCAAAACTTATCTAGGTGACGAAATGTAAGACAAAATATGTTTTCTTTCATCATATTTGCGTGCATTGTTTTCCTTTAACTGCTGGAAATGCCAATATATTTTAATTTGTAAGGTGCGTCGTATCTGCATATTTAATTTTCAAAATTTGTTTTGTGAACCTCCATTTAAATAACTCACGAGCCGCCACTGCCAGAGACCCTCAAAGTGCTCCATCCGATAAAATTTGAGCAACTCTGCTCTAATGAGATGAACGCCACTAACCAAGTGAAACGTTAAAAAATAAAACCCGCAAATTTGTGAAAATATTTTCTGAATGTTTAATAACTATCAGTAAATATTTTCTCAGAGTGGTCAGGAATAATGAATTACATGCATTTCGCTCACACGCAATCGCCATTTTACTTTCATACATAATTGAAGAACTAGCCATCCGAACGATGGGTTTTTTTATCCTCTCTTTTAGTGTGTGAACGCGTATTTTGCATGTGGTTACCTCAGTTACGTCTTCGTTAACTCTAATCTACGAAATCCGGAATTACGGTTTCAAAACGTGATTACATGGTAAACAGGGGAGATTATTATTATGCAAGTTTAAGAAAAATAAATGAATGAATGAATAAACCGACGATATCAGTTGATTTTTTCGTTTAAGAATGCGATGCGTTTCCTGTTGCCTCGTAATCAGTGGCGGCTTGTGGGTAATTTAAATGGAGGTCCACAAAATAAAATTCGAAAATTAAGTATACAGGTACGACGCAACTTACGCGTTGAAATATATTTGCGTTTCCAGCAGTTGAAAGAAAGCAATACATGTAACTGAAAGAACACGAGTAAGCCTTGGTCTTACATTTCGTCACCAAGATAAGTTTTAGCAAAAGTGTTGTCTTGATCAATTTTATTTCAATTATTTTCCAAAGGATGATATATACCATGGAATGACTGCTGTAGAAAAATGTGATTGCTTTAGCTCCGAAATACTTGTTTTACTCACATCTTAAATATTGACACCAGTTTGTAAAAACTGTTGTAGTGAAAAATGATAAAAATAAAGAAAATAATGAGAAAATGAACCCACAAAAACATAACTAACCGAACATAACAAACCAAGGGAGAATCCGGAAGAGATAACCGCAAAAAAAAATGTCCCTGCACACTGAAAATGTGCGAACGGAAGGATATCACCAGTTGCGTACTTTTCCTCAACGCTCTCCGCTTCTGTTCTCTGAGACCTGTTCAGAAGGGCATTTTTTCGCACGCACGTACAAGCGTAGGAAATATTGTACTGTAGTAACCTGCAAAACAGTGCGTTAGCTATAATAAGCGTATGTAATAATAGTGGGGGTTGGGGAGAGAGTAAAACTCACGTTTTAAATACACAAAAATCTAAAAGTGTACTTAATATTTTTTTATGTTTAATTTGTTAATGAGTTTATTTTTTAGTTTTTCTTTTGGGGGTTCACGTGCTCATGTGCTCAAATGGAGGAGCCGCCACTGCTCGTAATTCAGTTTGTTTTGTTGTTATACCAAGCCTACACGAGGGGCATGCTTTGGTCGAAGGACTTTCTAAGGCATTCTAACTCGCATTCACGTTACATCTGGAGAAAACCTGTCGAAATTCCAGATCGATAGTTTGCACAGTAGGCCCGTACGCGGGAGCTTCACATTTCAGCCGCTTACTATGTTGACTGCTTTATCTACTCGGACATGATGGTACCCAGGGACCGATTTACAGAGATGAGGTGCCCCTCTCTTGCAAAAACTTTCTTATACCCTACAAAGCAACTTTCATATCACACCGTACAAAGAAGGATATTGCAAGCATAAAAATGATTATTTGACCAGCAGCAAAGTGAAGTGCAATAGCTCTATAGTAATAATATTATGTAGGATAATAATACTTCAGTTAATATTATTAAATTTTCAATCGTTCATTTCATTCCGTAGTTTTCAAGGTTCTGCAATATTTTTGTATTTATTTACCTAATTTTTATATCAGAGCATTTATTTATAGCGGGACAGATCTTCATTTCTCTTCACTTAGGAAGCTATTTCCTTTTAAATGTTCCGATTGAAAATCAGCTCTATGGTTTTCTCGCGATCGCCCCTAATAAGGCTTATTCGTAAAAAAGACATAATTTCAACAGACAAAACCCGAAGATTGGATCAGATAGAAAGTTACTGAGCTACACATTGCTTGGTTCTTGCATGTTCATTGGTACATAAAAATTTAAACTTCACACTACAGTAGACCCCCCTCCCCCTCATAACACACAGGATACTTTGTTATGGGAATCCGTGTTGTACGGGTCCTGAGCTATACTCCACCTGGAGTGCGGACTCCGCCTATAATCGCTGGAAAAATTATTTGCACGCCTCAGAAACACAATGATATTGAGTATTGCCATTCAAAAGTTATATTAATTAGGAGCTAAAGCGTAATAAATCAGAACATCTGTTTTAGCCGTATTTTTAATAATGTAAAACCTATTGGACACTTTGCGAATTTGCCACCCATGGGGATTTTTTATTATTTGGCGACTTGCGTACATGTAAAGTTTATAAAAGCTATGGAACAGATAGGATAGCTTGCCACCAATGGCGACTTTTCATTATTTGGTGATTTACACATGTTCACAACCTATAATTACTGTTCATTTAAGGTTACCGGAAAACCGTTATCCATATTTTCATTTACATAATCGTTTGCAGATTGGCGTACTTAGCACCACGAATTATACCATCTCGTCGTGCTAGCAAATATCCAAAGTGTACTGTAACTGCTATAATGGAACAGTTAACGCCTCCAAATATTTCTACTGGTAGCAAATAATCCAGACCGAACCGGCTTTAAAATAATCTGCATTTTAATTATTCTTCATTTTCAAGATATTAGTTATTCTCTTTTGGAAAAACGAATAATCGCTCATTCTAAACTCCTGTTGTCTAAGCGAACTTACTATTTCGAAACTGTCAACTTTGTGTAACACATTTTGAGTTACTTATTTCATATAGTTTTTATTTTGGCGTAAAATGGGCGTAATTCTAACTCATGTTTGTAAATTTCACGCGATTCTAGATACTTGGAAACGCTTTGTTGCAAAGGAATGAATGATTTTATGCCAAATCTGGCAACCATTATGTTTATTTTTTCAGTTTTTTATTAATATCTTCTAAAATAATTCGATTTTCGAAATTTAAGTCAGCTTAGCAAGTTCCTCGGAATTTTTCGAATCTGTGGACACCTTAGTCGAAACTCAAATCCCCACGGTTTAGGAGGAGATAGGGAAACAAGCTCTGACAGCGCCAGCGACAGCGGCCTTTACTTTTTTTTAGAATAGAGAGATAATATAAATTTGCAAAATTTCAAACTTAACGGATAATTTGGGGCCCCCCCTTTCTGTTGGGGACATCTCGGGCGTTTGCCCCGAATGCTCTGCCGGAAATCAGTCCCTGGTAGTAACCAGAATTCAGTACAAGATAAGCAAGTACAAGTTTGATTCAAACAAACAAACAAAAACCTTTCGAAAACACCCGTTCCAAAATATGGAGCTACGTCAGCTGCGATGCACAGTTGTGTAACTATACCTTTGAGGCCCGTAACAAATTCATTGTATGGGGCCCTTCCTCAAAGTAAAGAAACATTTACCCTCTAAACCTTGTCTAAAACTGGACGATATTTTTTCAATTAAAATATCTTCACACAGTATTTTTTTTTTTTTGTAAGTGTGTGTGTACTTTAGTAGGCAACTTAATTGATTACAAAACTAAAAATTTTATCAAATTTTGTAATAATATATGTTAGCATCTTTCTGAGCTTTTGGGACGGCCAAGCAAGCCAAGTGCACAGTGACCCATAAGCAAAAAAGAGCTTTTGCAAGGGTCGATGTAGACGAA
>JAWZYV010019129.1:0-30847 GCA_038373885.1 Cheiracanthium punctorium | reverse complement strand
GTCATAGGAAGAATAGATTCATTTTCATACAGTCGATCACAGTTTCCAATGCTGATTCATTTTTAAGAACCTTGTAAATGTAATACACTCGAATTCAGTTAGAGTGAACCATCTGTGGACATAGCAAAAAATTCATTATAACTGGGGATTCAATGTACCCAATATGTTAATGTTTGTTCTTTTTACAAAGTAATAGGCATCACAAGACTTTTGAACAGATTTAAAAATAAATCCATCATTTTAAACACTTGAAAATATAATAACGCTTATCCATCAAACACACTACGTGCTTATACAAACAGTAAATCTGTCTCATGAAACTTTCAGAAAAAATTCTTAAGCATGAAAATGACTTTCAAAAATAGACTGCAAAGTTATCTGTCGAGGGAAAGATTGCAAAATACCACATGTTTAACATTTTTTCCTGAATATTTTGCAACAGTTATAGGTTCACCATTTGTAAAGTTGCATACTACAGTTTCTAAAGAGACAGCAAAAATTTTTTTGAGACTCTATTGCAGTTGAATTCTTTAGAAAACTTTTCAAAAGTTGTATGATTTCTTAAAAGAACAACCTTAAAGCATTGGCTATTTCGTAAAATTGGATTACACACATAACCATCATGGTTATGTGTGTAACCGAAATATATATCGTTTACGGGGAAATAAGGTATTCCCAAATAAAAAACTTTAACTGATTAATCCACCGTATTAAATAATGTTTTATATGTTTTTATTATTGCTAACTATTCAGAGAAGGGGGTGGGGACATCTTCCATTGAAATAACGTAATATTCTATAGGAGATGCACCCTCCCCTTCTCTCTCCTCCTGCAAACTCTGACCATTGGCCACAAAGGCACATATTTAAAGTCATCAAAGATATTAAATGTCTTTTTCTGTTATTTTTTCAAGAATTCACTTAGGCACAGTTGGCCTTTGAATATGGAGTGAAGAACATCGTACTAAGAAAGAAATATACAAAAGGGAGGAAACATTTTTAAAATTCTATGGTTGTAGCTGGATTTTTCCAGGTTTTTAAAGAAAAATTAAACTTACCAGGATATGTTCTTGAGTTTGAAGAGCAAATTTTCAATTCCCTGAGTTTTCCAGGTTTCCCTGAGGATGTATGAACCCTGTAATAATGTTTTGTGAATTACAATAATAATATATTGAGAAATATAGGATATTATAATAAGGCATGGGCAAATAATGTTTTGTTTAGTTATCATATACATCAATAATTGTTTCCCAAACTATGCTTTACTGAGCAATTTGTACACTGACAAGCAATTTTTTAGTGCTTTACAAAAAATGTAGAGCCTTCAAATTACCAGATGTCTTCTAACACAGACCTAGATGTACTTATAACAGGTCTGTGTGCTTATGCCTGTTGGGATGGTGAAGAAAAAGTTTCTCAGTTCCAATGTTTTGGTTTTTGAAATAAAAAATATCTAAAATACCTTTCAGATTTTTAATTTGCAAAGTAATTTGCACTATAGTGAATTATATTAATAAGTGGATCATAATCCATTCTCTGACACTATTTGTTTTTCTTATATTTCATTACACTGGAAAGTGCATCATAGTTCATGTTATTCTTTCTAAAATAATTAATTCTTGCTATCTTTTCAGATGCAATGTGAGAATGATATTTTAATCAAACCAAGCGAAGAAACTGTATGATTATTATTATTTTCCCGTTTTCCACATGTTGCATTTTAGTCTGTTGCTTAGATACTATTGTTACCAAAATATCAATAACCATGACAACCACATAGCATGAATACATTTCGAAGTTTGAAAAATACAATTTCACAAAACTGTTGTCACATTTTTGAGGTTTGTAATCAACAGCACTAGTACTAAAACGCTTTAAAAAAGGAGAGTGGGGGGTTCCCCCCTTAGATTTTATTTCATATAAATAATTTATGGGTGGCCTTTTTAACTACCCCTCCCCCGCCCCACCTCGACCTCTACAATGCACTGCAGGTCTTGTGGGAAGGCCGTAACAAAGGAGTGGGCGTTGGAGTCACGAGTCCCCTGTAAGGACTATATTCCATATCCAGTGCTTTGTTTACATATCAATGTTTTTGTTTACAAATCATTGGCGAACAATCTGACGCGAGAGTGCGCAATGCACCACCAACTGCCGGTGGTAGTTGTGACTGGCAACCATAAAGAATACGTGTTTCGTCAGGTTTGGGAATTTGAAATTGTTTCTGTTATTGATGGAAGAGAATGAAATGTGTTATGTTAATATATGAAAAGAATTTGTGTGTGTTTGTTAGAAATATAGTACGTTATAAGCCGGTGGGTGTTGGGGACATTCCTGAGCGGTTATTTAAAAAAAATAGAGGTAAGTGCTCTTTTTTAACGAATTTTTGCAATGTTTAAGGTTTTTAATGTGAATTTTAAATTGATATTGGATGTGTTTATGTTTTCGTAAGTGCTATTTACGTGCTATTCTAATCACTTTATAAGAGGTGTACAACTAGGTTGTTGAATCCACCGATGTTTTTTTGACTTGAAAACGGGCCAGTGTTTGCCCAGTTTACATTAGCTGTACAATTAGGTTGCTTAGTTCACTGTTGTTTTTTTAGTTAAAAACAGTCCACTGGTTGCATAGTTTACATAGCTGTACAACTATGTTGCTGAATCCACTGAGGTTTTTTTTAGTTAAAAACGGTCCACTGGTTGCAGTTTACATAGCTGTACAACTAGGTTGCTGAATCCACTGAGGTTCTTTTAGTTAAAAACGGTCCACTGGTTGCAGTTTACATAGCTGTACAACTAGGTTGCTGAATCCACTGAGGTTCTTTTAGTTAAAAACGGTCCACTGGTTGCATAGGTTACATAGCTGTACAACTGGGTTGCTGAATCCACTGTATTTTTTTTAGTTAAAAACAGTCCACCGTTTGCTCATTTTAAATTGCGTGTTACTGAATTTGCAGACGTTCTTTTGTTTAAATATGCACGTTGTATTTTGTTTTAATGTTTTTGTAAGTGGAATACATGTTCAATTTTAAAGTGTTAAAATACTTTAACATTGCTGATCGTGCAAAATGGTTGGCGACAGTCGCTGGAGCTTGGCGGTTGCCAAGCTCCAGCGACTGTCGCCGTGTTTACATGGGGTGCGCACCGGCTTGTATGATTTTACCCTCTGTAATGCCAAAAGGCAATTTTAAGTCTTAAAAAATTTAAGATTCAACAAAAGATACCCGAGAAAGCTTAAATGAATTTAATTTAGTTGGAATTTTAGGTACTTACGTATTATCCCGGGGGTCTTTTTCGCCAAGATAAATGCCAGACACATAAAATTATTGATGGTTCCAGGAGCGCAGCCAGAATTTTATTTCGGGGGAGGGGGGAGGCTGGGTATCAAATTGTAAGCTAAATATCAAATTGTACGCAAAGTAACGGGTCCCATTTCGTGGAGGGGGCTGCAGCTCCCACAGGCTACGCCCCGGGATCGTCCCGAATACGATTAACAACAGTTTGCCAGCACATCTGACGAAAAATATTTTGGCACGAATGACCACCGGGATACGTAAGTACCGAATGTTACCGAGTGCCAAAGTGGAAGGCTTGCAACTTATCACTTGATAAGTACCTTTTCACGCGTGTTTTTAAGCAAAGTGTTTATTTATATCGAAATATTACCCGTAACTGTTGAGATCCGTGAATGAAGAAATGTTTGTTGTTTCCTGGTTGTTTCTTTACCGAAAATCCAATGTTAGTGCTGCCATTGATCAAAAAATTAAAATTACCCATTTCGACGTGACGTTTAAATGACGTCATCGGAATGACAGCCCACTGCACATCCTTCTAGCGCAGAATCTCCTATTTATATTTTGGTCAATTCAATTCAAAGTACATTATGCCGCTAGAAAATCAAAGTGGAAGGCTTGCAATAAATTCAATCCATTACATTCAACAACTTCAATTTAATACATTTTCTGAATGTTGAAATAGGTTTTTTTCATTGACATGGACGTAGTTCAGGAGGACTGGCTCCTTTGGGGACGGGGACCCTCCTGCTAGAGATTGTAAAGGGGATATTATAAAATACTTGAAAATTATATAATACTTGAAAATTAGGCTTACGTGCCCAAAAACCATATTTAAATATTTTAAAGCTGTTGAGGCCTCTGATTCTTCTGGGGACACTTCGCGACGCGAGTCTGTGGGGTCCTGCGTTAATTCGTGCCACTGTGTAAAAACGTAAGATTACAAGGCAATAAAAAATCAAGTTACTTTGGTATATTACTCTACCAAAGTAATATATATCAAATTACTTTAATTATAAAGTAATATATTCATTTTGGGGCGCCCTTCGGCTGGAGGCCTTTGGCAACGGGCCACGGTTTCAGAGGGGCCCCCAAATCAAAGTACCCTTATCTATTTTTTCTATTATCTCACAACTCACAGAGGGGAAAATTTCAAAGATTTCTATAAATCATTAAGTTGACTGATAGTTTTATAACTACACTGCATCTCTGACAACTGAAACATCAGTCATCCTACGTACAGTGTTTTCTTTGACAGTAGTCCCCAATTCTATTCCAGTGGTGGGAAAAACTACTTTTTTTTTGTAGCGCGCTACAACTACCGCTACTTTTCGAAAAATGTAGTTAACTACAACTACAACTACTTTTTGACAAATGTAGTTAGCTACACTACTTTTGAAATGTAGTCGCTACTTCGCTACTTTTTCGCTACTTTTAAGAGACAAATTTTGCTAACAGATTCAATTTGCATTACATTCATATTTAAGGATATTTATATACTAATTAGAGAAAACTATCGATATCGAAAGCCTTGGTTTTCTACTCGCGTCCAGCGTAATTAATGACCTCAGCGGGTGTCTCTCGTGTCCAAAGAACGCGTTTATTAAAAGGTGGTTTCCTTGTAGCGTTGAGCGCCGCAGATTTGGTGGACGCACGAAAGACCCCGGGCACCTTTTCGCCTTTAATTAGAAAAAACTATTGCTCTAATAAACAACTACCAGGCGAGTATTTGAGCAGGGGGAGGCGGGCCCCCTCCGAAAATGTAAAGCAATTATTAAAAGGAGCT
Organism: Cheiracanthium punctorium; assembly: GCA_038373885.1. Lineage (NCBI taxonomy): Eukaryota > Metazoa > Arthropoda > Arachnida > Araneae > Cheiracanthiidae > Cheiracanthium > Cheiracanthium punctorium. The sequence goes on along the minus strand of JAWZYV010019129.1, from coordinate 25,773 downwards.
ATTTTGAAACATTTCTTTTAACTTTAGAACAATAAAGTTTAAAATACCGAATCGTACCCCTCCCCCCGAAATGGAAGCCTATATATACGCTACTGGCAACTACTGCTAATTATTGAAGTATTGCTGAAACTAATTAAGTTTTAATACCTCTATGATAAAAATAAATTGGGAAAGTGAGCTCTGAAAGCATGAGAAAAATCATGAGAACTAAAAAAGTTTTTAAAAATATAATAATAAAATGGATGTCTGAACGGGAAAAAAAGGCCCGTTTTGAGACCCCTTTCATGTTGTACAAACATTCTAGTTTCTTGAGCACAAATCAAAATTAATGAGTATAAAAGCCTTTTTTCATGACTTACCAAATTAGTGATTTATGACGAATGACCCGTGTGAACCATGTAATATTGTATAATTGTTTTAATTGAAAACATCACATATGATATGCATATTATAAAATAATGAAAACAATTACTAATTAAATTCATGATATATCTATTTAAAACATTGCATTAAAAAAATCCTCTATATATGTTAAAGAAATTTTAAAAGTTATTATCATCAACACAACTTTTTCTTTGTGTTAGGTATAAAAGAATTTTATAGAATTATATTGTTATTTTAAGGCTAAGAGAGAGATAAGTCTCTAAGGATTTTACAAACTATTAATTATTAATAGAAATTCTCATATTTTCGTATTAAATTCTGAAAATTATTACACAAAAAACCTAATAATTTAAATATAATAGACACTTTAAAATTTTAACGAAAGAAAGAATTTCAACATATTCATGGAAGACTGCCATGCCTCTAGTATAAAATAAAAACCACATAAATTTATTCAAAAACATGTTTATTAAATTTTAACAAGAGCTGGATCTCAAAATTGTTATCCGCCAAACATGATCGTCGAAAAGAAAATGCGTCCGATGCAATCGAAAACAATCTTTGTACAGATGCACTGGACGGCACGCCAGTGTTAGTTTTTTTGAAGGCTTCTTTCATATACGTGTACGAAAGCGAAGATAGGGGTTTAATTGGCTCTGACAAGAACCTTGTAAGTTCTTCCTCGTAACTATTTCGAGTGCATGCGAAAGAGAAATTAAAAAAAACAGAAAAGTCATCACCCATGGGCTGATCCTCGATACTGATATCTGAAGTTGTCGGAAACATATTCTGGAGGTATTCCTCCATCCATTTTTTTTGGCTTCGGTCTTCCTCTCCTCCTCAATCCAGAATAGTTTGAATCTGGGATGGAAACAAGCTGAGAGAACAGTTTCTCTGTCCCACAGCAAATGACTAAATCTCGTTTCCACCTGACAACTGAAGATTTTGCGCCCCCTCCTATTTTTTAAAAATGCAACTAGGTAGCTTTCATATACCATTTAGCGCTCATATACCATTTTCTTTTCATCATAATATTTAAAAAAATGCTAACTAATGGATATAAATTTTCAATAACGCCTTTAATTTCTATTTTATTGATCTAGTCTTAGAAACCATTATCATTGTGTTAGAAAGAAGAACAGAAAATAAGTCTCGAAGCCTTTTTATTGTTACACAATTATGATATAGATAAAGGAAATATAGCTTAATAAAAATTATTATTGCAGCATATATAAATTTAATATACAATAAATGGAGAGATTTGCGAGGCCTTTATTTTTCAGGGGCTCACGGGCCCACACGCCCGTGTGATAATGAGACTCTCGAGGCCCCATCAAAATAACCTCTGTTCAACTTTGGACCTCTCTTACCTTCCTTTTTTTTCCTCTTTATGGCAGATTGGTGATTCTACAAATAATACTGAGAACGATAAAAAGAAAAAAGATGCACAATGTCAGGCTTCCGCTTCAGGCAAAGCAAACCCCCTCCCCCCCCCTCGTGTGCGTGCATAGATCTTTTAAGGACTAGATAGGAAATCTCCATGCTTTGCGTCGACCACCAGGTCATGTGATTCGTAATCCCCACCCTCGAGTTGAGGACTGGGTTAATTGGCGGTAAAGCCTCTTTGCGTAGTTTGAGTGACAGCTTGTTCAGCAAATAGCTTTCAAGGCTTTCAACCTTGCTGGTATGATTGATGGCGATTACGTGCGTTTGAGTTCGTAGAGCCAGCTGAGTAGGAGGAAAAGAAAAAAAAAAAAGATTATTTAGGTAAGATGCAAAGTGAAATGGCGTAGCTCGATGATAATATTTATGTAGGATAATAAATATTTCAATCATATTTTTTAATTTTCGATCGTAAATTTCACTACATATTTTTCAAATAAAATGCTGCAGAATATTTTTGTATTTATCACCCTAATGTTTATAGTAATTATTTATAGTAACGTGACCAAAATTTCTATTTTGAGGCAGCTAGTTAATTTTTAAAAGTCAAATAAAAGCAGAAACTAGTGCAATACAGTATTCTATTTTAAAGTTTTTTTTATAGACGAAACAGTTTTGTTTTCATTGAAGGAACAATTACTATTCATAGTGTTCTTGGTATTTAAATATTTGCTTTCAGTAGTCAAGGCGTCCTCGAAAATAAAGAACATCTGCTCATTATATTTATAGTGAGATCTTCACTTTGCTCCACTAAGAAAGTTATTTCCTTTTATATGTTCCTTTTATATGAAAATCGGGATAGCGAATAGTCATGTACCAATCCTAAAGAAAATCTGTCACTTTGAGTGACATTGGATTGTTGCTTCATCATGGCACAGTATTTATGTTACTGTAAATGGTATGGGTGAAGTGTGAAGGTCCCGGGTTCGGGTCCCATTGCGCGTCCGTCGACTAACCATTCGGAGTTTTCCGTGATTCTCTCCAAAACTGCGTAAATGCGGGTTAGGACCCTTTAGAAAGACCTCCACGGAGGGCACCTCCCCTTGTGTGGTCTTTCTGAGGAGTATTTATAAGCGGGCTTTGAGCTAAGCACACAAATCCGCTATATGTGTTCACAATAACAACAACAACAATGGATTGTTGATAAATGTAAATAGAAAAAATTAAGTAGCTCCCATCGCGCGCCCGTAACAGTTCGGAGTTTTTCGTGGTTCTTTCCGAAACTTAGCGTGAATACGGGTTAGGACCCCTTAGAAAGACCACCACGGAGGGCATCCCCCCCCTTGTGCTGTTCTTCTGACGAGGATTTATAAGAGGGCTTCGAGCCAAGCACACAAATCCGATATACGTGTTTGCAACAACAAATTAAGTAGCTTACACGGTTAATCAAAAAGACTTAGTTTAGATTATTAACAAGTAATCAATAATTTAACAATAAGCTCATTTTAATTAACTAATAAACAAATGATGGTTAAATTAGTTTTATTGGTTCTTTTTCTTTAAGGAATAATTACATTTAATGAATTCGATAAGTTTAGGTAAAATTTCGTCAAAAAGGTGCGTCCCCCCCACTTTTTTTCTTAGGACTACAACACTGCATGTGCTTAAAGCTGTTTTGTAATATAGCAATGCCTGAAAAATATTTATTTCAAGAACGCCGAACGATCAGAATAAATCGAAAGAATCAGATAAGTTACTCCTTTCAACTCTACCGCTGCTTTTGTGAATATTCTTTCAATTACTTTTAAGTAGACAAGCCAAACAGAAAAATCCACTATACTCTATTAAGTGCATCCCATGTATTCATAAAAAAAAGTACCATTTTAGTGCAAACCATAGAACAGAAGATCTATGGTGTAAACGTGCTGTGTACAAAAGAGTCGTAGTCGTTTGTCAAACAACTAACACAGGAAGCGGCAAAGATGTTTAACAAGTACTTGAAAGAGATCATTAGTCATATGACAGCCTAAGTAAAGGGTAATATGAAGCAGGCACACACGAACGTGCAAAGACGAGCTTATAAAAGCCTATTGTGTATAAAAATCATTAAAGTAGTATGGTAAGAATTACCAGTACACTAGTGTATCGTTGCACCCTGCGATGCTGAATGCCAGCATAGGATGCCGACATAAACAGTTGCACTTCAACACAATGTGATTGCCGTACAATATGTTTTCGAGTTGTTAAAAAGGAGACCTTCAAGTTCAAGCAAGGGTTTACATACACATACTGCTGTAGACATAATCCAACATATTGTCGTGGGCCATCGACGACTGAGGAAGCTGGAATACTGTAAATATGTATTCCAAGCCATGTTCATCAGATAATATGCGTCATGTTTTCTCATATACATTTCTATAGATTTGCAAAAAGGGTGAGAGTCATAAAAGGATTAAGGATGTAAAGAGTGGGTCTTTTCAGTTTTTATTCAATTGAAAATCTCAATTACTTCTGTGCTTATTGACACCAATTTGTGCAATTGTTTAAATTACAACCTAAAATGCGCCCCCCTCTCTCTATTCTAAACTGTAGTTTTCTAAAATGTGTTGTCAAATTTCGTCGATTTATGCTTGCTATTAGCTGATTTTTGTTGAGTGAGATTTTATTAAATCTCATGAATGTTAAATAAACGCTTGTTTTCTTTTTTGTAATAATATTTTGCATGACAAACATTCTTTAATAATATTTTAAACTCCAACCGAATAAGGAGGGGGTGCAGAATTTTGGAAAGGAATGTAAAGATCAATTTACGCGCACCCCAGTAAAATATTTAAAAGTGATTATGAATGTACATACATAAAAATTATAACTTCGCTTTCTTTACTTTGGCAACATACTACATCCATTCTGTGTACTCCTACCATGCTGACGAAAGTTCTTACTTTTTGGAAATTTGCATTTGGAAATTTTGGAAATTTGCCGTCAAGGACGGGTACTTCAGCTAGTAATGAAATAAAATAAGTTTTACAATCATATAGTATGTGCAATTTATTTAATGAAAATTTTAAAAATTAAAAAGCGTCGTAAACAAGAAAGTGGAATATTTCAAAATTAAAATTTTAAAAATTATGGCTTAATTATGTTTAAAAAAGGCAGATTTGTAAGATAAATTAATCTGCTCAAGTTAGCGCGCCTTACAAATACAATCCTGAAAAACTAAGTTATAAATAAATGAGTTCTTATTTTAAAAAAAGATAAAAAGTACAAATTAAACTTAGGTTACTGAAACTTATGCTAAAAACAGTAAGGTAACTTTAAACCGTGCTTACTCAAAAATAATTTTTCATAAACTGTCTATAACAACCAAATTTCTCTGTATGTGTCTTATTTTAATGAAACTTTCCAAGTTGTAACTGGTGTTAATATAAATGGATTCATATTAAACCTGGACGAGAAAAACGTTTAAAATGTTTACAATCGTATGTATTAACATACATATGTAATCATGATCTTTTAAATTACAATTTGAAACCAAACAAAAAAAAAAAAATACTAGATATGTACTTATTTTTAAAAGAAATCCTTCATTCTGTAAAAAATATATTTCACTTCATTTGCAATTTTAAGTATATTTAACTATAAGTATACATGCATTTTAAATTTGATTTTTCCTGCGCATAGGGAAATGCTCCATTTAAAAAAAAAAAAAAAAAAAAAAAAAAACAGTCAAATTTTTACCTTTCCTGAAAAATCTATGAAAGAAATTGAGTCTTATCTCAAGATCTGAAATGTGTCACAGTGTATCACTATAGAAAAAAAAAAAATAATAATCATGCTACTACTATTAATTTGATCCAAAAAGTATAAAACCGCAAATGTCTAAAATACATGTATATTTCTTTCTTCATCCCTCTAATCCCATGCACTTTTTGCGGCGAAGAGCGCTTTTCTAGTCCTTTAGTGATAAATGAATCCATACTCCGTGACAGCTGTCTATACGCGACCCGAAGGGAGATCTGGAAAACGGAAAACGCCCACCAGTAGGAAATCTGTCCCTCCTTCCGTCCATCCTCCCGTACGTGTTGCGGTCGGAATCTCCATACTCATTTCTCTTCTACGTCCCTATCCTAGTTCTATGTGTGCGTGCATAGAACTAGGATAGGGACGTAGAAGAGAAATGAGTATGGAGATTCCGACCGCAACACGTACGGGAGGATGGACGGAAGGAGGGACAGATTTCCTACTGGTGGGCGTTTTCCGTTTTCCAGATCTCCCTTCGGGTCGCGTATAGACAGCTGTCACGGAGTATGGATTCATTTATCACTAAAGGACTAGAAAAGCGCTCTTCGCCGCAAAAAGTGCATGGGATTAGAGGGATGAAGAAAGAAATATACATGTATTTTAGACATTTGCGGTTTTATACTTTTTGGATCAAATTAATAGTAGTAGCATGATTATTATTTTTTTTTTTTCTATAGTGATACACTGTGACACATTTCAGATCTTGAGATAAGACTCAATTTCTTTCATAGATTTTTCAGGAAAGGTAAAAATTTGACTGTTTTTTTTTTTTTTTTTTTTTTTTTTTAAATGGAGCATTTCCCTATGCGCAGGAAAAATCAAATTTAAAATGCATGTATACTTATAGTTAAATATACTTAAAATTGCAAATGAAGTGAAATATATTTTTTACAGAATGAAGGATTTCTTTTAAAAATAAGTACATATCTAGTATTTTTTTTTTTGTTTGGTTTCAAATTGTAATTTAAAAGATCATGATTACATATGTATGTTAATACATACGATTGTAAACATTTTAAACGTTTTTCTCGTCCAGGTTTAATATGAATCCATTTATATTAACACCAGTTACAACTTGGAAAGTTTCATTAAAATAAGACACATACAGAGAAATTTGGTTGTTATAGACAGTTTATGAAAAATTATTTTTGAGTAAGCACGGTTTAAAGTTACCTTACTGTTTTTAGCATAAGTTTCAGTAACCTAAGTTTAATTTGTACTTTTTATCTTTTTTTAAAATAAGAACTCATTTATTTATAACTTAGTTTTTCAGGATTGTATTTGTAAGGCGCGCTAACTTGAGCAGATTAATTTATCTTACAAATCTGCCTTTTTTAAACATAATTAAGCCATAATTTTTAAAATTTTAATTTTGAAATATTCCACTTTCTTGTTTACGACGCTTTTTAATTTTTAAAATTTTCATTAAATAAATTGCACATACTATATGATTGTAAAACTTATTTTATTTCATTACTAGCTGAAGTACCCGTCCTTGACGGCAAATTTCCAAAATTTCCAAATGCAAATTTCCAAAAAGTAAGAACTTTCGTCAGCATGGTAGGAGTACACAGAATGGATGTAGTATGTTGCCAAAGTAAAGAAAGCGAAGTTATAATTTTTATGTATGTACATTCATAATCACTTTTAAATATTTTACTGGGGTGCGCGTAAATTGATCTTTACATTCCTTTCCAAAATTCTGCACCCCCTCCTTATTCGGTTGGAGTTTAAAATATTATTAAAGAATGTTTGTCATGCAAAATATTATTACAAAAAAGAAAACAAGCGTTTATTTAACATTCATGAGATTTAATAAAATCTCACTCAACAAAAATCAGCTAATAGCAAGCATAAATCGACGAAATTTGACAACACATTTTAGAAAACTACAGTTTAGAATAGAGAGAGGGGGGCGCATTTTAGGTTGTAATTTAAACAATTGCACAAATTGGTGTCAATAAGCACAGAAGTAATTGAGATTTTCAATTGAATAAAAACTGAAAAGACCCACTCTTTACATCCTTAATCCTTTTATGACTCTCACCCTTTTTGCAAATCTATAGAAATGTATATGAGAAAACATGACGCATATTATCTGATGAACATGGCTTGGAATACATATTTACAGTATTCCAGCTTCCTCAGTCGTCGATGGCCCACGACAATATGTTGGATTATGTCTACAGCAGTATGTGTATGTAAACCCTTGCTTGAACTTGAAGGTCTCCTTTTTAACAACTCGAAAACATATTGTACGGCAATCACATTGTGTTGAAGTGCAACTGTTTATGTCGGCATCCTATGCTGGCATTCAGCATCGCAGGGTGCAACGATACACTAGTGTACTGGTAATTCTTACCATACTACTTTAATGATTTTTATACACAATAGGCTTTTATAAGCTCGTCTTTGCACGTTCGTGTGTGCCTGCTTCATATTACCCTTTACTTAGGCTGTCATATGACTAATGATCTCTTTCAAGTACTTGTTAAACATCTTTGCCGCTTCCTGTGTTAGTTGTTTGACAAACGACTACGACTCTTTTGTACACAGCACGTTTACACCATAGATCTTCTGTTCTATGGTTTGCACTAAAATGGTACTTTTTTTTATGAATACATGGGATGCACTTAATAGAGTATAGTGGATTTTTCTGTTTGGCTTGTCTACTTAAAAGTAATTGAAAGAATATTCACAAAAGCAGCGGTAGAGTTGAAAGGAGTAACTTATCTGATTCTTTCGATTTATTCTGATCGTTCGGCGTTCTTGAAATAAATATTTTTCAGGCATTGCTATATTACAAAACAGCTTTAAGCACATGCAGTGTTGTAGTCCTAAGAAAAAAAGTGGGGGGGACGCACCTTTTTGACGAAATTTTACCTAAACTTATCGAATTCATTAAATGTAATTATTCCTTAAAGAAAAAGAACCAATAAAACTAATTTAACCATCATTTGTTTATTAGTTAATTAAAATGAGCTTATTGTTAAATTATTGATTACTTGTTAATAATCTAAACTAAGTCTTTTTGATTAACCGTGTAAGCTACTTAATTTGTTGTTGCAAACACGTATATCGGATTTGTGTGCTTGGCTCGAAGCCCTCTTATAAATCCTCGTCAGAAGAACAGCACAAGGGGGGGGGATGCCCTCCGTGGTGGTCTTTCTAAGGGGTCCTAACCCGTATTCACGCTAAGTTTCGGAAAGAACCACGAAAAACTCCGAACTGTTACGGGCGCGCGATGGGAGCTACTTAATTTTTTCTATTTACATTTATCAACAATCCATTGTTGTTGTTGTTATTGTGAACACATATAGCGGATTTGTGTGCTTAGCTCAAAGCCCGCTTATAAATACTCCTCAGAAAGACCACACAAGGGGAGGTGCCCTCCGTGGAGGTCTTTCTAAAGGGTCCTAACCCGCATTTACGCAGTTTTGGAGAGAATCACGGAAAACTCCGAATGGTTAGTCGACGGACGCGCAATGGGACCCGAACCCGGGACCTTCACACTTCACCCATACCATTTACAGTAACATAAATACTGTGCCATGATGAAGCAACAATCCAATGTCACTCAAAGTGACAGATTTTCTTTAGGATTGGTACATGACTATTCGCTATCCCGATTTTCATATAAAAGGAACATATAAAAGGAAATAACTTTCTTAGTGGAGCAAAGTGAAGATCTCACTATAAATATAATGAGCAGATGTTCTTTATTTTCGAGGACGCCTTGACTACTGAAAGCAAATATTTAAATACCAAGAACACTATGAATAGTAATTGTTCCTTCAATGAAAACAAAACTGTTTCGTCTATAAAAAAAACTTTAAAATAGAATACTGTATTGCACTAGTTTCTGCTTTTATTTGACTTTTAAAAATTAACTAGCTGCCTCAAAATAGAAATTTTGGTCACGTTACTATAAATAATTACTATAAACATTAGGGTGATAAATACAAAAATATTCTGCAGCATTTTATTTGAAAAATATGTAGTGAAATTTACGATCGAAAATTAAAAAATATGATTGAAATATTTATTATCCTACATAAATATTATCATCGAGCTACGCCATTTCACTTTGCATCTTACCTAAATAATCTTTTTTTTTTTTCTTTTCCTCCTACTCAGCTGGCTCTACGAACTCAAACGCACGTAATCGCCATCAATCATACCAGCAAGGTTGAAAGCCTTGAAAGCTATTTGCTGAACAAGCTGTCACTCAAACTACGCAAAGAGGCTTTACCGCCAATTAACCCAGTCCTCAACTCGAGGGTGGGGATTACGAATCACATGACCTGGTGGTCGACGCAAAGCATGGAGATTTCCTATCTAGTCCTTAAAAGATCTATGTGTGCGTGTGTCCCCTGGGAGGGGGGGGCGGGGAGTGATTGGGTGTCTTTCAAGCATCAAGGCCGATTTCCAGTTGCGTCTTTTTCCGGACGCAGCGGGTTTTTTTTTTAATGGTCAAGGCATTGTACAAGGGGGGATACAGTGCAGGGTCGAAGAATTTATTGACTTTTAATGACCACCGCCAAAGGATAACGCGTGAAACCACAAAAGCACGCCCACCGCTCAGTGGGGGCACTTTTCTCCGCAGTGCGTCTTCAAGATTCTGAAAAATACATTGGGTTCCCATTATAGCGTACTGAAACGCACTAGTTATGCTTGGAGTCAGAAGAGAGAGAAATTGCACCACGGGATCAATCGCCGGAAATGATGACACGGCAAAAGTAGCTTCCAAAATTCGCTACAAACTACTGTTTTTTTGTAGCGCGCTACACGCTACACTACTTTTTAAAAAAAGTAGCGCGCTACACTACAAACTACAAAAAAAAGTAGCGGCTACTGTAGTTTCGCTACAAGTAGCGCGCTACTCCCCAGCCCTGTTCTATTCACATGTCATTCGTCGCTTTTATCTTTCAGCACGAGAGGAGAGAAATATCTGATCTGGACCACTAGACGTAAAACTTAAGACAAGGAAGAGCAGAAGAGGATTTTCTTGTGAAAGCGAACCTTGTTAACTCGAATTATGTTTCGCGCGTCTGATATTAGTTTTAAACAGGTTACTAGACAGACAGAAAAAAAAATGACTACCTGCATATCGTTTACTTTTTAAGTATGAGAACAAAATTTGTAGAGAGTTTCGCTTACAGTTGTACAAATGTGTTAGCCAAAATTCTGTTTTGCAGTTACTCCTGATCTCAAAGTTGTTAACCTAAAGTTATTAGAAAAATCTGTTTGCATTAGACTCTGTACAACACTATTAACATCTGTGCACGTTATACATTTTTTATAAAGATTTTTTGGCGATAGCTTGAATTTTATACCATAAATGGGACTAAATTGTGGATTAAATTTTATCAGCTTCACCATCGCGTTTTCTTAGTTTGAAGAAAGGTAAGTCAATATTTAATTTACTCAGATTGCAAATAATTAGTTATTTTTAGTCAAAAATTTTAAAAATGGGATTCAATTTTACATTTAGAACATGTCAGAATGTCAGAAATTTGGAAGGGGGAAAAACCGACCAAGAAGGGTTTAGTTCCAAATTAATACCAACTGGACTTAATAGCTAATTTCGGCTGAGTTTTGCTTTATAATATAACTCTCATCCTTAAAATAGTACTCATACTAAATCTGAATATTTACAGTCTAATAGCAGACAAAAATAAACATAAATTGTATGATCGAAATATAGGTCTCAGGCACATAACAGAAAAAAAAAGAAAAAATTCGGAGCGTGCCCAAAAGGTGGCAAAGGCAGAATTTACACGGAAAAGCAAGAGTATTGAAAGGCTTTCAGAAAGATAAACGGTCCCACAGATTTAGCATGCACATTCCTTGCGGTTTAGACCTTAGATTACCAGGGCCATTAAATTGGTATCAGTGGTATTTTAGTTCCTTCTTAATGTTAGCTTTATAAGCGGAAATCTATTAATTCATGAATTTTTAGCGTTTATTATGTTCGTGCCCCCTGAAAAAACTGTTTGCAACCGACCCCCTACAAACAGAAGACCAGCCCTGGGTCCAGCTACAGACCCCCTAATACCGCCCCCACATTCCTTACATACGTTCATGTCCTTTGAAATACATTAGAAGGATTGTTAACCAATTATATTTGAAAATGGGACTTCCTACAATAAGAAATATATATTTTGCCCCCGATGGGCCCGTTTACAATCACAAAAATGCAGGGTAAAATGCCGGAACTTTCGTTACTTCCCACCTCACCAGGCCCTGATTATCGCAGGTGCATATGCCCCAGGCCCCAATTTTGAGGGGCCCCTAAATTATCACAGTACGCTAACTAAGGTTTTTTTTTTTTTTTTTCAATGTAGTAAATGCTTAATTTTTGTCAGTTATGGATTTACCAGTCACAGATAGTCAAAACCTTTTTTTTTCTTAATTCTACCTCTCCATAGAAAAAATATCAGTGCAGATTCACGATTTATGCGAAAAGAAGTGGTCACTAGGATGGCTGCTAGATTTTAAGTGATGACGCGGTGAGTTGCCGGACCCACTGAAGTTTTTCAAGTGGCAACCCAGCGAGAATGCGGCACCCATAAATAGAAATTGGCCGATTAGGATTATTAATTTTATGAAAAAGTCAGGCTTTTAGTTGTATTTTTAAGGTATTCGTTTTTAGTAAAGCTTATTTCATAATATGGATGTTTCATATGTTTATAAAGTTCATAAACATTCTCATTTATCTATGATATTAGTATATTTCATGTTGGATACATTGAATCCTGACAAAGATTTATATGCGAACTCATAAAAAAATACATAAATTGTTGTCAGGCACAGTAACAACATGTAGGGGGCCCCATTCAGACTTCTACTTCAGGCTACGGTTTGTCATAATCGGGCCCTGCACCTCAATTCGAGAGCCATTGCTAAGACTTTTCTTGGGGGGGGGGGATGTCGACAAACTGCCAAGTGAAAAATATGTTTTTACCAATTTTTTTTTTATCCACTCTATTACTAACTTTTCACTTTTGTCTACTGGATTTGTCAAATTTTGCCAAGTGCACCAGAAATAGAAAGTAAATTACCGTTTTCGTTAAAATTTTTTTCTTCAATTTTGCCAACTAGGTATCTAATTTTGCCAGAGTTTAATAACATTTTGCGAGTGTTAGGGAGGGGGGAGACCCCCCCGTTTAGCAAGGGCCCTGCTCACTTCCCCTACGTAGGAAAAAAAAATGCGGGGTAGAAAGATTCCTACTCCGAAGAAGGGAAAATGCAATGCAGCTTTTCTATCACAAAATTAACAACTTTCTCTTCAGTGGCGGCTCTTACATAGGGACTGTGTGTGGAACTGCAGCAACCCCAGTTTTCACCAAATCTTATCGATCATTACAAGTAATATATTTTTTTCTTTTTTTTTTTAATCCTTTCTTAATATTTGTACCTTACACAGTCATTAAGATACTAAAGTCAGTGGTTAGCACCCAGCAATAACAAAACTGTCCCCCGAAACATTTTTAAAATTCGAAAAAATACAATAAAAATCTATGTGCGGAACTGTCCGTGATACATTTCCCCATAACAGGGGCGTAGCCAGGGGGGGGATATCGGGATATATCCCCCCCGAAATTTTTGGATGAGTGATGAAATTCCATCTATTTATGCACTATAAGTTCATATCCCCCCTCCCCCCCCGAAAAATTTTCCTGGCTACGCGCCTGGCCCATAAGATGATGAAAGTAGTTCATTTATTTTAATCTTGTGAAAATTTTCAAGTGTAATTATTCGAGGACCTATTATTAAAACTCATCGTGTTCCGGAAGGAAGCCAGTTTCTGCCCGCAACGCCACTGGGTTAATGTTCCAATTTAAACCTCTGAACTACTGCCCACAAAAATATAGCTAAATGCTTGGACAACGTTTAAACATCAAAACTAAATTCGCGAAATAATATTTTTGGATGAATAAAATATCTATTTGTAAATTGTTCATAGATCTCTTTAATAGTTTTTTATGGTTCGACAAAATTTGTCAGCGGTCCGCAGGTGCAGAAAGAAACAATTCGGACACAGGCTGTTTGTTTTAAAACTGTTTGCGATCGTCACTTTTTGAACTGCATCTGGAAGGTAATGAGATTCACCGAAAGATGACGTTGCAGAGGGATGGTTATTTTTCTCATTTTTGATTGGTTGTTCAAAGCTGCTTTGTGAAACAGCGTAAAGAAAGCGCATTACTACAATGTGATCGTATGTGCTATTAAGCGATATATTTTACTGAAATTATTATTTTTTAAGGAATTTATATCAATAGACTTAGCTGTTACCAGAAGATACAGTTTTCTTTTCTTTTTTAATGCAACATATGTAGTACATATAACATCGAATTCCTCTTGAAGAATCTGGATGTTCGTGTTCGAACAGTCAAGATGTTACGCGGTGAATTTACAAACATGCCGCCGAAACTTCACTATGGCTCGCCTGGAGTTTGATGTCATTATGTAAGTGATCACCCAAAACAAAGTACTTTTCTTCATTAGAACGATCGTCCCGACCGAAAAATTCTTCGGTCTTTTTCAGCTGACAGCCAAGACTCTTGTTCTACGGTAAGTTAGCTTACTGATTGTAATCAAAGTGATGTTTCGGAAACTGAGTTTAAATTTAAAAATACCAATAAATGTGCTCCGATGAATCCAATTTCGTTCGTAATGACTGCAGGTGCGTTGAATAGCATTCTAGATCATTATTTAATTAAATCCGATCCGACAATTGCACAAAATGCAAATAACTCAAAGTAGCAAGACTAGGGAAGCGAGACTTTTTGCGAGAAGAGATTTACGCTTTTTGCGAGCGAGACCACATTTTAACATGATATAGGATTTTGCGAGACGAGACAGCTTTCGCTGTTTGCGAGACCGAGACGCATTTTCGTCTCGGTCATCCTAGCAGAATGTCTTTGGGGCCCTGAGATGGAACGGGCCACTTAGTGAGGAATTTAGAGGGAATAGAATGTTAGACTATTTAATATTTGGAAATGAGTCTTACGTGCCTAAAAACGGCGTTTAACTATTTTAGAACTTTTCGGGTCCCTGACCCTTTGGGGGTCCCCTCGAGCCGCGGGGGTTCCTGGATTCCTCCGCTCTGCTACTGCGTAAAGACGTAAGATTACTGCTATATATTTCAATATTTACATTAGTATAAGTTTCAATCTGTTCTTTATAATCATGGAACTATTTAAATTTTCTAAGAATTAATAGTTAATAAGAAATTTTTGAAAAAAAAATAAATAAAAACTTGTTTTAAATTAAAAAAAAAAGGATGAAAGAAAAGAATTGTGCCACTGTACCACATAAGAAAACATCACTTTTAACATAAAATTCTGCAGACCTACCTAATTTTATTATTATTATTAATTTTTTTGGACTATATATATGCTTGCTTTGTGTTATATGAAAGGTCGTCGTGTCGTCTAAATTAAAGTGGATACAATGGAAAATGACTTTCCTTCATTGAGTGTCAGTTCTGCGAACTTAATTTAATTATTTTAATTTATTTGTGACCGGTTCCATGAATACTGGAAAGGTTACGATAATGGCTGCCCAACGTCATGGCCAGGGATGCCAGATCATTCCATATAGGACGGCTAAGGGCGGAAGGGAGCGGCTTTTATTTTAAAGAGCCCCAGTGGGAGGAGGACCCACTTTAGCTCAAGAGTGGTCTCCTGGCTTTGAACCCGTTCCAGATGAGAGACCTAGCACCCAGGGGCGGCTCCTCTATTTGAGCACCTGAACACCCAGAGGAAAAACTGAAAAATAAACACGTTTACAATTTTTAAATTTAAAAAAAGATACATTAAATGCACTTATAGATTTTTGTGAATTCAAAACGTGAGTTTTACTCTCTCTCTCCCCCCCATTATTATTAAATACGCTTATTACAGCTAACGCACTGCGTCGTGGGTTACTACAGTATAGTATTTCGTCGCTCGCACGTGCGATCGGCGAAATGGCCTTCTGAACCGCTCTCCGAGAAAAGACGCGGAGAGACGTGTGGAAGAAGCAAGGCGCTGCTGATATCACTGAGCTCGCGCATTTTGAGTGTGCTCACGGACGATTTTTTTGGCCGTTGTCTCCTTTGAATTCTCCCTTAGTTTGTTATGGCCGGTTCGTTAATTCATTTTTTCATTTTCTTAATTTTAATCAATTTTCATTACAGTAATTTTTACGAACGAGTGTCCATAACTAAGATGGGAGTCCAATAAGTGTTTCGTAGCTAAAGCAATAACATTTTTCGATAGTATCCTTAGAAAAAAAAAATTGAAATAAAATGAATCAAGACCACACCTTTGCTCAAACTTATCTTGGTGACGAAATACAAGTCAAAATAGGACTCGTTTTCTTTCAGTTGCGTGCGTTGTTTTCTTTTAACTGCTGGAAATACAAATCTATTTTGATTTGTAAGGTGCGTCGTAGCTGCCTATTTAATTTTCGAAATTTATTTTGTGAACCTCCATTTAAATAGTTACCCAGCACCTGAAATCGGAACCCCCATAAATATCGTCTGAACAGAAAGAAAGCTTTTTTTTTTTTTTTTTTTTTTTTTTTGTTTGAGTTCACCTCCCACATTAAAAAATTAACTGAGAAAATAAATAGCGCTTATTATATTAAAATTTATTTTTAGTGCTAATACATTAGTTAATGGGATTACTAATGCCAATTAGTTGTCAGTAAGACTAAAACTTCCCACGTGTTGGATTTGGGAGGAGTTTATTCCAACCCATCCTCCCCCTTGGGTGTACTAATGTCTAGGTTTTGTGCGATACTAAAATAAAACTCGACTTTCCCAACTTTTCTTGATTTAATATGAGCAAATTTGAGCTAGCAATAGACAAATCAATTTCACTAAGTAAATGGGTGTGCGTAAAAAACTCCCCTCAAAATATAATTTTTTTCCGGGGGTGGGGTAAATAGATAATGAGACTGATGATGTTTAAAGGTTTTATGCCTACAACTCCGTCTTTTTAATGAATGTTAATGTCCATGGGTATTGTTACGAATTTTCGGGGCAACCCGCTGTTCTGAGGTTTAAAATAGTTCAAAATTCGTATTCTACGCGTCAGATAGTTAAATTTTGCTTTTTGTTGCATCAAAATGGGTCCACTAGAACGCGAGATACGGGGGTTTGTGTTTCCCAATTCATTTGTATGGCGTTTGTAGAAATCTCGAAAAATATGGGTTCCAGTCCTTCAATCACTTCACTTTTGAGGAATTACTTTTGTCGCCAAATTGGGCGATATTTCGTCAAAAGTTGCCAAGCTTCGCGACATCTTGATCATTTGGCGCGTTTTTTCCAATGGGGCTTGTAAAGTTAGTTTTTCTGTATTGACATGAACAATCCATTCTCTTCTATGACGTAATCAAAATGCCCGCTTTATGTGGAATCTTCGAGAAATAGATTCTTCTGGAAGCTCCTTGTAGCGTCTGCCTCTCTCATAAATACAAGCGGGCTACCCCGATAGTCTCAGTCTTGCTTCTGCTTCCGTCAAGAGCAGATGTCCGTGGAAGCTTAAGGCTTTGTACTGACGCTATAGAAGCGGTATTTTCGCTTGCTTTTCGAAGCTGGTTTGTAAGTGCTGTGTGTAAATCATTCATTACTGAGTTTTGCGTAAAATTCCTCTGAAATTTTGCCTGTGAAAGTGTTTTATTTTGTGTGAAAAATACAGAATTTGTGAAAGCTTCTTCTGTACAAAGCGGACTGTTAAAAGCCCATGACTGGTTGATTGTGCTTGTGAATTTTGTACAGCTGATTGTTCGACGAAGTTCTAGAAGCCATAAAGTTGTGTTCCATCCTGACCAGTGGACTTTTTTTCTAGAACTTTCTACACCTACTGGACTTTAGAACGATGAACCCAAAAACTTTTTATTTTTTTTTGCCCGAAAGTGTGACCATTTTATCATGGGGTCACACCGTGACCCCCTATGAAGGGACGGACACTATGACAACCACGTCCGGTCGGGGATCGAACCCCAACCGCCTGGAGTTGAACCCGATACCGGATTACGATGCTTTACCCACCCTACATCTCGGTCGGCTCACGAACCCAGAAACTAGCAGAGGTTTGTGAAGGAGGAGGTTTGTGAATTTTGTGAAGGGGGCTACAAAACGGACCCAATTTTCGTTTGCATCGACTCCTGGTGTATTAAAATACAAATAAATTACTTTTTTCCATTGCATGTGAAGATGATGGCACTCTAAGATTCCCTGTGCCCATTTGCACATTATTCAGAACTCAGTTGTTAGGTAAGGGTATTCCTCTCCCAATCTACTTTACCCTTAGAAGTACAGAGATTCATCAATGCCGAAAAAGTGCAGCCGTTCCCATCGCTCGATTTAACCCTTTGAGGCGCAACCCTTTCCCAATGCTGAAAAAAGGTAAGTCGTTGCCATCACTCGACTTAACGACCAGCAAGAGGGCGGATAGTTTGGTTGAGCGATGGCCACGGCTGTCCTTTTTTCAGCATGGGGCCATCTATCCAGCTGTTCTCGCATTCTTCCATTTATCAGCCGATGTCAATGCTGGTAAAAATAACCGTGACCATTTTTTTACGGGAAAGGATGTGCTAAGAAGTAAAGGATTCTCGTGGAGCTAGGTCACCCGCCACTATTTTTATAGAAATCCAATCTATTCTTCGTGACTGACATCAGTGAAAACGTCAGAGTTGGGTGTTCCCAGAGCGAGAACACTGCGCGTTAAAGGGTTAACTGCCAGTAATAGGGTGGTCGATCGAATCGCCCATCTCGAGCCACTGTGCTGAAGAACATTTTTGACTCAGCTGGCTGTGCGGTGACGCAGAAGGAACTACCTAAACTTTTTTTTTTAAATATTCTATTTTGTCACGGGTCATTACGATCCTGTTTTAGGAAAATAGTCGCTTCTTCCCGTGAAAAAAAAAAAAAAAAAAGTAGAAATAGATAAATAGAACGCAGTTAGAAATAGATAAATTAATTGAATACAGAACTAAATATTTTTCTAAATTATGTAATAATCAATGTTAGGATCCCCTTGCAATCGCTACCTTCTTGGTCTAGAGACCCGCTCAGAGCAAGGAGGGTCCTGGCATTTTGCCCGTCCTGTCCTGAAACTCCGCCGTTGAGTCTGCCTGTTTCCAGAGCCTGATTATGACCCGCTGGGGCCCCGGGCATGGATGAATTTGAGGGCCCCTATCTATGAAATTTGTTTCACTTTTCATAAAATTTTGATACAAAAAATAATATTTCAGAACAACAGTTATTGGGGCCCTACGAGCGGACCTGGCCTAGTCCCGATTTGTGGTGTATAAGGCCTGCTTTCGAAATGACAGCATTCAGTAACTAGAGGAGAGCTGACTCAACATTTTTGTGTCCGGAACTCTTCGAAATTTGTTACCTTGTATATATAGCTGACTCATATTTTGTGCCCTTATATATGTCTAAACTCAATTTCTGTATGTGTGAAGAATCGGGGCAGCATATAGCGGGGGCCGTCGTTATTAGCAACCGGGCCTGCTTCTTCGTTGCCACCGGAAGAAATGAGTGAAACATTGAGGCCTAATATTTACATTTGCGCTGTTCGATTGCATGCGATTTGGGATTATAAACGTTAATTTATTTTATAATTAAAAAACAATTTTGTTACAGTTTTGTCATAATGATTTAATGACAAGGTGTTTTAGATGTAGGTAATAATATTTTGAAGAATGCGCTTTTTTTTATGGAAATAAATCAACGAATTCAATCATAGAATTCGAACTTTAAGTTCTGAATGTAAAGGTAAGTGTACACTTGTATTTAGAAATTCTACAAATGTATAGGATATAAAGCATGTTTTGTGAATTAATATTCATGTGTTATTTATAAATCATTCTAATCTGAAATCGTTTAACTTGGGTAGTTTATTATTCTAGTAAATAAGCGTGCGTTGTAATACTAGTTAGACATTCTTATCTGTTTAAATCTTTCAGTTGAAAATGTCATTTATCATTTATTATAAATGCAATTAAATGTGTGATATTGTTTTCAGTGCAGAAGTACTGTAAAATATGTTATTAATTTTTGCACATGTTTATGTAGAAACTTAAATTGAAGTTAATATTTTGTATAAGCGTTCATCATACTCAAATTCAAAGTTCCATTTAGATAATGGCTATAATAAAAAGTAATTAATTCACTCTTTCGTTTGTTATTAGTTTACTACATTGTTTAGCGCAACTTGTGAAAAGGGATCTTGAAATTTTTCAAGTCCTAGAGCTGGTAGTTTATCTTAATTTGTATTCAAAGTCCGTGGAGCAGGTTTTTTTTTTTTTTTTTTTTTAAAGCTATAACCCTAATATACAGCAATGCAGGGACGAAAACATTTGTTTTCAATCGCCAGTTAATAATAACTTAAAAAAAAGGTGTTGGAATATTAGTAGTATTTCCTAGTATGGTTTTCTAAAATTTATAATTTTTCTTTGGAGAAGAAAAAGTATATGGAACTAACACTGAAAATTATAAATCATTTTCATTTCGAATGGTAAAATTTTCGATAAATAAACTCATTTGAACTAACCAAAATAAAAACAGTTAACAAACGTGTTTTATCATACACTGTTACGTTATCAGGGTGTCTACCGCTCCGGAAAATCCGGAAAGTCTGGAAAAAGCCGGGAAATTGGAAAATGGGTCCGGAAAGTCTGGAAAAAACCGGGAAATTGGGTAATGGGTCCGGAAAATTCACCAAAAGAATCAATTTTTTTTCGTGTTCTTTTTTTTTACCCTTCCTCTTTAATTGTCAGACTGGAACCGAAAGCAACTGCAATGCATTTTTCGGACCGCGAAAGCATCAAGCGATGTGTTTGTATAAGGAGGGAAAAATGGGGGCTCATTAATCGTGATGGGAGGGTAAAAGACAAATTATCTTATTTGGTAACTTATGGGTTAGGACCGTCTTTCCAAGAACAGTTAGTTAATTCTATCATAAATTGCGACTACTTCTGTTTCTTTTAATTGATGAAAGCTTAATACTGTATTTCAAGAAGTTGTACAAAATATGCAAATATAAATACAAGGGAGAGGGCATTGTGCAATTCCCCAAAGTAAAATGCATTGGTCAGGAATTTTTTTTTCCGGACCTCCAAAAAGTCAGGAAATTGACTTTCAGAAATTTGGTAGACACCCTGGTTATTCTTAATCCTTTTGATACATTTTATCTCCCCTTTAAGTTCGTACTGCTATTTATGGGACACCCTTTATTTTGTAATTCATTCTAAATGTTTCTCATTAAATTAATTTAAATTATTTTTCATGTAAATACCAAGGACTTGCAGTGCACAGGTTGTACTTATAATTATAGCAAACATTCTTCTGATACCTACGCCTTACAAAATATTAAAAATTAAATAGTATATCAGTACTTAAATTTTGTATACGTGAATTGTAAATATCAAATATTTTAAATTCTATTTCAGCTCCTCGTCATATATTTTGTTAATATATTAACCGAACAATATTTAATAAATGAAAATTTAATAACTACTAGTTAAATTTATTTTAAAAGTAATAATGGTTGTAACTGCTTTGAAAATGTGAAACTTAAACATTCAGTATAAAGAAATGCATAAAAATGTCTGTATCATTTGTGTATTCGTTTACTTTAATGTATACTAAAAGTCAGCTTAATTTTTTTATGTATATTAAAATTCAAGCTAAAATAATGAATCATGAGAGCGAGCACTACTTTGTTTTTCCTTCAAATTACATGCATCTATTTACTTTAATGTCCGCGTGTATCATAGTAAAGAAACTGTGAATGAGTTCGTACTTGAATTAGTGACACAATCACTACTTAAAACTACATTTAATAACGTTTCAAAGCATCGGAAAGCTTAAAAATTGCTTGATGTATACGGGAAGACGCGAGCATCCGTAGGCCTCTTTGGATGACTCATCGAAATACACGCGCAGGCCCGTTACTAATTGCGAAGGCCCCGATATAGCGAGAGCAGTTTGCATTTTCGTTAGCTGCGTTAAGTAAGCCTCTGTTCCCTCCTTTAGCTAACGTGCTTTTAAACTGTCGGCAGGGAATAAATAAATAAATAAATAAAAAGTCTTAATTAGCACCACAAAATCGGTTGAAGAGCTTCAAGCTGTGCAGATTTTTGTCTATCTGAATCCAAATAAGTTTCCTTAAATATTTCATAAATCAAAACAGTTGATGAGAATGAATAATGGCTATGCTTTTTGTGTCTGTGACGTAATAGGATTATCCCCATGCTTATAACAGAAAGTTGACGCTCCCAGATGTATTCCTGTCACGTGATTTAGGAGGATTTCGATACTGACATGAGAGAGATAGATCCAAAAATGTTCAATTTCTCGGAGATGGACAACCAATGGGATTCCTTAAAACATCGTTCTGTAATTTGCTTACTTGTGTCGTCCTCTTTCGTTGGTGGAGAATTATTTCGTTGTGTACTTTTGTGTGATCGTCTGGCAGGTCTAGTGAATTATATTTATATTCTTGAAATCTTTCTGGCACCACGAAATTTTGGATTTTTGTGAATTGGATGCCAATAAATCAAGCACTTTTTAACCTTTGGGCCTTCTAGGAAACTTATTACTCCCTTCGTCCTGGAGTTCTACAGTTGTTTAGAGTGAGTTAAGTGAGTTATCTAATGAAGTATTATCACTATCATTTATATATATATAAATATCATGTGCAGTGAATGACTAGAATTCTTGTGTGTAATTTTCATGTTCTGTCCTTTTCACTAAACATTGGGGAAAAAAATAACTATTAATAAAAGGGACTAGTAAACGTTCGTTAGTTTAAATCGCCAATTTTTAATGTATGAATGTCTGATTATTATTTTTTTAATGCACATAAATGATTAGATCACATTTTTGCCTCTGTCAGAAGTACTGAATATATTCTTCGAAATTTCTTTTCCGTGAAATTCGAGATAGGCAGGCTAGACTGTAATTGACTTTTATTTATTTGTTAGCCAGGGTGCGAACTGAACATTTTCTCCAGGGGGGGGGACATTTGAAAGTAAACATTCTCCAGAGGGGGACGCTTGAAAAGGAGAGAAGGTGCAAATGCTTCCTTCACGATATTACTTGACAAATGCAGTCGCCGACACGTGTGGGAACTGACTTCTATTCAAACAAAAGTCATAGATTGTTTGTTCTATGGAATCACAGATACATAAGCTACATACAATGTACCTGTATTGGTAGCCACCCTCGAGGGTTTTTAGCTTAGAAAAGAGACGAAATTTTAAGGCAGTCGCCTTAGAGTATAGCAACAAACGATAACATACCACCTTTATTTTGACTTCTTGACTTCCCAATCTGAATCCCAAAATCTTCACTCACCAGCAGTGGCGGCTCGTGGGATACAGCAAGTACAGCTGGGCTGCACTTGAAATTATCAGCATATACTTTAAAATAATTTATTCTACTAATTTTCCTAAATTCAGATTAGAATTGTGGAATTCCTGCGGTAAATTAAAAAAAATCTCCGGGAAAAAAAAAAACTTATTGTGGCCGGATTGCTCATTCAAAAAAAAAGCACTTTAATCTTCCCGCAATTCAATTGGGAAAATCTTTGGTTCAGCCCAGAGCGCTGAAAAGAAAATTGGCAGCACCGTTGCCATGACAACGACTACGTAAGCAGCCTCTCCGGCATAGGGAGTATGCAGCTGATACAGTCGATGAAAAATTTTTTAACGGCGGCTGAACTTGAGAACTCGACTAACTGATTGGCTCGGACGAGAAGTGAGGGAGGGGGTAAGGAGAATATATGTTTGGAAAACTCTCCACTTTATATTGCTGAATTTATCAAGAAGGTAAGCCTGAATAGACGCTTATGAATGACCCATCAAAGCAGTATTGTTTTTAAGTAAGCAAGAACTGGCATTGAGAGGACATGGCGAGCGAGAAAATTCTTTAACGAAATCAAATTCTCAATATATTTCTGAAATTTTTAATATCTCAATATATTTCTGAAGTTTAACCATTTTTGGAGTTCAGAAAAATTTACGCAACAAATTTTAAGCAATTTAAATGAAACAAAATAGGACAAAATTTATGAAGTAGACATTAGAAAAAAGGTTTATAAAACTAAGATTTGTTTAGATTTTATGATATTGACAAACTAATGATATTTCAAAAGGACATTAACAGTTCCAACTAGTGTGACAATCCTTTTTAAAAAACTAAACAGATATTGAATAGTTACCCTTCCAGCCTCATGATGTTTAACACTAGGCTTTCCACACAGCTTTTCTACGCTAGGCAAACCACCAGCCTGTCATACAGCCCCTTGGAACTACAACTGGACTGTCTTGCGGGAAAATCCTTGATAGTCCAGGACCTGACTACAGTTCTGTGGGAAAGTTTGAGTAGAGAGAATTTCTTTTCAGAAATGTTTAGTAGGTGCCTTAGTAAGCATTTTGGGCTTGGGTGGACATTAGAGATGAGACGGGCTCAGCCCGAGCCCGAAAGCCCGAGCCCGAGCCCGGGCCCGAACCGGGCTCGGGCTCAGTAATTCACAATTGCGTTCGGGCTCGGGCGGGCTCGGGCTCGTAAAAAATTTCTATTTTATTGAACATTCCTTGAAACAGATTTTTAAAAAGTGATTCATATGGAAAATAAAAGGACTTATAAAAAAAATCTGGAGTGACTCCCCTCGGCTTTCCGAACACTTACGATTAAGATCATTAGCAAGTATTTAAATAAATTTTAATCGATGAATCATTCAAACATATATACCAAATTAAAACTCAATCGAATGCACCGTTTAAACACTTGCGCACTTTCAAGAATTTCTCCCCATATGCCATTATGCCATAATATAAAAGAAATCTTTGTCGTAGCCCTGTAGAAGAACTCTAAGTCCTATACACACCAAAATCAATACCGGTCTTAAGATAGTGATTTATAACATATATACCCAATTTGAGCTCAATCGAATCTACCGTTTAGGAGCTATCGTGTTCACTCACATACACACAAACACACATACATACATACATCTCGTAAAAATAGCATAAATGAATTCAGAAGATCTCAAAACGTGTAAATACACCAAAATCTCGAATTCGAATTTTTTCATAATTACAATACTTTCCTTACATGGTACATGTTCGGAAAGTAAAAATAACGGGACGGGTGCCTGGAAGGCGCGTGAAGCTCTTTGGGTATTTCAGAACGGCGGCTTATATTGCTTAGTTAGTCATGAGATCCGACATTATTTCATAAACATAGATATAAAGAATTAGAAAGAGCATTAAGAATTTGCAACTATATTTGTCTTTAATTTGCACAAATTAATTTGCAAAATTTATTGTATTCTGTCAAAGAATTACTTATTTGGATTTTATTGAATTTTATTTATCTTTAGCTGAAATTTCGGGCTCGGGCTCCGACTTAAATAATATTGCTCGGGCTCGGATTAAAAGTCTTCGGGCTCGGGCGGGCTCGGGCTTCAAAAAATGAGCCCGAACTCATCTCTAGTGGACATCCACCACCTGGTACATTTTCCGGCTATGACGTCATCAAAGATGGCGGCTGATCGGATCTCAAAACTGCTCATATCTAAGTTAATTCTTGTCCGATTTGAATGAAATTGCACTTTTTTATATTAATTTACCCTTATTTTATTAAAGAACGTATGCAATAATGTGTAATGTAGACGGAGTGTAATTTTCAGGCATTAACCAGTTCACAGCAGAGCCTGATTATGACCAACAGGGGCCCCGGGCATGGATGAATTCGGGGGCCCCCATCTATGAAATTTGTTTCATTTTTCATAAAATGTTTATATAAAAATGAATATTTCAGAACATTATTTGATATTGGGAGCCCTTTGGAGCGGGGGGCCCTGGGCAAAGTCCCGATTTGCCCATGCGATAATAAGGCTCTGGTTCACAGTTTTGTTACAACGTTGCTCGGGTGGCTTAGTTTTCCACTCGTATAAATTAATTTGTCTGTATTTTTTGTTCATTTAGTTTGTAATTTTTCTAACAGATGGCTTTAGTAGTACTATAAAGATAAGATTGCAAAACCAGTATAAGCCAGCTTTAGGGTTAGGTTTTAATGCTTGCAGAAAAGGCGCGAATTTCCTTTCTTGCGCGAATTTTTCTTTTGTTTTTTAGATTGTATTGTCGAGGTGAAATGTAGGTATGGATGTCATAAAATTGTCCAAAGGGTTT
>JAWZYV010019128.1:0-31147 GCA_038373885.1 Cheiracanthium punctorium | reverse complement strand
CTGGTGCCGTGACCAGGATTCGAACCTGTATGATGGTTTTTTTTTAATGACAAGAAAGTTTGTAGTTCCAAATGTTACCAGTAGGTGGCGCTGACTTGCACAATGGGAACCAAATTTCAAATAAAAAAAATCCGAAATCTCTGTAATGCTTTCTATGCAAACTGTAATTTTTTTACCATTACAGTTTGCATAGAAATTTTTAAACTTTGGTGCACTTAGGAAGCATCAAAAGCTAGTGAAAAGTTCAAAAATTCATTAAAAAAGAACAAATCATGATACAAAATTGCAGTTTGCATAGAAAGCATTACAGAAATTTCGGATTTTTTTTAATTGGAAATTTGGTTCCCATTGTGCATGTCATCGCCGGCTACCGCCCAGGTAGCACACATACGTTGGGGCAACGTTGGCTTACGGTTATCCAACGGTTGGCAACTGGTTATTTCTTACATTGGGCCAACGTATGCTCTAACGTTTTGTCAACATATTTCCAACCGTTGGGCTAACGTATGAATGCATACGTTGGGCTAACGTATAAATAAATACGTTGGGCTAACGTATTAATGCATACGTTGGGCTAACGTATTAATGCATATGTTGGGCTAATGTATTAATGCATACGTTATGTTAATGTATAAGTGCATACGTTGGGTTAACGTGTAAATGTATACATTGGGACACCGTAAAATCTGTATGTTGTCACTCTATTATCCAACTGTTGGAAATTGGTTATTTTTAACATTTAGCTATCATAATTGTTAACCGTTACATTTATAAGTTAGTTTCATATTTTAGGCCAATGCAGAAACCGTGGATAATTATATTTGACAAATTGATGTGCTATTTCATAACATTTCTATAGATATATGAAAAACTGTCAAATTTGAAATTAAAGTTTTTAATTATTTTACTAACAGCAAATGCAGTGACGGATTCAGATAAGTTTTAAGGGATGGCAGATATGTAGAACGAAGCATATTATCAAATAGTCACATTTTTTCTTTCATCAAATATGGTTCCACCTCAACAGTGGGTTTCTGTGCACTTAGGAGGAGGGCGAGCGGACACCCCACCCCCCCTAAAAAGTACTTTTGTCGACAAAATCGTCAGTTGCCAAAGGACTGTCAGCAAATTTTAGCTTTAATCACCAATCTGTAAAATGCTCAGTGTATAAATTACCAGTTCTGCCGACAGTTTATTATAAGTTATACTATATCATGAACATAGTCTTGTTACGATTTTCCTTTTAGTGAGTTTTGTGCCAGTAAACAAGTCCCTTTTGTCCCCTCAAGCCAACTTCATTCCAGATCATGTAATGCAGTGTGTATTTAAGGCAAACATGCACATTAAGTATCTGCCTGGGGTGGGTGGTGCCTCGGGCGAAGGACTTTTAGGGGATTTAATGCGTATTCAAGCTATATCTGGAGGAAACCACCCAAGAGGCCAGATAATCGGTGTATATTTTTCAAAGCATATTGGTATATATCGTCAGAAAATTTTGTCTTTACACCCCCCCTCCCAACATTTTTGCTTAAAACTGGCTCTAGTCCCGTCACTAACAGAAATGTGTTATTTTCAAATAGTAAACGATCTGTCAAGTTACAAACATATATTACTCTGTAGAAAACTAACCTATTTTGCACTATGAGGAAAATTAATATTACAGGTGCAACTTATGAACTGTTTAAAAAAAAGGAGAGGGGAGAGATCGGAAGCAGGAAAATATTTAGAAGGTCCTTTCAGAAGCTATCCTTTACAGTTTTAGAGAACCAGGACGGCAGGCAAACCAAAATCATAAAAACTTTTCGAATTAATTAAAAAAAAACATATAACGTTAAAGGAAAGAATGCTTATTTTTTGAAATATGATTCATATCCCTCCTTGTCTTTTGACAGTTACTTTTGTAAAGTGTCTCTCAAAACATCTGAAAATTTACTCCATTGAAACTTTTGTAAGGAGGCTTAATCTTTTTTTTTTTTTTTTTTTTTTTTAATATTCATGTGGGGAAATCCAATAGGAGTATAAAGTCACTGAAGAATGTCACAGAAATCATTCTTTACTAAAATATTTATTTATTATTTTTTATATTTATTTCAATTTACATAATTTTTTAGATTCTTAATTTTTAGTTTGCCCGAATAAAATTGGTATGGAATACAATGACATTTCGTAGTTCTATTTTTATTTTCAGTTAACTGGAGATATTGACTGCAAAGTAAAAGAAAAAAAAATATTGCATGCGTAATGCATATGCATTACCCATGCAAGTATCAACACACGGGTGCATCTATATTATCTGACTATGAGAGAGATATCAGTACAACAGAATGTATTAGTGATGTTGCTTACACGCTATAGCACATAAAATGAAAAAAGTCGTTGATGGTCGCATAATTACCATTGCACAAAATTTTGAAAAAAAAAAAAAAAAAAAAAAAAGAGAGAGAGAGAAAACTTTTTTTTTTCATAGCGCATCCTTTCTCTAATGCAAAATATAGAATGTCTGAAGAAAAGTTTTAAAAAATCAGTATTGATTTCAGTTCAGGGACCTGAACTCTCAGTCACCGTGTATTACTTAAAGAGCTACTGATATTTTTCATTCAACTAAAATACGCAGTAGAAGAGACTTGTCAAAGCAATAAAAATGCTTTTTCTTCCAGTACTCTCACAGAGTATTTGATTGCATATAGATTATGTATTTTTCTCCATGAAATTTGAGTCCTGTAGCATATAACAGGTGTAGATACAAAAATCTCTTCTAAAATAATAAATAAATAACAAAATGAAGTTGGTAAATATAGATATATATATGAACTGTAAAGTACTATAACACATTTGTAAAATATTTAAATAACTGAATTCTTAAAACTGTAAAATATTTTATACATACCTTTAACAACAAAACAATTTTGATGCACAAATTTAAATCCTTGTTGTTGATTAAGCACTGTGAACCAACGAGATTTCAAAATTGAAGTAGTGTTAGTTTAATAACTACTTCTAAATCTGAAATATCATTAGTCATTATCATCTTGTAAAATATAAGTACGGCTCAAGTTGATTTTGTTTCAGAATAAACTTATTAGGAGAAAACAATTGTGTCCAATTTTACCTTCTCGACTGTTGTACAACTATGAGCAAATAAAACGTTATTATTAAGCTGACAAGCATTGTTTAGTAATCCAAAACGCATCTTTTAATAAGCACTGTGCAATTATTATTTATTTATTAGCATAGCTGCATAGTAAGTTGTTTGTTTACATACTTTAAAGATCGTTAGGCTTATAGACAATCGAACTATAATCAATGCATCAATAATAATAGTTATCGTGATTCAAGTTACTACGAACCTATGCAACGAATAAAATTCACAGAAATATAGCTGAAAAGATAAATATTCGTTTCAGATTTCAACTATCAATCACTTTATAAAAGTGTATCAACACATCATAACAAGCAATGGCTGCGCTGACTGGGATCTTCCCTTCCCTGGCTCTGGCTATCCAGACGAAACCCGAGAACAATAGGAAACCCCGTATAAGCGGTAGTTCGCATTCCTTCCGCCGTGGCGTAGTTATATGTCCTGAACAGAGCGATTTAAAGGGCCAGTCCATATGATTAAAAGGGCATTAAAATTGTCAAAAATGCTTGATTATTTTTTTTTTGTTTTTTTGTTTTGTTTAAACAGAATCTTTATCTATAAATATTTTGAAACGTTTCTTCATCCATGCACATATTGAAAAAAAATTTAAGAAATTGTTAGTTAGTTAATGCTTTTAGGAGCTTCTTCGACATGTAATAAATTAATAATAAATAAATATATTAATGTATGTTTTATTTAAATCTTCAGAAGACTGTAATACTTTTTAAAGACTTGTTTTTCGGAACTCCTACATATTTTAATATATTAATACAGCATTCTCCCCACACGTAAAAAACACTCAAAATACTGGGGTTAAACGATAAAATAAATAAAAACTTTGTGAAAAAAACACACATAAAATGTAACTTATAATAGTTACGATCATTTCGACCAAAAAATTTTTCGGTCTGCATCAGAAAAAGTCCGAGACGCAGGGGCGTAGCCAGAGGGGGCTGCTGCCCCCCGCCCCGAAATGGGACAATTTACTTAGCTTACAATTTGATATTTAGCTTACAATGAACTTTAGCTTTAAATTTAATACCCAGCCCACCCCGAAAAAAAATCCTCGCTACGCCACTGCGCGAGACGAACTTCTTTGTCTGATGAAGACCGAAAGAATTTTTTGGTCGAAACGATGGTAACGTATTATAAGTTACATTTTATGTGTGTTTTTTTCACAAAGTTTTTATTTATTTTATTCTGCCTATACTTCCGTGTATACGTATGTTCGTGTCAGTGGCGTAGCCAAGGGGGCATAGGGGGTCACCAACCCCCCTCCGATGAGGAATTTTTTGCCATACAAATGCATATTCTTCGCTCCCTTATCACGTACACTTATACACCAATGTGAGTTGCAGTAGTCGTACCCCCCCCCCTCCATGAAAAAATTCTGGCTATGCCACTGGTTCGTATTAATAAGTTTTGGTTTATTTATTGAGGTTGGGACGCCCGACCAGGGTAGAAAATTTCTAGAGGCGGTATAACGCCTATGGTTAACTTATTTCAAAAAGATTAAAATATCATGGAGTTTTGGGCGGTTTTCTCCAGATGAAACATGAATATGCCTTAGAACCCCCTTAAAAAGTCCTCCGACCGAGCCCTCCACCCTTCTGCTTAGGTGTATTATTAAAAAAAAGAGGAAAATTCTCTATGCAAATTATTCAGGAGTTAAGTTAAATTGTTTAAAATTACTCTAACAGATTAAAATAATAATTAATAAAAATATGATATAACAGATTAAAATAATAATAAATAAAAATATGAAATTTTGCCATGGCAGGAGAGAATAGGTGGCATTGTAGATATGGAAAAAATATTTTATACTCTAACATCCTCAACTGAAGCTGGGCTACTTTGAGAGCATGGCGTTTGTTCTCCTATTAAGGTTTGTCCCGAAAAACGTAAACTGTAGTTGCGGTACTATCTGTCTCAGTATTTCGATACTTTAACCCTTTTAGATTTACATCTAAGACGTAGCAACAAATTCACTTCATGACCTCCTGTTCACAGCGTTGCTCCCGAGCAATACGGAAAAGTAACGTTCGTCACAGAAGGGGAACCTTTGCAGCTATTAAGGCGTTTGTGCATACCGGTTTTACTCACTGTAACGCTAACGTTTAATGCCTTTGGACAACACAGCGCATGCGCACGTATAAAATCCCAAACGTGGTTGGTCAAAATACTCCGTGTAGCGTTAACGTAGGAAGAAACGGTATGCACAAACGCTCTATTATTTATAACGCGCACATATTTCTACTTTCCAGCGTTAAAAGGATTCGTTTAAAAGTCTGGATGAGTCTAAGATAATATCTCAAAATATTAGTTTCTATAGTACATAGTATATGTACATTCACCCTCACCCAATTTATATAAACCTCCCCTTTTTTTTCTTGACTATACGTCTTCAACTCAAAAACTTATATATATTATGTCGAACTTACTGTTAATGAAATCATTCTAAAAGTTGTTGCAGCTCCTCAAATCACTAAATATCTCTTATACCACAATATTTTTCTAAAAATATTTGCAATATCACCCTGCACTCCCCTACCCCCCCCCCCAAAAAAAAAAGAAACCTTAAATAAATAAATAAAATTAATGGACTGGACTCTCTTAAAAATTTTTAATTTTCTTTCCAAATCAAAGAAAAACATGAATATTCAGCTCGGCCTGCTGTAAACAGGTTGCTAACCTCAAAGAAAGTGAAGCGGGAAGAGAGGCTGCAGAAAATAGAAAACTGAGCGTGAGCTCAGTTTTCTATTTTCTGCGCTGCACTGAGCGTGAGCTTCATTGTAATGTATTTCAAACCCTGCAAGAAAAGCGGCTTTTTAACAAGGCATAAAATGATCGTTTTTCTGCACCTATAAACAAAACACCCATCAAATAATTAAATTTTGCATTTTGTTGCAACAAAATCGTTTAACTAGAACCCGAGATATAGAGTTTTTTGTGTTCCCATTGGTTAACATCGGATTTTCTAGAAATATCGAGAGATATTGGTGCTAGAACTTAACTCACTTTTGGGGACATATTTTCGGCCCCAGATTTTGCCAATGGGGCCTGTAATGTTTCTTTCCCTACCTTAATATTACGTAATAGCCCAGTGATTCAACTGTATTCCTAGTCAATATCTTAAACTCGTTATGAGGAATGATGTTTACGGTATGGAAGTTCCGATATGCACACTTTTTCAGAAACACGTTTAAATATTGTAATTGTAATACTGTACAAAATGCTTCACTTCCGCTTCATTATTCCTTCTAGTATTGTAAAAACAAAAATAAAATGGTTTTGAAATCCTAATCATTTGACTTTTAAAGTAAGCAAAATAATACTAATAAATAAATCAAAATAAATCAATAAAACATAAAAATATATAAATAAATAAAAATATATAAATAAAACACAAAACGGTTTTGAAATATTTATCGCTTGACCTATAAAATAAGCAAAATAATAATAATGATAATAAAATAAAAGCAAAATAAATAAATAAAATACATCGATAATTTTCTCAAAACAAGTATTTTTGGGGCAGTTTCATACACTGCACATGTTTAGCAGAGATGCTGGCTCGAAAAGCGATATCTTAAAAAAATGCAAAGTTAGGTACCAATTAATATGCTTAAGATTATGTTCTCAAATTTCGATTCTCTTCTTAATAACTAAACGATTTAAATACAAACTTTTTGAAACTAGTGGCATGAATTTTTCTAATATCTCATAAATAACATTGAATATTCACAAAAATATTTGAATTCTAAAATTCATGGATTTGAAAAGAAAATTCCTCTGCAATTTTTAAAAGAAAGTTTACGAATTTTCATTATTTAAAAATACGTTTTGATCAACCCATTTGTGCCTGGATATTTTTGCGACTCTCTTCGATTTTTACTGATAACAGAAATAATAGATAAATTTCTGATGTCGACTTCTTGAACAAGGGATGATTTCTTTTAAAATCAGTATGCATAAAAATCGAAATATCAACATCCTACTTGGTTATGTTAAAATATTTTGTAGAGTTGAGGCTCAATACTCATGAATAAAGGCTAGGAAAAATAAATAACGTTTTCTACTAATAGCGAAAATGCCGTCCCAAAAAAGGGACACTAGGCATAAATGGGTTAAAATATGCAATTTTAAAACTATTTTCATTTCAAGCTGTATATAATCAACTGGGGCGTAACCAAAGGAGGAATATGGATTTCAGTATCCGCCCTCTAACCTGACGTTTTCTGTAGGTTAAAACGGAACTTTTGTGTGTCGGTAGGGGGCGGGGATTACAGATAAATACAAACATGCGTATGTTACTGTAACTGTAATAAACTGATTATAATGTATAATCACCAACTAGATGGTTATCATCACTAAACTACGCAGATATAAATAATTGAATATTCATAAACTTACCTGTTTATTTATATAATTCCTGAGCCGCATTGGAGGGGATGTAACAATTGGAATTTTTTTCTCGAGTAACGATTTTTCATCATTGACAAACAAGGTTTGACTGTAATTTTCTGTTGATAAAGTAGTTTCATTAGAGAATGCACCTAATCAGCAGGGGTGTGGCCAAAGAAGGACTATCGGATTATAGTACCCTCCCTCTAACCCCAAGATATCTATGGGTTAAAATAAAATGAAAAGGAATGCAGGGAATGTCAGATAAATTTGTACAAGCATATGCTACAGTAAATGTAATAAACTGGTAAATGCAATAAATCGTTTGAATATTTATGACATTTATCGGTTTATTTGTGTAATTCTCGACTCGCAATAGGGAATGAAAAAAATTCGGATTATATTGTGGAGTAACGAATATTCATCATTGAGAAACAAGTTTTGAATTAAAAATTCCAATATATAAACTAGTTTAATTAGACTGTACACAATCAGCAGCGGCGTGTATAAAGGAGGAATATCGACTTGTAGTATTCACCCTCTAAGTCGAAGATTTCTATTTCTGTAAGTTAAAACAGAACGTGGGGAATATTGGATAAATACGTATATATATATATATATGTGTGTGTTATGCAAGGATGTATGCAGAAAAAAAAATCACAGGGGTTCCAAACGGTAGAAAAGGCAGAAATTTTTTTTATATAAATACGCCATCGTTATAATCAAAATTTAAATTTTGGGGGAGGGTTTGGATCCTTTCGACCCTCCCCTTACATACATCCTTTATCTTAGACAAAGGTAATAAGCTAGTGATTATGTATAACTACCGGTGATTATTTATATACACCACTGAACTAGGTAAATGAGGTAAATTACTGAATATTTATGAAATTTACCGGTTTATTTATATAACTGCCTATTCGTACAGGGGAATGTAATAAATTCGGATTATTTTGTGGAGTAACGATTGTTCATAATATAATAACGAGTTTTAATTAAAATTTGCCATTTATAAACGAGTTTCATAAAGACTACATAATCAGCAGGGGCGTAGCCAAAGGAAACATGTCGGATTATTGTACCCGCCCTCTATGCCGAAGATTTCTGTAAGTTAAAACAGGCTGTGGGGAATTTTACAAGGAGCAGGCACGGCTTCGGGGATTTCAATGCAATGAAATGTCGCTAGCTTCAAATCCCTTAACTGGCAACACTCCCTTTCTTGTCGCATCGTATCAAGCATGAATATACCGTGGACGTGGATACAAGCGGTTGGCGATAGAAACATTTCTTAATGCAATCGGACTTAGAGAAAAATCGGAAAGGGAATTTTTAAGCGAAGAGGGAGGGGGAAAAGTGAATACACCTTTTTTACGAATTAAAAACCTTTGTTCCAAAAAAAAACATGAATTTCCTACTTCGGAATTGAAGTAACTGTACTCAGCCGCTGCGCTTGACACAATCGCAAACGAGGGCGGGTCTCGCAAAGCAGCCCTCCGCGTGTAGCTGCGCGCGATGAACCGTAAATCCGTCCACAAATCTCTGGACGAGTGAATGCGAGCCTTAGTTATTGCATGCCTGTCTTGATGACAGTTTCTTGATAAATTGGATTGGGAAAGCTACAAAATTACAATCGTATTTGATATAACTTTAAATTATATCAAATAATACTATGTTTAAATTCTGGTGATTGAAATTTTTAAATTAAATCAGCCTCGGAGAAAAGTAAATTTGTTTAGATATTGATCCTCATCGAAATTTGGGGCCATAATAGGTGGTCACTCAACTTAAACTATAGGCATCTAATTTTTTTAAATTTCGATTAGATTTTGTGATTTTGGGAAAACTTTTCCGAAATTTTGATTAGATTTTGAGATTTTCAAACTGCATGAATCTTTGTTCGCGCATTACGTAATGTTCAAAACGTAATGTTACGTAATGGTCAAAATACTCCGTGTAGCGTTAACGTAGGAAGAAACGGTATGCACAAACGCTCTATTATTTATAACGCGCACATAATTCTACTTTCCAGCGTTAAAAGGATTCGTTTAAAAGTCTGGATGAGTCTAAGATAATACCTCAAAATATTAGTTTCTATAGTACATAGTATATGTACATTCACCCTCACCCAATTTATATAAACCCCCCTTTTTTTTCCTGACTATACGTCTTCAACTCAAAAACTTATATAACTTATGTCGAACTTACTGTTAATGAAATCATTCTAAAAGTTGTTGCAGCTCCTCAAATCACTAAATATATCTTATTCCACAATATTTTTCTAAAAATATTTGCAATATCACCCTGCACTCCCCTACCCCCCCCCCCCACAAAAAAAAGAAACCTTAAATAAATAAATAAAAATAATGGACTGGACTCTCTTAAAAATTTTTAATTTTCTTTCCAAATGAAAGAAAAGCATGAATATTCAGCTCGGCCTGCTATAAACAGGTTGCTAACATCAAAGAAAGTGAAGCGGGAAGAGAGGCTGCAGAAAATAGAAAACTGAGCGTGAGCTCAGTTTTCTATTTTCTGCGCTGCACTGAGCGTGAGCTTCATTGTAATGTATTTCAAACCCTGCAAGAAAAGCGGCTTTTTAACAAGGCATAAAATGATCGTTTTTCTGGACCTACAAACAAAACACCCATCAAATAATTAAATTTTGCATTTTGTTGCAACAAAATCGTTTAACTAGAACCCGAGATATAGAGTTTTTTGTGTTCCCATTGGTTAACATCGGATTTTCTAGAAATATCGAGAAATATTGGTGCTAGAACTTAACTCACTTTTGGGGACATATTTTCGGCCCCAAATTTTGCCAAGTATGGCGACATTTTGGACATTCTGCGCGATTTTGCCAATGGGCCGGAAATGTTTCTTGTCCCTACCTTTAATATTACGTAATATGCCCAGTGATTCAACTGTATTCCTAGTCAATATCTTAAACTCGTTATGGAGAATGATGTATTCGGTATGAAGTTCCGATAATGCACACTTTTTCAGAAACACGTTTAAATATTGTAATACTGTACAAAATGCTTCACTTCCGCTTCATTATTCCTTCTAGTATTGTAAAAACAAATAAAATGGTTTGAATCCTAATCATTTGACTTTTAAAGTAAGCAAAATAATACTAATAAATAAATCATAATGAAATCAATGAAACATAAAAATATATAAATAATTAAAATATATAAATAAAACACAAAACGGTTTTGAAATATTTATACGCTTGACCTATAAAATAAGCAAAATAATAATAATGATAATAAAATATAAGCAAAATAAATAAATAAAATACATCGATAATTTTCTCAAACAAGTATTTTGGGGGCAGTTTCATACACTGCACATTTTTAGCAGAGATGCTGGCTCGAAACGCGATATCTTAAAAAATGCAAAGTTAGGTACCAATTAATATGCTTAAGATTATGTTCTCAAATTTCGATTTTCTTCTTAATAACTAAACGATTTAAAATACAAACTTTTTGAAACTAGTGGCATGAATTTTTCTAATATCTCATAAATAACATTGAATATTCACAAAAATATTTGAATTCTAAAATTCATGGAATTTGAAATAGAAAAATTCCTCCCTTCTCTCTGCAATATTAAAAGAACGAAACCTGCCATAACCAAACAACACACACAGCCGGAAATTGTGTGTAAACCCCACGATCCCAAAACCCCCACAAAGAACTAATTCAAGTCTGTATACGCGATCAAAGTGCGACTCACAGAGCACCAATTGTAAAACGCCAACACGGTCGACTAAGCTTCTACCTCAACTCTCGTGGGTCGATACCGTGGGAGGGGGAGGGGGGATGCGGGCGGAGGAGCGTCTCTGTGAGTATCGCGCGCGCGAATGGGGGGTTCAAGTAAGTTTTCAGATTCTATTATCCCAATGGGGGGGGGGGGGGGGGGGTAGGCAAACGTTATGAGGATTGAAGTTTTACTGAGGATTTTATATTTTTTTATTGGAGATTTAATTTTGTGAAATTTTTTCCACGTTCATGATCTCTCGGCTTAGGCCTAAGTTTATGAAAGCCAGGCCCAGCCCATACCCACCGGCCCGCATTAGACCCTCCTCCCCGCATAAGAACCGCACCCCAAAACCCAAACCCTCTTAAAGACGTCCCCAATATCATGCCCGGTCCTCCAGTCATACCTCCTCACCATCCGTCCCCTTCCTCTAGCTTCCCCCCTTTTCTGATGTTCTACACTCATAGCAGCTCCCAGATTTCCGCCTTAGTCCATACCTCCTTCCGTACTTCAGTCTGAATAAATATTCCCTTCAAAACCCGTCCCGTGCAAACCCACCTCTCCTACATGACCCCTCAAACTAAAGGGAGGGTACCAGGAGACGGGGGGGGGAGGGGGGGGAGGGGGGAAACCACTAACCCCATAAACTAGCTCACCTAATACCCTACCCACCATAACACGGAGGGGGAGGGGTCCTCGTCCTCAACCATAATCTAGAGCCGCCACACCTCCACTATATAACCCCACTAATCCACAACAGATTTGGGCGGGGGGGGGGGGGGGGGCCATACCGCCTCCCAAATACATCTACCACAACTACTAATAACTACCAGACCTACAAACATCCACACGCTCAATAATAACGCCCCTACCCCCCCCGACATCTTAACTCCACACGTCCCCACCCGCATCTAAACCATCAATAATACGATAGCCGCCCGAATCACCCGTCTCCAGAACACTCGACAAACCCACCAGAAACGTGTAGTTCCGCACTATAGCCCACCCTCAACCTTCGACCTTTCTTCCCACAGCCAATAATACAAACTCCCAAACACCACTTCCCACATACGCAACCGAACCGCCTGCAGTAACTCCCCCACGATAACAGTACCGCACATATTGAAACCCCTGCATCAAGTCCCGAGCGATGCTCCACACAGAAACGCTCCCCCATTAAAGCCCAACGATAACATCCGGTAATCGTGAATCACCCCGTGCTCCCCTATAGTTATCCATCCCCCGCATAACGGCCCCATAGGTGGCCACCCCGTAGGATTCACCTTGTATCATGATCATGTTTGACGGCTGCCTTACCAAACAGAATTACCCTAATACCTCATACAAAATAATTTTCCTCATCAACACTGTAGTTAAATGCATAGAAGTTTTATGTAACTGTAGATTTGTATAACCAACACCATGGTAATGTCCCCCCAACCCTACCACCCCCATGAACAGCAAGTAACACATTCACAAAAGCAAACCCTCTGCGCCAACGTTAGCAGGAGTTTTTTCAACTGTATATGTTAATGTTTTTAAAATGCATTTTACAAAAGAATTTCCTATTTTTTTCAAGCTGTATTAACTTTAAGGTATGGCCCTACGTTTTGTAATAATCCTGTTACAATCCATATTTTAGAATATATCGTGGTGATAAAAACGTTGCAATCAACACACCACACCGAGTTCTACATACACGGAAGGTAAATCCACCCTACATACGCGTCAAGAGAAACACGTACAGCTGATGTGCAAGCGAGTTTCTTGTTCAATAAATTAATTCCATTCAATGAAACATTATTATGTTTTCTACAACAAAAGCACGACAACCCTGGGTCTATCCAAGGGAAATCAGCTGCAATTCAATGAGGTGGATTTTATTCAAGGACAAAATAATTTTTATGTTTATCTTAGTAGATATTGTGTGTGCCATGTTTTCCATGTGTGTATATTTTTTGAACCTTCTGTTCAGGCTGATCCTTATTCTAGAGAGTAATTGTGTTAGAAATATTACCCAGGGTTTAAAGGATTATCTTTTAATAAACCTAGGTAACGGATTGTTTCCGCCAACCCCACTACCCGAAACCATGTCGAAATTCCCCTGATGAAACACCGCAAACACACTAACACAAAACTCCCAAACACATAGCAAGACCAGAAACCTAACAACGGAATTTTCACTACCCATATATCAACCATCCCTTCCAATCTCCCCGGCACGGGGGGCCCTCAAAGATAGACACTGTGCCGATCTGCCTACCTCATAATATAACCCCGTGGTTTGGAACGGAAACCCGCAAGACCATTAAAACCAAATACCTTCCCACCCAACCATTTTAGAAAAAAACATATGCCCTATTGCCCCAAATCCCCCCACGCCATTTCCATTACCAACCTATCCAACGGAAACAAATCAAATCTGTCCTCACGTATCCCAACCATCACAATAAGCTCTGACAACTCTGCCTACAACACCTGCAAAATCGCGGTAAGTCAAAATCATTACACAAAGATAAAATGTAATCCTAAACAACAAACCCTCCCAACCCAGTCCCGCCTCCAACACCCTCAATACATAAACTATCCACACATACCCCCCATCCCGTACAACTCATACTAAAACCACGCAGGTGAAGCACCAACTGCTCCCACCCACATCCTCACCACTCGCTCGCACATGCACAAGCAATAAAGGACATAACTTCATTTTCTCTCAATCTGAAAAAACATGGAAAACTCAATAATGCAAAACACACACTTCCGCTGTCCCCTGCTAACCCACTTAAATCAAGTCGCGACAAGTTAACAATAGTTGTCAAGACATCATTTACTGTGGTTAATGTGCATTAAGCTAGTTTTATATTTTTACTTAATTTTGATTGTTCTATTTTTTAGAATGCCTTAATTAGTTGCTCAGTTACAATACTGCTGTGCCTTTGAAAGCATCGAGGAAACTATTCTATAGGTACTTTTTTTTTGGCTAATTCCCATAGGGTCAGGCAGCAGCCTCGTAAAACTTAAAATCACTCAGTGAATAGGCGAACCCCGACTTCTCCCACTGCCGTCAAGAGCACCAGCAACCAGAGCTGCTCTACCATTAACTCACATGCTTCCATTAGGTCCCGGGCCCTCAGCTGAATCCCCCATGTGGATCCCTGCATTCTAACGGAATGAGGCCCTGCACCAACAGATAACTCCTCTAAAATACCCACATTCGAAACATGTACCTAAGGGTTATGGGGGTTATGTTTGGACACAAAAAAATGCCCACTCACCAATCTGATCATTCACCTAGGTTGCTCAAAACATTGCAGTAGGCCTGGAAGTCCCACCGCCTACACAAGGACAAAAGCACGAAATTAAAAACAATAATACGATACCCCCCCTAACTCGGACCGTGGGTATCGTTGCACAATCCTCCGCCTGCCCACCCCTACAAGTCCAATTAGCCTCTCTATTTATAGCCTGATCAGCCACACTACTGTGACCCCGAAGTAGCACGTATGAGAGTAAGTATTTTGACAGAAACAAGGAACACGAGAACCTAAATGAGCTGTAAAAATTAAGACTCGGTAACCCCTCAACACACGCTCACTATAAAACTTACAAGCAAACAACACCGCCAGTAACCAGTCAACCAAAACACATCCATGACCCCCAACCCTCAACACTTCACTGCTACTTTCCTCAAACTAGCTACTACACACTCCTTCACCTCACTGGCACGCAAAATCAGACATCACTCCGCCGATACAGAAAAAGCCGCACACTAGCCCCTGCCCCACCCGCATCACACACCTCACTAACCCAACCCGACCAACAACCCCAAGCGCCCGCAGTCTCACCCGAACATATATACCGACACACCATGGGTACGGGTCGCTCGAAGGTAACGCATAATACACCTTTCTCTCATCGAGTAAATCTACATCTAGCCAAATCGACACCCCCCCACCAGGGGCCCCCACAACCACTTCTTTATACGTCCAAGTAAAGCCGTGATATCCTACTAGGCACACAAAAGTATCACACCTAGCCGCTTCGCTCCACAAAAAAAGCTAAACACCCAGAAACCGTGACGGGATCACGGTGAAGCGTCACCCATCCCATCCAACCTCCCCCAATAACTATACCCCCAACCCGACCAACATTACTAATCCATTCGTTCAGTCTTAACAAATCCCCCCAGACCAAAAAAACCAAAACCATAAACCCAACCCGCCCAACACCAAAAATTTAACAGTCCTCGTTCCCACCCCCCACACACGTAATACCAGGCCCCCTCTGGGTGCTCAAACCTCTTAATCATTGACAAGACCGCCCCACACTCAGCCTACCCACACTATCAGAATCGCGCCTTCACACAGACCACATCGCCACGTCTAAAAAATTTGGGCTCAACCACCTCGGTCCCTCATGCAGATCCCAGTCCTCGGTACTCAGGTCCCACACCCTTATCTCCCCTCCCCCACATACCCCAACTAGTAAAAAAACCATCGCTATAGATCTCAGAACCACGGAACAAACCTGGCCTGCGAATCACAAAAAAACTGCCTGCCAAAACTTTAGTTCACGTTCTTTAAGCAAAAAAAGACCTAATACCATAGGAGAATGGCCAAAAAAAAACCCAACCCTCTCAGCAATCAAACGCCTCCCCCACCATTCCACCAATGACCCTCTCAATGTTCCCGCCAATAACCGGTCCGAAGTTAATCAGGCCGTGCCCAACTAACGAAGAACGAGCCCTAACTCTAAAAACCATCTAACGCACAAACACTATCTCCACACATCTACAGTCATAGACACACACACACATCCCTACATACTCCAACACTATTAAACCTAGCTTCAAATTATTTATGCAGAGCTTAAACAAGGGATCCGTACCCAAGACCACACAGTGAACCCATGGTCGCGCCCTCCATTATTTTATTCCCTTAATTTTAGTTACATAAAACAAAATACTAAAAAAACTTAGAAAACTTTCAACCTGCACTACTTTCTGTTATTTTCATCAGTACAATCTCTTGGATATTCCTAATAATTTTTGTATGTATTCCCTGGATTCAAATACCCCATATTCGATTCCGCTAGTTCAGTTGAAATGACTTTTAACCTAAACATATTTTGTATGTATCATGTTTTGAAAAAAAAAAAAAAAAAACTTGTTGCTATTATTATTTTTAAGTTATTTATTTTTAAAATGTTATGTTTAAAAATATATTAAATTTTGCAATCAAAAGACCAGCATTGTATATGTTAATATTTATTTGAAATTTATAGGAAAGGATCAGATGAAAAGGCCACACCTGAAGAAGACAGCAGTGCCATCGTTAAATCTTTCACAGCTCTATGTAATTGAAAACGAGTCAAATAAGAAACAGATCGATCTAACAGATGAAAGTTAAGACATGAGTAAGCATAATATTATCCTACAGTATAATTAGCTCATAATTCGACTGCAAGTTAATTAGTAGAATTTGATTATTTCTGATAATATTTATCT
Source organism: Cheiracanthium punctorium (assembly GCA_038373885.1). Classification (NCBI taxonomy): domain Eukaryota; kingdom Metazoa; phylum Arthropoda; class Arachnida; order Araneae; family Cheiracanthiidae; genus Cheiracanthium; species Cheiracanthium punctorium. The sequence goes on along the minus strand of JAWZYV010019128.1, from coordinate 14,336 downwards.
ATTTCACAAATGTAGTACAGTGAAACCCCGATCTCTCGTTCCCGCATTCATCGTTTTCCCGTATTGATCGTTTTATTTCTATGGTCCCTGCACAAACTGTATTCAAATAACGTTAACAAAACCCGCATGTATTGCTGTCAAAAATTCGCTTTCACGCGTTCATCGTTGTAAAATGTTTCTTCTGGCAGAAATGAAATTGATGATGAAGTGGATCAATATGGCTTACAAATCTAATAACTTCCTGGTATAATATCTTGGGCTGATGATGGTATAGGTGAAGAGTTCTTACATCTAATAGGGATGAGTATGGTGTGAAATGTAGTGATTATATTTCCATTCATTTAGAAGTAGCAACGTGCGGTATCCTAAGATTGAAAGAAATGTGACTCAAGAAATGAAAATAATCGAGAAGAGGCTGAGAATAATATTCATGCCCATGAGATCGAGCCAACACTAGTGCCTAGTTTATCCTACACAATAACAGTATTTGAAATTGTATGTCTTTTATATACAAAGATGAATACACATTAAAAAAAAAAAAAATGTAAATCTTGAAAATTTTGTGTAATTAAAAGATTAAGGGAAAACCCAGTATAAAATTACTGCTTTTTTAAAAATAAGTGTGACTTAATTTCTACAGAACTTCAATTTGTTTCTTTTACAGTTTGGGTAACAAATTTAGTATTTTTGAAATACTGTACACATTGTGTGTATTCATAAATATTGTTTTCTTCATATTTTGACTTTAACCCGCATGCATCGTTTTTTACTACGCACCCCTTGAAAAACGATAGATCGAGGTTCTACTGTATTAATTATTTTAATCATTCATTAAAGCAATAAATAAACATAATCCCTCGAATGCTATAGCAATTAGAAGATCTTCATTTTCTAATTATGTATTAAATGGTTTATATGTTTTATTTATAAGCTGCACAGATTTCCAAAGGTTTTATCGAAAGATATGTTATATAGTTCTAACTTAATGTACGTGGTTATGCATCAAATTTTATTTGTTATTAATTTTGTTTGTTCGATTTTTTAAATGCCTAATGAGTGCTCATACAATTCTGCTGTGCATTTGAAAGCAGCAGTATCTGTATTTGTACTTTTTTGGCTAGTAAAATAGGGTCAGATGCTGAAAGTTTACTGAAATATAGATGTTGTGGCTACACTGAACATCTGCACAAGTGAACAAGCTACAAGAGAGGATATTCCTTCCTATAGGAAAGTGCCGGACTAAGATATAAACCATAATCACTGCATGCTACAGTATGTGCATGATAACTCATTATATCAAGTTTGTAAATATATTGCAGAGTTGCCAACTCTCCTGATTTAGGCAGGAGACTCCTGATTTAGGCAGGAGACTCCTGATTTTTCATTGATCTCCTGCCAACCTGATTTACGATACATTTCTCCTGATTTTTTATTATTTGCTCATTTTCTCCTGATTTTTATCATTTATCACATGAATAATGCAATTTTTTTAAATTGAAATCTTTTAATAAGTTTTGTCGTGGCAAGGAACCCTTCTCAGCATTTTCCCCTTTCCTGCAATCAAACTAGTTCCAGGAACCCACGCATGCATGTGTGACATCATAAAGTTCAGACTTTACTGACAAATGTATAATAGTGAAAGAGGTGCAGCTTCATGTTCTAAAGCATTGGAATTTCTATCTTTTTCCATCACTCTTAAAAATGATTGTTTTTCGACTTTCCAACTTAACATTTTTCATGTTGCTAAATTTTTTACAAGCTACTGACTACCTAATAGAAGACATGACCCAAAATTGAGTTTTTTTGTGTTCCAAAAATATCTATATCTGGCAACAAACAGCACCAAAGATGCTTTTTTCTCTCTCCAAAATGTAGTTTCAGCTGATATAACCCTGATCTTTTAAAATTGAGTTTTTTAATCGAAAACAAGTCTCCTGATTTTTAGAATAAAATCTCCTGATTTTTCACTTTGCCAGGTTGGCAACTCTGATATTGTATGTTCATTCTATTTTTTAAATACCTAATGAGTGCTCGTTCTTGCATTAATTACTTATTTTAACTAATACAAGAAATCTGTGTGATTAGCTACAGTTAACTCTTTGAGTAACGAATATGCACTTCTGTAATTTTTAAAAACGTGTTACAGAATAGTGTAAAATCAGTAATTGTTGTGCAGATTTTTAGGAAAAATTTGATTGTATTTGTTTTCATAAATTAATCAGCTCCTTAGTCTTTCATTGTGTATCTGATTCTTGTTTTTGTAATCTATTCCCCTCAGAAGTTTGTCCCACAGGGTTATCATTACAGAAAATAATGGGTGAGAATTTCTCACTAGAGATGTGGTTTGGGTAAATGCCCAGTAGGTAAGGTATTTACTTCTACCTCAAGTAAACACCCAAAATTAGGGTATTTACCCCTGATTTTGGGTGTTCACTTGAGGTAGAAGTAAATACCTTACCTACTGGGCATTTACCCAAACCACATCTCTAGTGAGAAATTCTCACCCATTATTTTCTGTAATGATAACCCAGTGGGACAAACTTCTGAGGGGAATAGATTACAAAAACAAGAATCAGATACACAATGAAAGACTAAGGAGCTGATTAATTTATGAAAACAAATACAATCAAATTTTTCCTAAAAATCTGCACAACAATTACTGATTTTACACTATTCTGTAACACGTTTTTAAAAATTACAGAAGTGCATATTCGTTACTCAAAGAGTTAACTGTAGCTAATCACACAGATTTCTTGTATTAGTTAAAATAAGTAATTAATGCAAGAACGAGCACTCATTAGGTATTTAAAAAATAGAATGAACATACAATATCAGAGTTGCCAACCTGGCAAAGTGAAAAATCAGGAGATTTTATTCTAAAAATCAGGAGACTTGTTTTCGATTAAAAAACTCAATTTTAAAAGATCAGGGTTATATCAGCTGAAACTACATTTTGGAGAGAGAAAAAAGCATCTTTGGTGCTGTTTGTTGCCAGATATAGATATTTTTGGAACACAAAAAAACTCAATTTTGGGTCATGTCTTCTATTAGGTAGTCAGTAGCTTGTAAAAAATTTAGCAACATGAAAAATGTTAAGTTGGAAAGTCGAAAAATAATCATTTTTAAGAGTGATGGAAAAAGATAGAAATTTCAATGCTTTAGAACATGAAGCTGCACCTCTTTCACTATTATACATTTGTCAGTAAAGTCTGAACTTTATGATGTCACACATGCATGCGTGGGTTCCTGGAACTAGTTTGATTGCAGGAAAGGGGAAAATGCTGAGAAGGGTTCCTTGCCACGACAAAACTTATTAAAAGATTTCAATTTAAAAAAATTGCATTATTCATGTGATAAATGATAAAAATCAGGAGAAAATGAGCAAATAATAAAAAATCAGGAGAAATGTATCGTAAATCAGGTTGGCAGGAGATCAATGAAAAATCAGTAGTCTCCTGCCTAAATCAGGAGAGTTGGCAACTCTGCAATATATTTACAAACTTGATATAATGAGTTATCATGCACATACTGTAGCATGTAGTGATTATGGTTTATATCTTAGTCCGGCACTTTCCTATAGGAAGGAATATCCTCTCTTGTAGCTTGTTCACTTGTGCAGATGTTCAGTGTAGCCACAACATCTATATTTCAGTAAACTTTCAGCATCTGACCCTATTTTACTAGCCAAAAAAGTACAAATACAGATACTGCTGCTTTCAAATGCACAGCAGAATTGTATGAGCACTCATTAGGCATTTAAAAAATCGAACAAACAAAATTAATAACAAATAAAATTTGATGCATAACCACGTACATTAAGGTAGAACTATATAACATATCTTTCGATAAAACCTTTGGAAATCTGTGCAGCTTATAAATAAAACATATAAACCATTTAATACATAATTAGAAAATGAAGATCTTCTAATTGCTATAGCATTCGAGGGATTATGTTTATTTATTGCTTTAATGAATGATTAAAATAATCTAATACAGTAGAACCTCGATCTATCGTTTTTCAAGGGGTGCGTAGTAAAAAACGATGCATGCGGGTTAAAGTCAAAATATGAAGAAAACAGTATTTATGAATACACACAATGTGTACAGTATATCAAAAATACTAAATTTGTTACCCAAACTGTAAAAGAAACAAATTGAAGTTCTGTAGAAATTAAGTCATACTTATTTTTAAAAAAGCAGTAATTTTATACTGGGTTTTCCCTTAATCTTTTAATTACACAAAATTTTCAAGATTTACATTTTTTTTTTTTTTTTTTTAATGTGTATTCATCTTTGTATATAAAAGACATATAATTTCAAATACTGTTATTGCGTAGGATAAACTAGGCACTAGTGTTGGCTCGATCTCATGGGCATGAATATTATTCTCAGCCTCTTCTCGATTATTTTCATTTCTTGAGTCACATTTCTTTCAATCTTGGGATACCGCACGTTGCTACTTCTAAATGAATGGAAATATAATCACTACATTTCACACCATACTCATCCCTACTAGATGTAAGAACTCTTCACCTATACCATCATCAGCCCAAGATATTATACCAGGAAGTTATTAGATTTGTAAGCCATATTGATCCACTTCATCATCAATTTCATTTCTGCCAGAAGAAACATTTTACAACGATGAACGCGTGAAAGCGAATTTTTGACAGCAATACATGCGGGTTTTGTTAACGTTATTTGAATACAGTTTGTGCAGGGACCATAGAAATAAAACGATCAATACGGGAAAACGATGAATGCGGGAACGAGAGATCGGGGTTTCACTGTACTACATTTGTGAAATAGATAAATATTATCAGAAATAATCAAATTCTACTAATTAACTTGCAGTCGAATTATGAGCTAATTATACTGTAGGATAATATTATGCTTACTCATGTCTTAACTTTCATCTGTTAGATCAATCTGTTTCTTATTTGACTCGTTTTCAATTACATAGAGCTGTGGAAGATTTAACGATGGCACTGCTGTCTTCTTCAGGTGTGGCCTTTTCATCTGATCCTTTCCTATAAATTTCAAATAAATATTAACATATACAATGCTGGTCTTTTGATTGCAAAATTTAATATATTTTTAAACATAAAATTTTAAAAATAAATAACTTAAAAATAATAATAGCAACAAGTTTTTTTTTTTTTTTTTTTTTTTCAAAACATGATACATACAAAATATGTTTAGGTTAAAAGTCATTTCAACTGAACTAGCGGAATCGAATATGGGGTATTTGAATCCAGGGAATACATACAAAAATTATTATGAATATCCAAGAGATTGTACTGATGAAAATAACAGAAAGTAGTGCATGTATAAGTTCTAATATATATATAATTTGTAATATGTACCTAAAAAAAGTGAAAAAAAAAAGTATGTGCGACATTTTTTCACTGTTTTCTTTTTGAAAGATCCCTTTTTAAGCTCAGCATAAAAAAAATGAAGCATTAATTAATATTTTATTCTACATACTTTATATATATATAGACACATACATATAATATATGCTCACTAGAAATATCTAACTCATTTAAACGCTAACTTTATAAAACTTATAATGTGTGCAACAATTCCTGAACAAGTTGTCACAATCTCTGTACAATTATGCATTTTTGTTTAAATAAAGATTTGGAATTTAAAAAAAAATTCAAAACATGACAAATGAAAAAATTAAACCTCTATCCACCCTAAAAGTGTAAAAAATATCACTCGTAAATAACTAGTAAATCTAAAGCTCATTAAAAAAAAATAATTTTAATATTTTGCTTTTTCACTTTAGATTTCATGTAACTGTACTTTGCATGCAGTGCCTGTAGTATGTCCCAAAAACTGATTTCAGATTAATATATCGGTATCAAATCACTATAGTGATTCAGCTATATTGTGAAAATACCCAACACTGCTTAAATCTGGTGTATGAAAATGTTAGTTGTTAGCTCTTTCATAACCAAAATGATAAGGTTGTAAAGGAAACATTAAAATTAAAAAAGTACAGTTTGGAAGAACCGATCAAGACATAATTACTTTAGTGTTCAACTAAAAGTTTTCTTAATTCATTTAATTGAGGAGAGGAGCGAAACATTTATAAACTAAAAATAATATTCATGCATTATATAAAAAATATATCAATATTAACACTTTATACATGAGAAAAAGCAGATGTATATGGTTGGATTTGTGTTGACTCAAATTACTAATAATAAACAGCATCTCTGTTAAAAGGAAATGCGGAGGATATAGTTACACACAGATTTTTCATTTGTAAGTTTAATAAGGATGTAATGGATATCTGGTATATCCAGCTGATTTTTCAATATCTGAAATACCGTCGGATATCTGAATCATAAGTATCAGATATCCGGCTATATACTACTACTAAAGTTCTATCTATCTATAATATGTATGGGACAGGATAGAAAATTATATTTGAACATTCTTATAATAAAGCAATACATAAAACAGAGGGATATATTTTTTAACTGAAAAAAAAAACAGCAAACTTAACACTAGAAATGAATCATTCAAAACAAACACACAATTTCAACATTTGTTCAGTAGTTTTTCAGCACATTTATAACTAGTAGGCTAATATTTAGAGTTGATTTCATGCTGTAAAGTGCCGCTTAGCGAACATTTTATGAACTAAAAAGAAAAAAAAAACTTACAAAGTACAAATACAGATACTGCTGCTTTCAAATGCACAGCAGAATTGTATGAGCACTCATTAGCTATTTAAAAAATAGAATGAACATACAATATATTTACAAACTTGAGTTAATGAATTATCATGCACATACTTTAGCATGCAGTGATCATGGTTTATATCTTAGTCCGGCACTTTCCTATAGGAAGGAATATCCTCTCTTGTAGCTTGTTCACTTGTGCAGATGTTCGGTGTAGCCACAACATCTATATTTCAGTAAACTTTCAGCATCTGACCCTATTTTACTAGCCAAAAAAGTACAAATACAGATACTGCTGCTTTCAAATGCACAGCAGAATTGTATGAGCACTCATTAGGCATTTAAAAAATCGAACAAACAAAATTAATAACAAATAAAATTTGATGCATAACCAAGTACATTAAGTTAGAACTATATAACATGTCTCTCAATAAAACCTTTGGAAATCTGTGCAGTTTATAAATAAAATATATAAACCATTTAATACATAATTAGAAAATGAAGATCTTCTAATTGCTATAGCATTCGAGGGATTATGTTTATTTATTGCTCTAATGAATGATTAAAATAATCTAATACTGCATTTGTGAAATAGATAAATATACATACAATCTTTATAAGTGTGTGCATTTATGTTTTAAAGATGAAACTGAAAAAAAAAGTTAATAAATTACAAGCGAAAATCATTATAAGAATGCTGATACTCTAAAATATATTAAGTAAACTAGCGTCAGAATCAATTAATGAAGGCACGGATTTACCATGCACATTTATTTGTAAAATTTGCAAATTTCACATAAAAATACCTATTTATTAGGTCAGGAAATTAAAAAATGGCAATCTGGAAAATAACCTGTTAAAACAAAGCTACTCTCACTGCTTAACAAAATGGGGAGGGTCTCAATTCCTTTCATTAAGCAACATTTATGCACTAAGAAGAAAAGTAAATACATAAATGTTAAAATATAACTATATAAATGTTAACACTTTGAAAATATGAAACTGTATATTTGATGCTGAAACAATCGTTCTAGGTTTAATAAAGAAAATCTTTAACTGGGTAATATTTTAACACAATACTCTCTAGATAAGGATCAGCAGAACAGAAGGTTCAAAAATATACACACATGAAACATGGCAATCTATAAGAAAACATAAAATTCTATAGTTAGAATAAAATCCTATAGAATTGCAGCTGATCATATAGACTTAATATATTTATGTTGTGAAAACAAAATATTTAATTGAATGGAAATTTTGAACAAGCACTCGCATGCAACCGCTGAACGTAAACAATCTTAAATATGTATTCAACAATATATAAGAACACGGTGTGGTGTGATTTCACGTTTTTAACACCACTATATATTAAAATACTGATGTACAGGATTATTAAAAACGTATGGCATCTTAAAGTTAAAACAGCTTGAACAATAGGAAATTCTTTTGTAAATGCATTTAAAAACATTAACATATACAGTGAAAACTCCTGTAACTAAGGGACATTACCAAGGTGTTGTTTATCAAATCAACAGTACATAAAACTTATGCAAACACAGTGTGATAGGAAATTCTTTTGTAATAGGAAATAGGAAATTCTTTTGTAAATGCATTTACAAACATTAACATATACAGTGAAACCTCCTGTTAGTAAGGGACATTACCAAGGTGCTGTTTATCAAATCAACAGTACATAAAACTTATGCAAACACAGTGTGATAAAATTATATTTCACGCACGTTCTAGAAGCTGTTTTTCAAAAGATCGGAACTTAACTGATTTAACATCTTTTAAATGAAGTAGATAGCTGTTAGAAAGTGCTAAATACAACAATTATATTTCACGCACGTTCTAGAAGCTGTTTTTCAAAAGATCGGAACTTAACTGATTTAACATCTTTTAAATGCTGTTAGAAAGTGCTAAATACAACAATCATGAAACTGGTATTTTCGATAATCTAACATCAGAGTTTTTACCTTTTTAACACAATCGGATATTAAATACGTAATGACTAACAAGATAATAGGAAGCATACATATTTCTTTTAATTTTAACTCAGTTGAGTCAACTAGTTTTTAACAAGGAGGTTTGTTCACACGAAACATTAATTGCGTTTAGAACATTATGTACGTTACATTAGCTACGAAACATTTTAACTTGTAAAAGAATGACAAAATAAATCTTTTACATACTTCTCGGAATGAAATCACTTTCTTTAAAATGCTTTCCACAAACAACCATCCGATTGGATACAGGTTTACCAATTCTCAGCACATTTATCCACTGTTTTCTACGTTTCCTCGTGGTTGCTTCAGATGCTTTGTCATCACATTTTCTAACAGCTGGAAATTTATGAAAACTGGGTGGAGGTACACCATTTCCTTTTGAATTGCATTGAGGAACACAACAATTCACCTTATTCACCATCGTGAAAAATTTCACAAAATAAAATCTCCAAAAAAATACCTCAGAAAACTTCAATCCTCACTACACGTTTGCAATGGGAAAGAATGAAAACTTACTTGAACCCCCGTAATAAAGGAGTTAGCAGTTAGACCGCTAGATGGCGTATTCAAGTTCTGAGATCGCCAATTATATACAGCTTAAAATGAAAATAGTTTTAAAATTGCATATTTTAATCAAAACGTATTTTTAAATAATGAAAATTCGTAAACTTTCTTTTAAAAATTGCAGAGGAATTTTCTTTTCAAATCCATGAATTTTAGAATTCAAATATTTTTGTGAATATTCAATGTTATTTATGAGATATTAGAAAAATTCATGCCACTAGTTTCAAAAAGTTTGTATTTTAAATCGTTTAGTTATTAAGAAGAAAATCGAAATTTGAGAACATAATCTTAAGCATATTAATTGGTACCTAACTTTGCATTTTTTTAAGTAATCGCGTTTCGAGCCAGCATCTCTGCTAAAAATGTGCAGTGTATGAAACTGCCCCCAAAATACTTGTTTTGAGAAAATTATCGATGTATTTTATTTATTTATTTTGCTTTTATTTTATTATCATTATTATTATTTTGCTTATTTTATAGGTCAAGCGATAAATATTTCAAAACCGTTTTGTGTTTTATTTATATATTTTTATTTATTTATATATTTTTATGTTTTATTGATTTATTTTGATTTATTTATTAGTATTATTTTGCTTACTTTAAAAGTCAAATGATTAGGATTTCAAAACCATTTTATTTTTGTTTTTACAATACTAGAAGGAATAATGAAGCGGAAGTGAAGCATTTTGTACAGTATTACAATATTTAAACGTGTTTCTGAAAAAGTGTGCATATCGGAACTTCCATACCGTAAACATCATTCCTCATAACGAGTTTAAGATATTGACTAGGAATACAGTTGAGTCACTGGGCTATTACGTAATATTAAGGTAGGGAAAGAAACATTTCAGGCCCCATTGGCAAAATCGCGCAGAATGTCCAAAATGTCGCCATACTTGGCAAAATTTGGGGCCGAAAATATGTCCTCAAAAGTGAGTTAAGTTCTAGCACCAATATTTCTCGATATTTCTAGAAAATCCGATGTTAACCAATGGGAACACAAAAAACTCTATATCTCGGGTTCTAGTTAAACGATTTTGTTGCAACAAAATGCAAAATTTAATTATTTGATGGGTGTTTTGTTTGTAGGTCCAGAAAAACGATCATTTTATGCCTTGTTAAAAAGCCGCTTTTCTTGCAGGGTTTGAAATACATTACAATGAAGCTCACGCTCAGTGCAGCGCAGAAAATAGAAAACTGAGCTCACGCTCAGTTTTCTATTTTCTGCAGCCTCTCTTCCCGCTTCACTTTCTTTGATGTTAGCAACCTGTTTATAGCAGGCCGAGCTGAATATTCATGCTTTTCTTTGATTTGGAAAGAAAATTAAAAATTTTTAAGAGAGTCCAGTCCATTATTTTTATTTATTTATTTAAGGTTTCTTTTTTTTGTGGGGGGGGGGGGTAGGGGAGTGCAGGGTGATATTGCAAATATTTTTAGAAAAATATTGTGGAATAAGATATATTTAGTGATTTGAGGAGCTGCAACAACTTTTAGAATGATTTCATTAACAGTAAGTTCGACATAAGTTATATAAGTTTTTGAGTTGAAGACGTATAGTCAGGAAAAAAAAGGGGGGTTTATATAAATTGGGTGAGGGTGAATGTACATATACTATGTACTATAGAAACTAATATTTTGAGATATTATCTTAGACTCATCCAGACTTTTAAACGAATTCTTTTAACGCTGGAAAGTAGAATTATGTGCGCGTTATAAATAATAGAGCGTTTGTGCATACCGTTTCTTCCTACGTTAACGCTACACGGAGTATTTTGACCATTACGTAACATTACGTTTTGAACATTACGTAATGCGCGAACAAAGATTCATGCAGTTTGAAAATCTCAAAATCTAATCAAAATTTCGGAAAAGTTTTCCCAAAATCACAAAATCTAATCGAAATTTAAAAAAATTAGATGCCTATAGTTTAAGTTGAGTGACCACCTATTATGGCCCCAAATTTCGATGAGGATCAATATCTAAACAAATTTACTTTTCTCCGAGGCTGATTTAATTTAAAAATTTCAATCACCAGAATTTAAACATAGTATTATTTGATATAATTTAAAGTTATATCAAATACGATTGTAATTTTGTAGCTTTCCCAATCCAATTTATCAAGAAACTGTCATCAAGACAGGCATGCAATAACTAAGGCTCGCATTCACTCGTCCAGAGATTTGTGGACGGATTTACGGTTCATCGCGCGCAGCTACACGCGGAGGGCTGCTTTGCGAGACCCGCCCTCGTTTGCGATTGTGTCAAGCGCAGCGGCTGAGTACAGTTACTTCAATTCCGAAGTAGGAAATTCATGTTTTTTTTTGGAACAAAGGTTTTTAATTCGTAAAAAAGGTGTATTCACTTTTCCCCCTCCCTCTTCGCTTAAAAATTCCCTTTCCGATTTTTCTCTAAGTCCGATTGCATTAAGAAATGTTTCTATCGCCAACCGCTTGTATCCACGTCCACGGTATATTCATGCTTGATACGATGCGACAAGAAAGGGAGTGTTGCCAGTTAAGGGGATTTGAAGCTAGCGACATTTCATTGCATTGAAATCCCCGAAGCCGTGCCTGCTCCTTGTAAAATTCCCCACAGCCTGTTTTAACTTACAGAAATCTTCGGCATAGAGGGCGGGTACAATAATCCGACATGTTTCCTTTGGCTACGCCCCTGCTGATTATGTAGTCTTTATGAAACTCGTTTATAAATGGCAAATTTTAATTAAAACTCGTTATTATATTATGAACAATCGTTACTCCACAAAATAATCCGAATTTATTACATTCCCCTGTACGAATAGGCAGTTATATAAATAAACCGGTAAATTTCATAAATATTCAGTAATTTACCTCATTTACCTAGTTCAGTGGTGTATATAAATAATCACCGGTAGTTATACATAATCACTAGCTTATTACCTTTGTCTAAGATAAAGGATGTATGTAAGGGGAGGGTCGAAAGGATCCAAACCCTCCCCCAAAATTTAAATTTTGATTATAACGATGGCGTATTTATATAAAAAAAATTTCTGCCTTTTCTACCGTTTGGAACCCCTGTGATTTTTTTTTCTGCATACATCCTTGCATAACACACACATATATATATATATACGTATTTATCCAATATTCCCCACGTTCTGTTTTAACTTACAGAAATAGAAATCTTCGACTTAGAGGGTGAATACTACAAGTCGATATTCCTCCTTTATACACGCCGCTGCTGATTGTGTACAGTCTAATTAAACTAGTTTATATATTGGAATTTTTAATTCAAAACTTGTTTCTCAATGATGAATATTCGTTACTCCACAATATAATCCGAATTTTTTTCATTCCCTATTGCGAGTCGAGAATTACACAAATAAACCGATAAATATCATAAATATTCAAACGATTTATTGCATTTACCAGTTTATTACATTTACCGTAGCATATGCTTGTACAAATTTATCTGACATTCCCTGCATTCCTTTTCATTTTATTTTAACCCATAGATATCTTGGGGTTAGAGGGAGGGTACTATAATCCGATAGTCCTTCTTTGGCCACACCCCTGCTGATTAGGTGCATTCTCTAATGAAACTACTTTATCAACAGAAAATTACAGTCAAACCTTGTTTGTCAATGCAGTGGCGCAGAGAGGGAGGGGGAGCAGGGGAAAAATCCCCTGAGCCCCAGCTTGTGAAGGGGCCCCCCTTTTGCTTTTTATATGATACTTAATTGTGTGTTGTCAATTTTGTAAAATAAAAAAGTCCAAATTTAGATTATCCGTATGCTTCAAATTAATTTTTAAGTGAAATTACAAAAAGCCAGCTAGAGCAAAAACCATCCACTTGGCAAAAACGAGAAGTGTTTCTGATTGAGTTTTTTTTTTTTTTTTGCAAGAAAGGTATAGAGATTGACGGTATTATTCAACGGTTTGCCATGACTAAAAGTAGAAAAGATTTATTTAATAAGAAATTGTTTTTTTTCCGAGACACATTGTTAAATAGTGGAAAAAAGGGTTTAGCCAGAGGAGAGACTATGGGGATCAACCAACATCCGAAATTTTGAAATTTCCACTTTTTTGGCCTTATGAAATTTTTTTGCTGCCTGCTTGCATGGAAGTATGAATAAAAATATTATTTGTTTCAATACTGAGGAAACATGCCATGCAAAAATGTTAACGTTGCAAATACTGTTTCTCTATGGAGGTGACGAAACCTTCAAAACAAAATGTTGGTATTTTTTAGAGAATGGATGTTTATTAAAGAATAATACTCTTTTAAATTAATAATTTTAATTCTATTAATTAATTGCCAATTACTATTAATTTAAAGTTTCTTTAAATGATTAATAATTTTAATAAGGAATAAATGATTGATCTAATACGACATCAAAGGGATTTCTGGATAGCAAAGGGACCCCAGATAAGATTTTATCCCCGGGGCCCCGACTTGGCTCTCTGTGCCTCTGTGTCAATGATGAAAAATCGTTACTCGAGAAAAAAATTCCAATTGTTACATCCCCTCCAATGCGGCTCAGGAATTATATAAATAAACAGGTAAGTTTATGAATATTCAATTATTTATATCTGCGTAGTTTAGTGATGATAACCATCTAGTTGGTGATTATACATTATAATCAGTTTATTACAGTTACAGTAACATACGCATGTTTGTATTTATCTGTAATCCCCGCCCCCTACCGACACACAAAAGTTCCGTTTTAACCTACAGAAAACGTCAGGTTAGAGGGCGGATACTGAAATCCATATTCCTCCTTTGGTTACGCCCCAGTTGATTATATACAGCTTGAAATGAAAATAGTTTTAAAATTGCATATTTTAACCCATTTATGCCTAGTGTCCCTTTTTTGGGACGGCATTTTCGCTATTAGTAGAAAACGTTATTTATTTTTCCTAGCCTTTATTCATGAGTATTGAGCCTCAACTCTACAAAATATTTTAACATAACCAAGTAGGATGTTGATATTTCGATTTTTATGCATACTGATTTTAAAAGAAATCATCCCTTGTTCAAGAAGTCGACATCAGAAATTTATCTATTATTTCTGTTATCAGTAAAAATC
>JAWZYV010019127.1:0-26284 GCA_038373885.1 Cheiracanthium punctorium | reverse complement strand
GAATAAAAAATTTCTGTGACAAAAGGAATCAACTTTACGATCCAAAGGGATTCGATAAGATGGAGCTTACTCATCGTTCTGCGTTCCCAACTTGCACGTGATCAAATTGGACTTACCCTGAATTTCGATCTTGTGGAGGTGTACGTTTGTGTCAATAGACAAATAATTTATTGAAAAGGTGATTGAAAAATGTGTTAATTTGTTTTGTTTTCAAGTAATCGAGTTTACAGTGCATTTTCACATGCAACTTGCCGCGCAATCAGTAATGAATTGGTATGCGTGATGACGCCGTCTCCATATCGCTGCTCTTGACGACTAAGAAATTCCCCGAGGCTGGTATGCATCCGTCTTCGCAGTAAAATTATGTGTGCCTTCAAAGTGTCATCGATGTGTGATTAAATTTGTGCTTATGTTGTTCGTGTGTTCAGAACTGTCATCGATTTGTGATTAAAATTGTGCTGCAAAATGCCTCGTGCGTCTAAAATTGTCGTCGATGTGTGTGTAAGAGATTCAAGGACGAGGTATGTAGTTTCTCTCGAGAAGTTGTAACAAGGCATCTGTACGTCTATGACTGTATAATCATTTTATTTTATATTTTTAGAGTATAAATGTTTTGAAGCTTCATTACATTTTTACCACATGAATATAACTTTTAAATTTTCATTAGAGCATGCATTTATTACCTTGATTTTATCTTTAATACTTAATATGCAAAGATGTAATGGCAATGAACCTTGAAGTGTTATAATAAATAATCCAGAATATTAGAATAATGTTATGGCTTGCTATGTTTAATGTATTTTCATTTTCGTAATTTTCATTACAGTTAGAGAAAATGTTTTAAGAACGTTACCTTGATAAAAATTTTCCACTACCACTATACGATCCGCGGCTCCAACCTAGCACCAATACTCTAAGATACATGTTCTTTCATTACAGGATCAAATTGAGCAATTAGTTCATTCAACAAGTCATGAATAATTCCCATTGTTCATTGGTTTGTTTTCTGTACAAAGTTTCATTTGTCCCTCGGAAAGTCATTTGGTTCTGGGCAAGAAATTGTGTTATTCCAAAATGTCTTTTAAGAACATTTTGCCATGGTTCTTTTTCTAGAGCAATTATTTTCTGGTTTGCATCATAGATTGTTTTACCTGTGTTCAGTCTCTTTTCCGCCTCTACCCATTTTTCATAGCATTTTAGGTGAGTAGAAGAAGTTTCATGACGATTCAATATAGTTTCAATCTGCCTCCAGTCACAGTTGCCACTTTGATCTGATAAAGTTTTATTGGAACTTGTAGTACTAAATATCTTACAACAGAAACAGTAAACACTATTGTTTTGTTGAGACTGCAATAGCCAACGCCTCTTAACTCTTCACGTAACCTAAAGCCGTTATCAGACGACGCTTTTTCGCCCTTCAAAATGCTCGTACAACTCTTTCGGCTTTCATTTTCCTTGTCAAAAGCAAGGTATAGGGTTGTATTGCAAGGCAAGAAAACGATCTGTTGGATTGGCACGGGGTTGCCGATTTGGTGACGTTATCGCTCGTTTTGTGACAAAACAGTTATTACGTCATCGCTGTTTTTGTCACAAAAATCACTCGTCCTGTCGCGCCCCACATTGACATTGACGGTGGAATTCGAAGGTTCATTTTTAAGTAAATACAGTAAAAAAGTTTATAATGGTTTTTGATTTGCAATTCGAAAATAAAATTGGCTTCTATTTCCGCCGTCCACATTGCAGGCATGGAGGTCGCCATCTTGAATGAAGGTGTAGACAGTGTCTAGAGCTCTGATTGGCTGATTTCGCCATTCATACCAAACATTTTTCAACATTGTTCGAAACAGTCCGGTGTCACGGGAAATACTATCATACAACGGTTTTCGCCTGACTGAAGGGCAAAACTGCAGTACAAAAGTGTTGCAGTACAAAAGTGTCGTGCATTTTGCAGTGCGTAGAGCTCTCGTGTGATAGCACTTTAAGGTCTGCCTTCAGGCAGTGGCGGATCCAGAAATTCTCTTTTGGGAGGGGCTAAATTTTGAAAAAAAGCTTATTTCACCCAAACAAAAGATACAATAAAGCAAAATTTTAGTCTAAACCAATGTAAAAATTTTTGGAAGGGCCCTTCTTTGAATTCGCTACTGCCTTCAGGTCGGTCGCCATTGCAAGCCGTCGCGACAGACAGGATAGACTCAGTATCTACATTTGTTCAGTTCATTCAAAACAATGGAGCGAAACGCTTCTTGAAGCTAGTCTATTTACTGAACCTTCAAGCAAAATTTATTTCTTGAACTAAAAACTCATTCAAATGGTGATTTGCATTCAAACATACATAAGATACATAAATGTTTAAAATTTACCACTTACTTTTTAAACATTTTTCTCATTTCAGCGCCCCTCTAAAAAAAAACGTGTGTGGTCGCACACGCCTTAAGCCGGCCCTGAGTTTGCGACTTTCATTTTGCGGAATTTGCAGTCCACAGAGAATTTTAACCTGCGATCTTTTCAGAAATAAAATCATATAAAAAAATCTAATAAACATTTCTGCGCGGTTCAAAATTTAAAGGAGGGAGAAATAAATGTTTAATAAGCGGTAGAAAGATGGAAAATTTTTGCCCGTTAGGTTTTTCGATGCGACAGTTTAAAAATAGCATATTTTTAAAAGCCGTAATTTTCTTCGAAACAGGATTTCCTTTAAAAAATTCCCAAAAATCGGCAAATGTAAGTACGATTTTGTAACAAATTGTATTTGAAAAAGAAAACTCTGTAGTTTCCGATGATATAAAAAATATAGTATTCGGACAGAAATTTAGCTCGCGATAACGTAAAATGCGAGAAAAATGGCCAAAAACCTTACAAAACATAAAATAACTCAAAAACTATTAATCCGATTAATTTCATTTTTACGGCATTAGCTTGCTCTTGTCCTATTTAGTCAGCGTGCCAAATTTGGTCCAGATCCGTCGAAATGTCTGGAGGTGTATAGCGAACAAACAACACACAAACAAACAGACTCTTCTCTTTTATATATATAGATATATACATACATCAGGCCTCTCAATTTATCCTCGTTTTTTAAAATTCCTACCTCTATAAATAATAGAGTAAAATGTTTTGCTTCTTCAACAGTTGTTAAATGTTCTTTTAGATCTTAAGGTTTCGTCTATGAAACCATTAACACTCTAGGCTATATAAATAAAACTTTGATGAAGGTAGGAATTTAAAAAAAAGAGGACCAATTGAGAGGCCTGATACATATATGTATAGTTTCGTTTCTTGATAGATGGGCACTCCCCCCCCTTTTTTACCACTTGTACCCCCTTGGAGGGTGAATTTCAAAATGTCATGAAATTTATACACCGCAATCTCCAAACTTGTACGCCCCATAAGTTGAAAACCTAAGTTGGACAGTTTTTTGAGAAACGGAATTGACTTTTAACATTTACATATCCTCTGTAAGTTGGACTGGACACCTTAGTTAACTGGAAACATTTTCTGGGAGCTGCAGGTGTCCAACTTTCGGAGGTTATTCAGTATTCGCGTGTGTGGTATAATTTTACAGAAGAATTTATAAATATCTCTTTATTTCTTTAACCCATTAAGCGCCAAAGCTCCCATTACGGGAACATCTATTATATATTTTTTTTCTTAAAATATTTTAACGCAATTTACGAAATACACATTTTATATAAACATTTACACTATAGGGTGTGTTATATATTTTTATCGGAACAATATATTTTAATTTAATGTTTTTTTCTAATTTTTAAAAAAGTGAAATTTTGTCTTTATGACTGTCTTATATAAAACTAAATAAAAATAAAATAAATGGTCACTTAAATGTTTTAGTCCAGTAGAGTGCATATTTAAAACCAACATCTTGAAGAACAACATTCTTAAAATCCTGCATGAATAGATTCCTATAAAGGAATGTTATGAACGCTTATATTTCTTGTTCCCACAGCGGGAGCTTTGGCGCCCTCCCACTAGTTAGCATTTCCAGTTACTCTGTATTGGGTTTCTGGTCATTCTGGCATTCCTGGTATTGAGATCGCGGATTCTCTTTCCAGGTTGGGCTCTGGCTCTTTTATTTGTTGGACCTGAACCGGTTCTCGGTATCTCGAGTAAATGTTACAGGGATACTATGTTTAGCCACTTTAGTATTCCTGCTGTCTTAAGTGTAATGGCCAGAGGCAGGCCAAAGAGATCAATCTTGGTTTTCCTGGTGTTAGGTGCAAGGAACTTCTGTGTCTCAACAGGTCCAGTCTCCGTAGAGCTATTGGCCTGTTAACTGGGCACTGTTGCCTTAAAAGGCATCTTAACATCATGAAGGTTGTCGATGAGCTGTACTATACAACTGGTCGACTCTCTCCTTTCCTACCCCCTTTGACTCCTCAGATTCTCCCCGCAGTTCGAAAAGCCAAGCTGATCTCTGACGAGGGGGGCTCTACGGAAGCTCACAGTTTTCACTCCCCCATTTTAGTCGACCAGTTGTATAATGAATCGGAGCAAACGGAGAAACCTTTTCTATTCTCAAAGCCCTTTTCCCCCCAAAAAAAACCCCAGGGATTTCCCTTGTATAGACCAGAAGTAAAAGTTACGAGCTGAAAACTTCTTGTCAAGCTTTCTAAACTTTCTATTTATGCAATTAAACAGGTTTTGGCACATTATCTTTTAATAAACATTTATGAACGTTTATTCACATTTTTATACATTTAAAATTCTTTGTAAAAAAAAAAATTAATGTTTTTTAAGGCTGTAAGGGTATCGCACATTTATTTATGAAATTCTCACAATTTCACATATTTTTATACGTTCGTATACATTTTACCGCACTTTTCACTGGGTTAGCATTGGAAATATTTGATTTTTTATTTTAGTTACTTTTCGAATTCCGCGCTCGATTTGTGTGCACATTTAAAATTCAAAAAGTTGTGCGCGCACAGGCCGCAGCGTGACACAGCTGGTATATGCGTACGGTATACATAAGCGATACACATTTTTCTCCACATGTTGTATTTTGTTCGATTTAATCAATAATTATGTACGTGAATTTATTAGTTATCAATAATTATGTACTTACGTTGTAATGAACAGTAATCCTGTTTATTTGTAATGAATGATCGATTTGTAATTCAAACTAGCTGTGTACCCTTCATACGGGAGGAAGCAGATATTTTTCTAATACACCTGATTAAAATTTATTCAATCAGAGCAAAACTATGGAATTGTTTCACTCGTAACCTGGCATTACGATAGTTGGAAAAAAAAAACTACTTTACTTCGTGCAAATTTGTAATATAGTTTGTTTGTTTAACGTTTAGAGTTCTACCCACAACAGAGGAAGTTATTTGAACTTCTGAGGAAATAAATATTTTTGAAGTTTTTTTGCACCGAAAAAGGACTTTTGTTTGAAATTTAAAAGTAAATTATTTTTAATCATGGGTAAATATTGAACGATAAGCATCATCTATGAAACCATAGCTCTTGAAACGGTTCGAATATTTCCGATAATAACCTAACCTGAATGGCTATCCCTGAAAGGGCACAAACACATATGCTCCTCCGAATATTTTGGATTTACCAACGTTTTTTAATGGACTTCGTAAAAATGTTACCACACATGTGAAGGAAATATATTGCAAAATAGAATAGAAACAAAAATCCTATTCCTTTTGAAGCACCATCAAATTAATGTTCTATTTATTTTATTTTGGTGAGTCTAAGAACTCCAAGAGTGTGCATTCTCATCAAATCGCAATTCGTAATCCAATAAGATTCCGCAAACATATGGTTTACATCAGTTATAGTTAAATTACCAATGATAATTCATTCAGAATTTTTAATTAAATAAATAAACACGTACATGCGATACCATTCTTTATTTTTATTTATTTATTCTAAAGTTAAACAAGTATCTCTCTATTCTAAAAAAAAAGTAAGGGCCGCTGTCGTCGCCGCTGTCAAAAGCTTGTTCGCCTATCTTCTCCTAAACCGTGGGGATTTGGAATACATTTCGACTAAGGTGCCCACAGATTCGAAAAATTCCGAGGAACCTGCTAAGCTGACTTAAATTTCGAAAATCGAATTATTTTAGAAGATATTAATAAAAAAATAAACATAATGGTTGCCAGATTTGGCATAAAATCATTCATTCCTTTGCAACAAAGCGTTTCCAAGTATCTAGAATCGCGTGTAATTTACAAACATGAGTTAGAATTACGCCTATTTTACGCCAAAATAAAAACTATATGAAATAAGTAACTCAAAATGTGTTACACAAAGTTGACAATTTTCAAATAGTAAGTTCACTTAGACAACAGGAGTTTAGAATTAGTCATTATTCGTTTTTCCAAAACAAAATAACTAATATCTTGAAAATTAAAAATAATTAAAATGCAGATTATTTTAAAGCCGGTTCGGTCCAGCTGGATTATTTGCTACCAGTAGAAATATATTATATATTTAAACTATGCCATTATAGCAGTTATAGTACACTTTGGATATTTGCTAGCGCGACGAGATGGTACATTCGTGGTGCTAAGTACGCCAATCTGCAAACGATTATGTAAATGAAAATATGGATAACGGTTTTCCGGTAACCTTAAATGAACAGTAATTATAGGTTGTGAGCATGTGTAAATCGCCAAATAATGAAAAGTCGCCATTGGTGGCAAGCTATCCTATCTGTTCCGTAGCTTTTATTAACTTTACACGTACGCGAGTCGCCAAATAATGAAAAATCGCCATGGGTGGCAAATTCGCAAGGTGTCCAATAGTTTTTACATTATTAAAAATACAGCTGAAATAGCTGTTCTGATTTTATTACGCTTTAGCTCCTAATTAATATAAATTTGAATGGCAAGCTTAAATATCATTGTGTTTCTGAGGAGTGCACATAATTTTTCCAGCGATTATAAGCGGAGTCCGCACTCCAGGTGTAGTATAGCTCAGGACCCGTACAACACGGATTCCCATAACAACATACCTTCCGTGTTATGAGGGGGAGGGGGTCTACTGTAGTGTGAAGTTTAAATTTTTATGTACCAATGAACATGCAAGAACCAAGCAATGTGTAGCTCAGTAACATTCTATCTGATCCAATCTTCGGGTTTTGTCTGTTGAAATTATGTCTTTTTTACGAATAAGCCTGATTAGGGGCCGAATGCCTCATACGAAAAAGCGAGCGTAGCGAGTCTGGGGCGCTTGGCCCCTAGTATTATAAAAACATTCTCATCATTATCTATCTCTCATATATTTAGGTAGAAAATATTTAATTACAATCAATTTTCTAAGACATAGAATCCAAATGACCCCTGTCACGACCATGCCCATGCACTGCTATGCATGATAAGGATTTCATTAATAATGATTATGAACATATTATTACTGTTCACCTCAAAATAGTAAAGGATATCTATTAATAGAAACTTGTGGGAAATGGTACCGAACATACGATTCCTTCTAAGTTTACTTTAAATCGTATACTATAACAAGTTTCATATAATCGAGATTATTTTATACTAGCTGTGTGCCCGTTCTTCGCACGGTAGGAAAAGAATATTTTCCTAAAATAAATACCTGTGCCATAAAAAAAAATGCAATTTAGGTAGTCTCTTTTGTTGAAACTATCACGGTATACATTAACGCAACGTAGGATTATACTTTAGTTAGTTGCAAGACGACCGTTGAAAAATGATGAAGAGACCACTTTTAATTTCACGAAACATTTATTAATGTGGTATACTGTGCTTCAATTCATATTAACCTAAAAAATCTAATACTACCTATTACTGTCTATTACTTATTAAATGTTATTGATCTTCGTTTCCCCCCTCTCTAATGCTCAATTTAAATAATCAGTGTAGGAATTTGAAACCAGTGGTGCCTTTTCTACTCTTTGATGATTCTTAGCAATTTATACATTAGCATAAACAATAAACATTATTTATAATGGTTGCCATTAAAACACCTCTCCTTATCTTTTTAAGCATAATTCTTGTCAGATTGGCGCAAATTTAGCACCGCAAATTATTTCATCTCGCCGTGATAGAAAATATCCAAGGTGTACCAATCTAAATATTTAAATCCTCTATGGTTCAGTTTTGTGATAAACATCAAACTGTGTAATCTCGTGGAGATATTTAGAATCGCTCAAATATCGAATAGGGTGTTAAATTGTGTAGCAGAGTTTAGAATTTCACGCAATTTTTTAATTTATGATGTTACGTTCTGACCATGCTTGTTTAGTCTGGTTATTTATCACAGTTGTTTTCAAACGGATTAATATTGTAACTCACTTGCAACAGAGCTTATTAAAGTTAATTTTGAGATGCTGGTGTGATGCCTAGCTAATCAGTATTTCAAATATTTTTCAGAGCTATGTTGCTAATGGCGTAAATTTTGTGGAAGAACTTGTTAAATTTCTGGATTTCCGCCAAAAAAATGTATAATTAATATATGTATACCGCCAAAAGTTGTCAAAACTTGGCGACATTTTGCGCGATTTTTGGAATTCATACTATGGCTGTCGTTAGGCCGATAATGAATACTATGTTTTATGTTAATTAGTATTTTCCCCCCTGTGGCCCCTTTTGAATTTCTCACTATTTTAAAAATTGTAAGTTTCCTTTCGTTGTTATGGTTGCTGAAAAATCATAGTGTTCAAAAATCGTCAAGGGTAGCTCATGCATTAAACAAAATACTTTTAAAATTTCATAATAGTAAATTTTTACGTAGATTTCTAACTCATTTTTAAACTCATGACGGCAAAATTCCTTCATTGTCAGTTGCGATATCCATGGCTCACTTGGATAAATACAGGCTGTCCAGAAAGCTCCATTTTTCCGTACGAGTAAATTTTCGCTTCTTCGCCGATTTGTCGCTGTCGCAAATCACTGTTGCCAACTCTGCCGGAGAAAGTATGCCTAAAATCAAAGCTAAAAGTATCCAGGAATCCATAACAATGGCCGCATTCGTAAACGCCAAACGAGTTGCACTCGTGCAACGAGTTTATCGTTTACGAATGCAGCCAATGTTTTCAAGCCGAGAAAAAAAAAAAAAAAAAAAAAAAAAGCCGCGTTTGGCGCCTTTTTTAGCACTTGAGTGCTATTTCGCTCGAGCACGGTTTTTGTGTAGACACGATTGTTATATTTGAATGTGTCATTGTTATCCATTCCTGGATACTTTTAGTTTTGATTTTAGGCACATTTTCTCCGGCAGAGTTGGCAACAGTGATTCGTTGGATAAAAGCGACAAATCGGCGAAGAAGCGAAAATTTACTCGTACGGAAAATCCCATAGGAGAAACTGGTTTCCGGACAGCCTGTATTTATCCAAGTGAGCCATGCGATATCTAACATGAATTAGTGAATGAAAGTGGGAAAAGACCAAAACTCACGTTATTTTACTTTTCTACAGCATCTGATAATACAGAAGTTTATTATTTCACTCGTGGTGTAATATTTTGTCTAAGCTTGGAAACCTAATTAAAAGAACCCCTATAATACAGGCCGGCTTACGTCTCGAAAAGTTGTCCAAACCGAAACTACCCAAACCTATGGGGTTGCTATCTTTGGCGCACTTCTCGCTACTTTGGCATATTAATCTCGCTAATTTGGCATTTCGTTAAAGTAAACGTAATTAGTGACAAACTTTAATATTTTATTATGATTGCGAAAATAATTGTAGGTATACAACAATATTCAAGATGCTTAATTAAATTTATTAACATATGTGTTGTCTATTGCTTTTTAAACACATTTTTTAATGCTAAAGAACACGGTTTTGTTTACAAACACAACAAGTAGCTTTGGCGAGCTTTGGCGATAATGCAAAACGCACTCTTAACATAACATTTGCGTTTTAACAAAACTAAACAAGCTACGAACAACTTTGGTATTTTGAATTAAATAACAAAGATAAACTTACAAGAAAAAGGCATTTACTAAGGTAACAGTAAAAATTTTCAATAATAAAATCGAACTTACAAGGCAAATTTGAGCAGACGATCCGGGATCTCGTCGCATGTTGATCACCCATTTTCTTCTTTTTTCTTCATCTTTAGAGAATTTAGCCATTCTAAATCCATTTCTTGAATGATTAGAACGATTTATGGCGGCACAACCACCCATAATAACAAATTTATTGGTTTAAAATGCAGAATAAGACTACCAAGCGGTGTCGCCAAGGAGTGCTGTGTTAAGCCTAATGTGGGCAATTTTCAGAAGGCGTAGGTGAGCTCGGTATATAGGAGTCTTACTAATTAAGATTTCTATTGCATTTTTAAACTCGTGACATCAAAATGACGTCATTTCATTTATGATAAACCACTTTTTTTTACAGTTATGTCTATCTCTAGCATATAGATGATATATCACATGATCACTATTGCTTCCAAAACTTATTTGCGCTCCGTAGAAATACAATGATGTTTGGTGTTGCCATTGAAAAGGCATGTTAATTACAGGAGCTAAAGCGTCATAATATCAGAACATATGTCTCATTTTACCGTGCTGTACAAGTCTCTTTTAACGTGTTACACGAAAACGATCGTAATGTTTTCGCCGTGTTCCAAGAATTCGTGTTGTAGACCCATGTTATAAAGGGTTAAATTGTAATCTGTAAAAAATGAAATATGAAATTAGTTATTTATTTAGCGTGAATTGACAGTGAGATAAACGTCAGTTTTATGTAACAAGTGTGACACTGCATTAAGAGTTCAATAAGGGTAATAAGCTTTTTTCTCAGAAGTTACATCACGAACGTTTTCATTTAGAAAAGCGACATGATTTTCACCGGAGCAGGGTGCATTTTTGACTTTTAAACGTAAATGATGCATCCATTGTTTCATGAAGGTTTTTTAATTTAGGTAAAGTCGTGTGTAACATAACTGCGCTAATACATTGTCCACGCTTTGCGAATTGCAAGATAAAATTGTTGTCAACATCATGCAATGTTATTTATGTGGTATATACTATATATTAATGCTATAAATTAAACCTCACCAAAAGAATTATCTGTTGTAGAAATCAGGCATTTTTCGAAAGCATCAGGCAATTTTCGAAAACTTCTTTCCTTTTTGATCGCCAAAATTTGCACTCATGATATCAACTTTTAGTCACGATTCAAGTATTTTTCCACGTTTTGAAATTCCGCATTACTGGGTTTAATTCGAAATATAAGTGCAAAGAAAATATTCGTTTCCCACCGTGCGGAGAACGGGTACGCAGCTAGTCAGATCTATTAAAATCCGTATGTTCGTATCGTGCGTGGCTGAATGACATTTTCGTACAAACTTTGTATAGTTTGACTTCGGATCGCGTAGAATATTGGCAATCTGTCCGTGAAAGTGAATCCAAATAAGCAGGTCGGATAAAGCCAGCGGAGTGAATGTACGTGTTTCTTCTTGTGTTGACGTCCACGCTCAGTAATCTATAATAATCTGTAATGCACTGAAATATTGCATGCGGGACTTTTATTATCATTGTTATTAATGAGGATATCAGCGCGGAGTCTGAGCGGCACGTAACGGCCAGTATGAATGCAGCTTTACTTCTTCATAACTACGTCTAAGTAACTGAGCATCAGTCGTACATTTGACTGCCATCCCCATTATGTAATGGACGTGCCCGTTTCCTACTATAAGCCGGAAGTTTAAGTTTCTACGTAATCCGTAGTCAAATAGTATCTGTCTATGCCTCTGAGCTAGAATTCTAACCAAGTTAAGAACTTAGCTGAGTGATCGAAGTATCTGCATAACAATTTCGTGCAAACCTTGACAAGGTGCATCTATTGTGGGATTTTCAATTTACGACAAACTTATTCTCTATACATCGGCACGTTATCGCACATTTCGGTCCTGGTTTTCTGTGGGGCCCCAAAAGTGAAAGGTAACGAAATATGTTTAAATGAAATATATCAAAATATAAATAATTTAATTCATTTTATTAATTTAATTTATAATTCAATTAATTTAACCACATGTATACATTTTTCGGTACTGACGTAGCATACCAGTGGTCCACCTAGACGAGCGATTTTTCTTTAAGATAAATGCTGGACAATTGAAACTATTGATGATATGGAATACGATTGGCAATAGTTTGCTAGCACATTTCACGTAAAAATAGTTTGGCGCCAATGACCACCGGTATATTACGTTCAAGAACTGATTAACACTCTCTATAGGCCTGCTTTCATTTCGAGGCTCCCTCTCACCTACTCCTATTCCATAACCTAAGGTGCCCATTCGTTAAGGTGACCTAACGTCCCCGTTTTCCGGGCAGTCCCCAATTTCAGGACGTTCTCCAAATTGTACCCACAGTGTAAAACGGGAATTGGGGACAATTTTTAATTATTGCATTGGTTTTTAATTAAATTAATGTTAATTATTTCACTAATTATAAAAATTGGGGACATGTCCCCGATTCTATGTTCAAAAATCTCGCCACCTTACAATACGTCCCCAATTTTTGAGGACAGTCCCCGATTTCTGCGGTTCTTTCGGGGCCATCGTGATTCTACCGGGCCTGCTTGTGCATTCCGATGACTCATCCAAAGAGTCCTAAAGATGCTCACGTATTGGTTCCAGCACTTAGATACATCATCTAACGGTCGAATCTAACCAATCAGGCCACGTTCGTAGGCCTTTTTCGGAGTGCACAAGCAGGCCCGGTAGAATCACGATGGCCCCGATTCTTTGGGATTTGTCCCCAAAATGCAAAACAGCATTTGGGGACAATTTATAATTATTACATTGTTTTTTAATTAGATTATTGATAACACTAGTCAACAAATTTGAACTTTTTTTCTGCCTCTGGTTTGTAAATGGGTGGATTTACTTAATTTCGGGGTACTGAATTCACTGGTAAAATCAATTTATGTCTATCACGTCACATTTCCAAGAGGCACAAGAAAATCAGCAGCAATACCGACAAAATTTGATATAATTGAAACTAACAAGAAATTCATATTAAGAACTTAATAATTCAATATTATTTCATATGTATACATTAGTTTTTATATGTATACACATGCCAACATAGATGTCATCTTTTTCCTGTCCAAAATGCCCTTCCCACTGGGTTTGAATCAGGTTCAAGCCGCTAACTCAATATTTGTCAGTCTGATATCAAAAGGATAGATCGTTGAACAATTTTTCTATTTGTGGTCCAATAAATATACTTTCTTTTAACTTTGCTTCACTCAGCTTGAGAAAATTTTCTTTCAAATAATTGAAGACCTGACCTCATTTATCCAGGCCTTTAACAAAGTTCTTCATAAAACCAAACTTGACATGAATCGGAGACAAACTGATTTTATTAGGCTCAACCAGTGGAGTATTTTTCACATTTTCCTTTACAGCTACATGTGATTTCCTTTTAAGCCACTTTACTGTATAGTGGCCAAAGTTTCATAAGTTTCTTTCACGTCTACTGCATGAGCCAAAGGCACAGATGGAAAAGTATTGCCATTATGCAGTAGTACTGCTTTGAATCTGGTTTGTCCAAGAGTCAATAAAGAGTGACTATTCCTGATAGTTATGTTGTACACCTAGCTGCATCAGCAGACCATTGACATCTCTACATACACACATTGAATTCTGCATGTCAAAATATGGAGCGAATGAAGTACCTTTTGATCTCAAACAGGAAATTTTTGTACCTGGAGCTAGATCATTTCATTGTTGCAATCTCGACCCCAAAAGTTCAGCTTGCTGTTTTGAAAATTTTAGATCGCGAACCATTTTTTTCAACTCCTTTTGATTAAAGGGCTGAAGCGAAAAATCTTGAGAATGAGGGGAATATTTTCTACAGGTTCTTGATCAACATCTTCAGATTAACTCTTCATTGTTTCTGATTCTATGTTTTGCAGATTACAGGCAGACAGGCAACCTTTCATTATGTCACTGGCAAATGCACTGAAGATACATTTTACACTTAATTTTATTTCTAGTTTTGATAGAGAATGCCCTGAAATATTTGTAAGAGAAAAGTTCTAGGCTGAAAAATTATCCTTAGGCTAACTCCACACCATAGGAATTGAGAATTCATATAGCTCGACATTTTCCTTTCAGTCACTTGGTTAAAGTAGTGGTACATGTTATGCACGAATACGAGGCGCAAAAGTTTTATCTTGATCACCAAGAGAACTATCAAAATATAATTTATAGGCCTTCTTAATCAAATCAATACCCAGGCAGCAAAAGAGTTCGGTAAAAAGTTGGCCAACTGTCTATTTCATCGGCTCGTACTCGGGAATTTTTGTTCGACGTCCATTTAACGTCCGCTGAAGCTATCCCGCCGACGTGTACAGCGACTTTGAAATCTTTTTTAAAAAGAATAAAACATCGAATATTTTAAAAAATAATAAAATACTGAAAATATATTTTTTCCATAACATATTTTCCAAAATCTATTTCTTTTCATAACATTGAAATTAAACGTGAGCATTGCAAATGAACTAGTTTCATTTCTTCATTCTTTAACTAGCAGTTTGAGCATTTTAAAAGTCCTTATATAACTCTGTACGGTTAGCACAAATACTTCCCCATGTGCTTTTATGTATTGCATTTAATATAAGTCTCATTATAAATTTAATTATGTAATCGCTGAATTTCCTTGAAATAAACTGGGACATTTTGAATTTATCCAAGAAGAATTTTTTCTTGTAAATACACAAAATATCACTATATATTTTAATTTATGTGACACTATAATTATGTAATTAAATATATGCATAACGATTTACTTGTGTTCAGCACAAGTTTCAACGTTTTAACACAGAAATAATTTACTCATCTGATTTCTAAAATATTATTGGACTGGATTCATGACTAAATATTAGATATTTATTTCTCATTTAATAAGAAAATATTTTAAGAGAGCTAGATATGTCTTAAATTCTATAAAAATGAAAGGGCGAATAAAATTATATTAGTTAAATTGTGAAATTTAGCATACTACATTAGGTGTTGATGGGTGTTAAAAGTTACTGTATTTTGAAAATATAACTATTATATATATATAATTAACATCTTTATTTAAAGAAATTAATTATTCGAATCAAGAACCACTTTCTTCATCAATTTGAAGTTGAAAATTTACATGGTATAGCTTATTAAAAACGCCCCTAAAGCAATAGATACAATCTCGCCTGAATCAGGATAAGAGAGCAAATTGTCGGGGTATCCTCGGGAAATCGCCCGGAGACGCACAGAATCCTTCCGGAGTAGACAGTCCAGGGACCGTCACCCGACCTGACATCCCCAAACTTCAACGGAAGTCCTGCGCCGAGGTCGAACGGGTGAAATTTGGGTCCCGTGAAGACAGTTGGCCGAGATGAGGCCGGGGATTTCTTGCTGCTTGGGTAATTGTTTTTTTGGAGCTTTTTGGGTGAATTTCTCACAGACATAACAAAAGTTTTCGTGGTGGTTAAGACAACAACTATATTTACTAGTTGCTATTTTTAGTAAACGTAAGTTTTAAATGTATGTATAAAGCAATTTTAAAAATTTGTTGATTTGTTGATCTAAAAATTTGTTGACAATTTGTTGATCTTATAGCACTCTTGTACCAAACTTTAGAAAAAAAATTAAAAATTAAACATTAAAATAAAAGAACGGAAAATAGTGAAATTAAGAAAAAAATAAATAAAAATCCTTAAAAACTCAAATCTTACGAGCTAGAGCATTTTGAAAGGTTGATTCGGATTTTACACACCAAAATACATACTAATTGATATATCACATTCCAGAGGCAAAATGGCTGTTGAGTAGTGAAATTATTTCATTAATTATAAAATATCCCCAATCTTGTTTCAGAATCGGGGACATGTCCTCAACTCTAAGTTAAAAAATATGGTCACTTTACCATTACCACATGTATGACTAACAAATACAGGGTGATTCATAATGAATGGGACAAAAAGAAAACATGATTGTGAACGTTGTAATTAATATATTTAGAAAATTCAAATTTACCTCAAAACTACATTTATTGAAGTTTCTACAGGTGTTCAATATGTGCTCCTACGGTGACATGGCGTTGATTTTGAGGTACTCCGCAAAAACGAATCACGAATTCTTTCAACCACTTCGGGTTTTGTTTCTTTTCGTCCTGGGCTTTTGTTCTTGCCAGTTAAGAAGAATATATTTGATTTCTATAAAAATAGTTGCGGGTGACATAGCTCCAAGAGAATCCTTTACTTTTTAGCACGCCCCGCAAAAAAAGTGTCACGATTATTTTTAACAGCACTGACATCTGAAAAAACAGCCGCGCCAAAAAAGGGTCCCTAGATCTGTGGCACACGGTGAACGTTTCGACCGTCCGCCATCTTGCTGGTAGTTCAGTCGAGCGATGGCAAAGGCTGCCCTTTTTTTCAGCATTGGGAAAGGGTTGCGCCTCAAAGGGTTAACCACAAAGCAAAAATAATTTTCATCATTAAAGTAAGAATTAAAGTAAGAAGTTTAATATTTTTTTATATTCAATAAAAATCATAAATCACTTCCAATCCATAATATAGAGGTGCCTAAAAAGCACTGACCTAGTGTTTTCTTCATTATATATCGACCTTAGACATATGGAATTAATTATAAAGTTACTTTATGGTATCGAATAAAAATTTCAGAATATTAAATGTAAATAAATACAATAGACCTCTATACATTAAAGAAGTGATGTAGGAGTTTCAGTTTTTCTCATAAAAAAGCTTACAGATTCAGTACAATATAGATTATGTTTGCCATATTGGAAAGAAGAGAAAAGAAGGGAAATAATTAAATTAAGAATAAAAATCCAGCATAATATAAATATAAAAATTACTATATAAAAGTTCAGGGAGGCGCAGTTGCCTCCATGCTCTATGCTGCCGATGCCCATGGTTAAAAAACGAACCGTTACAGTTTAATTTTTTTGCTTAAATCGAACAGTCTAACGCTCTAAGTAAATTACTTTTTACAGGACGCGCCTCGACAGTTTCTACATATATAAAGGGTGTCCCAAAAAGGTGGTAACGGGCTTTAATTCTTTACTTATTAGAGATAACTGGGTAGTGTAAATTGGAAAAATGTTCAAAATAAGGTCGGAAATAAGTGTTAAGACAAATATCCTCTCGTTACCCACTTATCTCTCATAGATAAAAAATTAAAGCCCATTACCAGTAGTAGATAATCAAGAGTTCTGCTCAGGGGCAGCCCATGTTAATTGTGGGCAGCCGTGGGCAACTGTATAACTGCTTTCCCTAGGCTGAGCGGGGAAGGGGGCGTGGTCGGACCGGATGCGGGAAGCGGATGTTCGAAGGATTGATAAGAATTTTTTTTTTTTTTTTTTTCAAATAAGGGGAGTTGTAATTTTTTTCAGATTGTGACATATTTTTCAAATAAAGGGACTTGTAATTTTTTCAGACTTTAAGATATTTTTCAAATAAGGGTACTTGGAAAAATTTTTGAGATTGTGATGTATTCTCTAATGAAAATAAGGGGACTTGTAATTTTTTCAGACTTTAAGATATTTTTGAAATAAGGGGACTTGGAAAAAATGTTCAGATTGTGATGTATTCTCTCATGAAAACTTTTATTAAAACACACACAAAACATTATATGCTAAGTTAATACTCTAATGTTTTAAAAACATAGTGTCTGATTTAAAATATTCTGTTACTTCAAGTAAAATATGGTAAGATCTTTACATTAAAGAACACCTCAAAAAATCTTTATTTAAAAATACTAAGTTTCTTTATCTCACTTAACTTTATTTTGAAAAACGTGTAAAATCGATTAACACTAGAAGCGCCAGAGCAGTCATTTTGACTGTTTTCGCCATTTTAGCTTGGATTCCTAAAAGACCCTTTATTTAGGAAGTCATAATTTTTTTAATTCTCCTAAAAAACCTTGAAAATTATCACTAAATATGCATTGAATGAAAATAAAATTAATGGAAATATTTTTATGTATACCTAGAAGCGCCACGAGCAGTCAAATTGACTGCTAGTGAAATTGAGTTTATTCATCGTACTCTATCACGCAGAAAAAATCTTATCATGAAGGAACATTTCCCTACATATTCCTTTCATTCACTATTTCTCTAATTCATGAAATAGTTGTCATTTTCCGCCCCCTTCCCCAGCCCCCCTCCATTTAAAAAAAACATTGTCCCGTAAACGTTTTCGAGATACCATGGAAAATATAAGATTTGATTTGAAGTCAAACAGGAGTCAACATTTAGAAACTGATAAGTTTGCTATGTTTTCAGATGTCTGGAACAAATTTATAGAAAACTGTGCTCTTTCTTATAAGCCAGGAGAAAATCTGGTGTTGGATGAACAACTATTTCCATCAAAAGTTAGGTGCTGCTCAATGTATGCCGAATAAACCAGATAAATTTGGTATAAAATTTTGGATGCTAGTTGAAGTTGACTCAAAGTTTATGTGCAATGTTTTTCCATACCTTGGAAAGGATAACGCAAGAAATGAAAACGAAAGCCTTCCTGAAAATATAGTAATGCGCCTTCTGAGCCCTTATGTGAATACAGGTAGAAATATGACAGTGGGCAACTATTTTTCCTCGCTTTCATTAGCTAAAAAACTTAAAATGATGAATATAAGTTTTGTGGGGACAGTAAAAAGACATCGAAAAGAAATTCCGCATGAGATCAGGAAATCAAAAACTCAGCTTCACGAAACAGTCCTACTGAAAAATGGAGACACTACACTGACAGTGTATCAGGGTAAAAAAGAATAAAAATGTCCTGCTTCTAAGTACCTTGAAAACAGACGTAAATGTAGAGTCACAAACTGTGAAAAAACTTCCAAGAGTCGACACCAGAAGTAAATCTGGAGTCGACATTATTGACCAAATGACACGTAAATATTCTGTGCGGGCTGCTTCCCGTAGATGGCCCGTGCATATTTTCTATAATATGCTGGATTTGGCAGGAACTAATGCCTGCATTATCTACCGAGAAATGAGTGGTAAATCTATAATAAGCATAACTTTCTTTTTCAATTGGCAGAAGAATTGAGAGCGAGTTACTTGAAGAAAAAGACAAGTGCACAACTGCCGTCAGAAATTTCGAACACTACTAACAAAAACTCTCAAAAAAGAGACGGCAGTGCCAAATTGGATTTTGTAAAAGCAACGAAACAAGTGATATGTGCCAGAAATATTCACATTACATATGTAGTAAATGCACTTCCAGCATTGAAAAAATTCTAATATGTAAAAATTGCGAATAGCATTAAAATGAGTTTTATTAAAAAGTAAGTAAAAATATTTTTGTGGCATGTATTTTAACAAGAATTAACATTTTATTCTTTAAAAAAGCTTTTAAAAATACCATAAACTTTTTGTATTTAAATAAATGTCCAAAATTCTTTGAGCAGTCAATTTGACTGCTGCTGGCGCTTCTAGGTAGAAAGAAAGTGCGGCGCTTCTAGTGTTAAGTTATAAAATTATGGAAACTAACTTTTTTAGCTAAGTTCATTTTATAAAAAATTAGTACTTTGGGAATTCTCATGTAACACAATTCACCTATCACACTTAAGTTTATGATTTTAATCAAAACATTTTATTTCTATGTAGTAGATTAATGTTTCCATAGTACATGCTTCAATAAATTTTGTTAAATTCCTAACTTTCTACCTTGTAGTGTATAAAAGATAAGTATAAAACGAGAACCTTAAATCGTGACCAAGTATGCTAACTTTATCACTTTTTATTTCATAGATTTTTATTTTGCAAGTAATCAACACACACACGCACATACACATGAAGAAAACACAGAAAAGTTTTGCATATGTAAACTGTTTTATTTACAAAAATATATTTTAAATTACACAAACTATTTACACAATTAAGAAAATAATAACTTTTCAATGAGTATTCTATAACTAAGCATGCATAAGTCAGTAAAATCTTACTGTTGTAGAAGCAAGCATACCTTTTCTACATAATCACAATGGTTTTAATATATTTTTTACAATCGCAATACTAGTTATACACCAATAACATCACATAATTACACATGTTTTGTCATCCTTGGAATTAGCAAAATATGAAAACGGTTGAAAAAATGTATTAAATAGCTCATTTTGAAGATACTTCATATAGTCTTCAATGAAAATGTTTGAAAAAAATTCTCTGTCATAATGACAAGTGCATTTGTTCTCGCATATCTCTCTTGCAATATACGGCATGTCAACCGTAAACCATGCTTTACTACTTATAAGACCCTCTCGCTCATCAACATGTGTTCTATTCGAACAGGCATGTATCCTTTGCGAAGAATGATCCTGAACCCGGCCTATGTTTTTAAAAATTTCCTGATGTACTATATCCATTAATTGTTGTTTCGCCTCATCGTAATTACAATGGGGTTCGCGGTTACATTTTTGCGGCTTTAATTTCAAAATTAATTGAGGTAGGGTCGTCGTATATAGCGTTTTTAGAATACACTCCAATATTTCATTTCTCATTTCACAAAGTTTTAATACTTGGTCATTTAAAAGTATCAAGGAAATTGGATTTAACGTAAATGAATCTCCGGTTTTATAAATTTGTTGTAAGATGCATTTTCCATCATCATTAAATACAGATAATTGATTATTACAAATAAAAGAGCTATTGTTATGACATATATTAAAATCTAATAGTTTTACAATAAATTCGATCCATGTGGAAGGGTTCATCACGACTCCCTGACCGGTTGGTATATAGTCTAATTGGGCGTTCTGAATAAATTGTCTAATATGAATCTTCAAGTCAGTTCTTTCATCGTGAAGTGAAACGTAGATAAGTCTTTCCAAGTGCCATGTACTATTTACAGAAGCATATAAGCTGTGGTAAAGATTATCCGTCCAATCGTCCAACTTTGCCCTTTTCGGGGAAGGCTCATAAATGTACATTTTGGCAAAGGTTAGGTTAATGTGCGGGTCTGCCACACTAAGTTCAGAAGGAATACCATGCGTTAAAAGTTTGTTGGTTGGGGGATATATCTTACACATTGAGCCATGTTCTAGTTTAATGGTAGCGGTTTCACAGTTCGCTGGTTTAAAATCCAAAGTTCGTTTAGATCCGAAACTTAGAATGTATACACCTGATGATAGGTCCAGATTAAAATCTTCGTAGTTACCATCTTCAATTTTAGGTTGTTCTTCAGAGCCAAAGTTCACTTGCACCATATTAAATTCATAATTTGTCACTTTCTGTAGATCTTCACGTATTTTTTGCAAAATGGGTATCCAAGAGTAAACAGAGACTGTTGCTCCAGGTAAACTGTAATTGATTCCTTCATCAGCAAAAGTAATTACTTTACGGGTCGAGGAAATTTTCTTTTCACTACTTTGCAGGGGTAATTCAAACAATTCTTGCTGTAACACATCAACATCACTTTCAGTATAAAACTCGGGGGAAATTTTCTTTTCAATACTTTGCAGAGGCTTTACATCTAAAGGCAATTGTATTATTTCTTGCAGCAACACATCAGCATCACTTTGAGTATAAAACTCGGGAGTGTATTCAATGTTAAAGTTATTTTCGATCGATTCAAGCAAAGACATTTTTGAAACTTGGCGAAAAATCAATTAAACACACGTCTTAAGTATAGGCGCACACAGTGTAAAGGGAGTCTCGCAACACACACCTGACCACTTTATCTAACTAAAATGTCTTTACTGGTTCTTTAAAAAATCACGTGATTACCCAAGCGCCCTCTACCTTAAAACTTTCTCAACCCAGTAGATATTGCATCATCTAACTTGTCTTAGCCTGTTACAGAGAGTTGCCACTCAATGTACATCCTGCCAACAAACCTACCGGATATTGAATCATCACAGATTTGCACACGTCACTATCAGGTGTCTTCTGCGCATGTCACTTCCTTATCTCTTATCTGATCTGTGATACCTGATAAGAGAAAAACCAGTTGCCGTTAAATTTGTAGAGTTTGTAGGTTGGGCGTAGGTAAGTTCTCCTGCAACGGATACCTAAGAATTCTTTAGCCGTGCAAACAGATGTTTTGTCCGCATGCAACAAGAGTGTTGTCCGGTATTTTTCAGGTATTATAATTGCTTATATTTTTTCTGATATATGTTGTGATTAGCTATCTTTTAGAGTAATCAGTTTAATTTATTAACAGGTTTCATAATTTCATTATGCTTATTAATAATATTTAGTTTATATTGTAAAATTCTTTAGTTTATGAATATAAGGATATCTTTGTAAAATTTAAGTATATAAAAAACTGTGTAAAAATTTTGATATGTTTAATTTATTAACAAGTTTTCATTAATAATTTTAGTTTATGACTTTATTAATAAAAAGTTTAAAAATTGTTTTAAACAATAAGTTTACTTTATGAATTTATTAAAAGGATGTCTATGTAAAATTTAAGTATATAAAAAATTGAGTGTAAAAATTTTGATATGTTTAATTTATTAACAAGTTTTAATTAATAATTTTAGTTTATGACTTTATTAAATAAAAATTTTAGTTTATTATTCTAAAAATTGTTTTAAACAATAATTTTAATACCTATTTTATACGTGAATACTCATTCATCTGCAATGCCTATAATTTATTACTGTTATTTATCAAAACTTAACAAAAATAATTTGCTTTAATGCTTTAGTATAATGCTCTTTGCTAATTGTTTCACAGAAATTAATTTAATGATTCATTAGTTTCCTAAACTACGTAAAATATATTAATCGTTGTAGCTTAACTTTGATATTTTAATTTAGGATATAATGCCCATGTTTACAAAAAGGATAGATTTTTATTGAAATGGCTTTAATCTAACATGATCTTAATCCATAAGTCCCCATTTTTGAACGCAGAATGAAACACGTGTCCCCAATTCTGTCTTGTATTCCCCTAACTCCTCGGGTTTATCGGTAAACAAGCCTAGCGATAATGTACCGGTTTCCCGATATGAACGCACTTCTTATCTCAATTTCTGTTATCAGCAATGAGTTTGCAATATCCAACGACTTCGGCAATATCGCGTGCACGTGCTTTACTTATGCTGTGGATATATTTGTGAATTACTTAAGTATTTTTATTATTATTATTATTATTTCGCGTGTACAAGTACAGGGTAAGTGTAATATTTTCTATTATTTTAGTTACATATAGGAGGATACCACAATTCTAATTTGATTTGCCTGATATACTTAAGGCTTCAAGCATATTAGCTCTTTCTTACATTTTTTCAATTTGCTTTAATTGAAAATAATTATGTGCTTCTTATAGTTTGGTAATTATATTTTCCACTTTTAAGTATGATTTTTTTTGGTTACTTTTAATGTATGTTTTTCTGTATTTTGGTGTTTTGCAAAATTTTAAGTTGGTAATCCAGTGTAATTAATATTAATAGCATTATCAGCCGAAGTACTTTAAGCAGTTTGTATACAAAAACTGCGGTTTGAGGGATATATGGTGAAAAAGCTTTCTACAAGTGGCAGCTGGGAGGGAATTTAGAGATAATGTGTTTTAAATCATTACTCTATTTTCCTAACTTGCTAGCCTAGTTTCGATGCAAGAAATTTGCCGAGAGACTAGAAGATTTAGCACGATGTCCCTTCACGTAAGTAAAAACCTTGTATTTTTTTAGTTCAAGTAATGATAACTCTTTGCGATTAAAACTATCATTTTATCTAAGTAGATGAAAGATATTTTATGTACATGCGGTATAAAACTGTGCATGCAATTGTGGTAAAACGCATCTTCAATTTTTATTTCCAATAGTTCATCTTTCTAACAATAGTACTATCCACTCTAAAAGATATGTGCTAGTTATGCTCACCTTTCTATAAAATATGTTAAGTACATACCTCTAAAAATATTAATGCATGTATAAAATTATGCTTTCATAGTCAAACTGAAATGAGTTTTGCACATAAACAATCGAACTCGTATCGTATTGAAATTCTATAAATCAAGTTACTCTACTTGGGATATACAGTAAAAAAGTTTTGTAGGATTACTAAAAATGTAATTTTTTCTCTAATTGATCTATAGAAATTATAAACTAGTATAATCGCTGCCTAAAATTTATCAAAAATGTGTTGGTAAGAAAAAATGTTTAGATAAATACTTTGAGTATTCATACATTTCGTATACAAAAACTTGAGTTTTCGGGATATATGGCTAAAGTAGTTTTCTCGCAATAGAATATAAGACTATATCCAAATCATTATTTGTAAAATCTTTCTATGGTGTCATTTTCTCACTTCCCTAACAATAGAAGAAATTTGTAGAAAATGTATGGGTATCCTAAACCTACTTTAATGTTAAACGGCTACTTAACAAAAATACGGTATACAAAAAATTAAAACTCTTGATTAAAATTTTTTTCTTGATAAATTAAAAACACTTGATTAAAATTTTTTCTTGATAAATTAAAAACATATGATTAAAAAATATTTGTAGTAAAATTAATAACTTAAAATAACTGTTAAAAAATAATTAACTCTTGATTAAAAAAATATTTGTAAAATATAACTAAATTACTCTGTAAAAAATAAAATTATTAACTTGATTAAAATTGGTAAAAAATAACTTAACCTTGGTTAAAAAAATATTTGTTGCAAAATTACTTATTTAACTTAAAATTAAAGTTCGTAGGCCTCCTGGGGATGTTGTTCATTTCTTTGCTCCACATAGTTAATTATTATTTAAAGAAACAAAAACAACAACGCATCCTCTGTGCTACGCCCTGTCTCCATTCATGCGAGGCTAGCGTGATGGGGAAAGGCACAGTAAAAATTTTTATTTGAAATGAGGCGGTAGACGTTCTACCGGGCGGCTGGTGGGTCCTCATTTTATAACAATATTTTTTATTTCAGGTTTAATTCATAAAGTATAGCTTATTTAAAATATAACAAAGTTTTCATGAGAGAATGCATCACAATCTGAACATTTTTCCAAGTCCCCTTATTTTCATAGAGAATACATCACAATCTGAAAAATTTTCAAGTCCCCTTATTTGAAAAATATCTTAAAGTCTGAAAAAATTACAAGTCCCTTATTTGAAAAATATGTTACAATCTGAAAAAAATTACAAGTCCCCTTATTTGAAAAAAAAAAAAAAAATTCTTATCAATCCTTCGAACATCCGGTCTACATCGCTCCCCACATCCGGTCCGACCACGCCCCCTTCCCCGCTCAGCCTAGGGAAAGCAGTTATACAGTTGCCCACGGCTGCCAACAATTAGCATGGGCTGCCCCTGAGCAGAACTCTTGATTATCTACTACTATTACCACCTTTTCGGAACACCCTGTAGAAATTTACTATGTTTGAAAAGTTTAGGTGGCACGAATTATTTTTAATAAATATTTCTTTACCGTGAATGTTTACGTTATGAAAACCTATTTTTAAAAACTTGTATAGTATTTCTCTGTAGCTATTGAAAATGAGCAACGTGAAATTTTAAAATTCGACTAGACTAATCGATATTTTAACTATTTAAAAAAAATGTATTGTAAGTAAACCAGTTCAATAAGCATCTTCTTAATTGCATTCCGAACATTATTAATTTTTTTCATAAGGATAATTACATCATTAACATAACGAAAAAAAAGCATTACTTCAGCAAGCTATTCATTCTAAGAATTATTATTTAAAACCAAAGAGTTAAGAAGATAAATTACCATGAATCAGATTAAACTCTTGCACTTATAAAAAGAAAACCAGTAATAATAAGCCATAGCTGATTACAAATCAGACTGAATGTGATTACATATTACAGAGAATGTGCATGTTAAATCTGTCTAGTCTTAGACTCTTTATTTGCCTGTTAGGTGAGAGATGGTATTTAAAATTTTCGAAACTGCTATAATATTTGTTACTGAATGACTAGTTCTGAACTTTGTCCTAAGAATACAAATATATATATATATATATATATATATATATATATA
The DNA here is from genome assembly GCA_038373885.1 of Cheiracanthium punctorium. Classification (NCBI taxonomy): domain Eukaryota; kingdom Metazoa; phylum Arthropoda; class Arachnida; order Araneae; family Cheiracanthiidae; genus Cheiracanthium; species Cheiracanthium punctorium. Next base: position 366 of record JAWZYV010019127.1, on the reverse strand, counting down.
TATATATATATATCCCTCAGTTTATTAAAAAAAACGCCATATCAATAGCATTATCTCTAAAGCTTACAAAAAACTTGGTTTTCTTAAGTGCAAAACTAAAGAATTTTCTAACCTTCATGCATTAAAAATCTTATACTTTAGTTTGATACGCTCTAATCTTGAATATTGTAGTCTTGTTTGGGATCCGCATTATAAAAATAAAATGAAAATTCTTGAGCGGGTGCAGACTCAGTTTACTCGCCCTTAAACTCTAACATATACCACAAACACAGTACCATCTATTTACCCAACCTCGCAACAAATACACCACAACACATTCTCCTATAAAAAATTAAACACTAAACCTAACACCACTCATCACACAAA
>JAWZYV010019126.1:0-25654 GCA_038373885.1 Cheiracanthium punctorium | reverse complement strand
AGCATACATAGGCAAAACATATTCGTTGCTCAACGTTTATGGAATACCGTACCTTAAATAAATATCACAACATAGCCTCATTCAAGCAACAGTCCATTGCGGCTCAGAATCATTCATTTTAGATTAACGTTAGCTGACATGCTCATGAGTTTCACAATCTGTGGAAAACGTTGGAAAGACGTAGAGCCAGAGATTTTTTGTGCCCATCGTCACTCCTAGTTATGGGACTGTGAATTGCTCGATGACTGCTGGATGTTGTGAGATCTGTGGCCAAACCTTGGAAAAAAATCTCCCAGAGAACGGTGAAAAGCAACGGCTCCCATGTTCCTTCGACTTGATTATCGTAATGACGATATTATTGAAATCTGTTTTTCTAATTATTTCAGTGCCGCTATTCAACCCTTTGAAGCGCACCAATTTCCCAATGCCGAAAAAATGTGCAGCCGTTGCCATTAACCTATTTAGCTACCAGTAGGCGGTCGATCGAATCGTCCATCGCGTGCCACAGTGCTAAAGGACATTTTTGATACAGCTGGTTGTGCGGCGACCGCGCAACCAGCATCCACAGTTAAAACGTCTGATCCACATCGAGAAGAAAGGATGGGCACAGAATGGAGTAAGCTGGTTAAATATTCATCAAATGTGTGTCCGAATAAGATTGTATTGGACAGTGTTTTGTAAGCGATGCGTTCGCATGATTTAACTTTCTTACTCCACCTTCATTTACCTTACGGCTAAATGATGATGGGCGAAGACTTATTCTAGCATCCTTTCCTCTCAATGATCAGCTGGTGGTGATGCTCATGACCATGCTTTCGCCTTTTACTTTTACTTCCAGTTTAGAGGCTAGAATTTCTAGAATTCGAAACTCTGTTCATGAGTTCTACACTCCAAGTTCAGAAAACTGAAGAGTTTTTTGGCTGTGAAGAATCAAGAAAAAAAAATTTCTGGAGTATACTTCCTAAACAAAGACAATTATGTCAATATGTATGTATATATATATTTGACCAAATAATGCAGCTGAAGCATTCATGATTTTCTTCGTATTTCTAACATCGACGACAACGAAGTGCGGATATATTCATTCATCACAGTTATCTTTTTACACTTCAGAATTTTTCAAGATCGTAAATGGAAGGCATCTACTTATGATCGCAATTCACGACATTGCATCAAATGAGTCTGACAAAGCAACCATTCTGAAGAAATAACATATAACACAGCTGAAATTCACATGAATTTAAACATTATGAAAAGGGATGATTCTTTTATGAAATGTTCATTGGCTATTGCGCAGCTACTGCTGTCAAAAAAACTTGGTTTACTCTCGACGAATGTTCGCCAAGACACCGTTTGCCTTTTAGACATAGAGTGTTTCTGGTTTATTTTCTTTTCCCTCCCCCATTTCGGTCGGTTGTCAACTAACTCTTTCGATATATATTTGGACGGGTGAACGTAATCGTGTGCATATCTTGTCTTGCAAACTCATACAGGTGTTTCTGACTGACTTGGTTGCCTTTTCTTTTTGCCTCTCTCAGGACCAGGATCCGAATAGTTGGAAGTGCGAGACTCGCCTGCAAAAAGGGTGAAAAGAGAGTGCATTGTACATAGAAATTGGTGCAAAAGCAGAAGAAGGGTGATTAAAAAACAGAATAAATAAAGCATGTGGTACAGCAGAGCATCGAATATTAAGTTTTTCAACGCTTTTCTGAATTTTACAAGCTCCCCAGACAGCACATAAGCTTAAATCAAGCTTGACATTTCTTTGAATTTGACGTATTAATACAAGCTTGACAGTTCAATTCATTTTAAGCTTGCAGCAAGGTTGGAGAAGTCATTTGAACTGTCAAGCTTGAATACAGCTTGATTACTGCTTGAAAGGGAGAGCGGGCGGTGATGGCGCCATCTGTCGCTGTAAGGCGAGCAGGCGAGAAGGAGAATGGACATTAATTTGTCTAGCGTTTTCTCAAATTTGCTCATATTAAATAAAGAAAAGTTCGTAAAAGTTGCGTTTTATTTTATTATCGCACAAAACCTGGACATTAGAACACGCAAGGGGAAGGAATGAATGGGATAAGCCCCTCTGAAGTGTAACACGAGGGGAGTTTTAGTTTTATTTACATCTAATTAACATTAGTAATTCCATTAACTAATTAATTAGCCCTAAAATAAATTTTAATATAATTGACACAATTTATTTAGTTAAGACTCATAGATCAATAAAGAAGTTAGGAGTTTTCGAAATCCTATGGTATGGCCATATTTATATATATGCTTATCACAAAATATCCATTAGTTAACATTTTTTATTTCGTGATGAAGTAAAGAAAATTTCGAACTTTTTGGTGTATCAAGAAAATTTTTTGGAGTGAGAAACTTTGCTCCCATGCCTCGTAATTGCCATTTCTGGAATTTGCGCACCCATGCGCTCATAATACAAACGGACTAAAAAAAATATTAAAATCACTTTTAAATACATAGTCTTGTTCTAAATAAGTATAAATAAATAGGTAATTTTTAATTCAATTTTAGTATTCTTTAAAAATGTTTTATTTTTATGTCGGGAAAATGCAACAGCAAACAAAAATAAGTTAAAATGCTTGTGATAGTAGTATGGGGACCCCAAAATAACCTCTTGCCCCGGGGCCCTGACCACTTATGATCAGGCTCTGGCCGCCACAAAATAATTTATCATCAGTAATAAATGTACTTGACCATAGAATTAAAAAAAAAGATTCTATATTTCCAAATATGGAAATTCTTCAAAATAAAATACAATTATACTACGAAATGGATTTCAAAATCAGTCGTTTGTCTCGATTTTGGCCAGTATTGCCCAACATGAGTGTCGCGATATTGAAAGTTTTAAAACGTGTGCTGCTGTTAAGTTTATATAATGTTTATTTCCCTATTAGTAGAGTCTCTAAATCACACATAACATTATTTTAATTTTGATGCATCCCATGAAAAAATAAAAGAAACAGATCAACACATCGGCCACTATCGATCTCGCCAGAAAACGGCGTGACAACCATGAAAGTCACTTCAAACTTTAGTCGTGCCAGTGCGAGAGGCAGGTTGGCGGAACGGATAGCACGCTGGCCTCGCAACCCTTTGGTCCCGAGATCTATTGCGGACGCTTGATGGAAACAGATTAAATTAACTTGAAATTTCAGCATAGAGGGGAAAAATAAAATATATGGGACGGGCGCCCCGTGTATTTAAGAAATTTTTTTTTAGAAATTTTTTTTAAAGCTTGAAATTAAGCTTGCTATGTCAGGCTTAATGCAAGCTGCGCAAGTGTAAACTAGAACACTTGATTCAAGCTTGCATTAAGCTTACACGCTTGAAATTTTCAAGCTTAATTCAAGTTTGACTTGATAAATCAAGCTTGCTGCAAGTTTGCTGTGCTGTCTGGGATTATCTTTCCGTTATTATGTCGTTCCAACTCAAAATTGTCTTCCGAATTTTAAATCATTGCCTTCAGTCCGATTGAGCTTAATATTTTTTTAGATTATAAGTTGTTTGAAATATCAAATGACTGTTCGGAAAGATAGGTAAAAATAGTGGGGGGGGGGGAAGTTGGTGGGCCGGAATTTTCTTTTTATAAAAATTACTTTTTTTTTTTTTTTTTGTATGCTTTGTGGCAAAAGCAACAAAAAAGAATATTTCTGCGTTAGAATAATTTTTATTTCCAAAAAATTGCATTGATAAACATTGCTCCAGATTTTTTGATTCATGAAATCAAAGAGCTGAAATTGCGTTTCCGATTTAAAAATCGACTTCAAAACGTGCTATGGACGTAAACATTTATGCTGTCGCTACTCCACTGTATAACACAAATAAAAGTTTAGCATGGAAATATCAATAGCAAAAGCGAAAGAAGTGGTGTGATGAAAGCAGCAAAGAAGAATAAGTGGTTATTATAACGAAAAACGTAATATTATTTCGAATAAGACTAGAAAAATCTGAAAAATTCTGTATGCCCGGTTGAACACTTAAGTAAAATACATACCCAATGAGGAAAAAAAGGTAATGAATGTTACATAACGTTTTAAAGGAAATGCGAATGTAGGCAATGACCATGCTATTAATTCAGAAAAGCTGGGAGCTTTTTTGGCGAATTCAGTATTTTAAAAATGCTGTATACTATATGATTTGATGCAGGTGCGCACAACTGGCGTGACGTATATAGAATATATTGATATTTTCCATGGAAATTACATCACGCCTGTGACGTTTTCTATAGGTTCTCCTTTTTAGAGGGTTAGTTAAAAAAGAGAGCCTAGTTAAAAAAGAGAAAAATAAAATAGTAACTTAGGATAAAACATTTTACATTATTGTTTGTTCATTCTGTAAAGTTGAATAAGCTTTTTCTTACCCCCCCCCTTTTTTTAAAACTAGACTTTCCCTAAAAAGACCTACCGAATCCACTACTTTTGTGCACGTATGTCAAATAATTTTATTTCTTTTTTTTTTTCCACCCAGACATACGGCATAAGTAAAATTGATTTATAAATGCAGTCTTGAGATAATTTTTCCTGTCACTCTTCAAGATTTTAAATGTTTATAACCCAAACTTGGAATTTTCCCTGATTTTTTTCTGTTAAAATAAAACTTCCTTACAAGTCTAGATTTTTCAGTTTTGAGATTTTGGTGCATTGGCACGTTTCGAGGAATTCTGAATTTATTTATGCTATTTTTACGAGATGTATGTATGTGTGTGTGTGTGTGTGTGTGTGCGTTGGGCGTATTCGCGCACGTTCATTTTATTTAATTGAAAGCACTGAGTCATAATACCAAGTTCAGAAGATGAGAAATATGTCATCACTATCAGCAAACTCATTTTAACTATAGCATCTTGGGGCGTAGCGGGCGTCTCTGCCCAAGAGAGAAATATATACCTGTAAACACTAGTTCGAATGGACTTTCTGACTAGGAGCGTATGCAGGTTTCCTTCAAGGGAGGGTTATAGACACAACTTTGTGATAAAATGTGTAATATTTAAGCTAAAAAATAAAAAAATATGGACATTTTGTTAAAAAAAATTTGACACGGGGGGATTTGAACGCCCCCCCCCCTTTGTATACGCCACTGTTTCTGACAATGGTAATGACATATTTTATACTCTTCTGAATTAGTATTGAATATTTGCGAATCTCTAAAAATAATTTCTGGATCTGCTCTTGCGTAATACACAGTTCAAAGTTAAATGAATTTTGTCAGAAAAATCAACTCTTCCCATCATGTATACTATATACATAATCTTTTTCTTTTCTTTTACATTTAAATCAATTCTGGATAGCATTTTTTCTTGATGAATAACACAATAAAAAATATTTCACACAGTTTATTAAATAAAATGGAACAATGCACTTTGTTACAGTTATGTGGATGTGTAAAATGTTCCTTTATAAAAATGAGAGATATTTCTGAAGTTATCTTGACCATATCTTGGATAAATTAAAAAAAAAAAAAGTTTTGTTGTTTAAAAAATTCTGATTTTTGGATCATGGGCCAACCAAATTTTATTTTACAGGTATAAGTTTTGTGGTAGGGGGAGTTGAGGCCACGTGGGTATTGTGCTCTTATTCATACCAGAATTACATCGCACAACTTGAAGAGTTGTATTGCATGTGAAGAAATAATTTTCAGTCGATTAGAAAAGCCACTCTTTTTATACGTCATTTCGATAAAAAGAAGCTGTTGGATTATCATTATCTCTCTGTTATTGCAACAAAGAGAACTGTGACTAGATATTGAAAAAACAAAACGTATTTCGAGGCTGGTGCCAGGAAAGCATCACTTATTTAGCCGAATGTCGCTGCTTCGAGTGGGTTAAAAGCAGTGATTGTTCGAATGCCTAGACTGTTCATATAATGCGCAGAATAGTCAACAGATTATTTCGGAGTGACGTTTCATAGTGTTAAATCCAGAAAAATTATTCAATATAGCTATTGAAATTATCTTCAAATACTTCGCAAGATTATATGCGGACGGAACACAAATATCGAATGCTTGCTAAACAAGTTCGATCCGTTACAGTCACCTAACTTTAACTGAGTAAAATTTTTAATATTCAAAATCGATTTTCTCAGAGTGGAATACATTATGGAAACTGCTTGGCAATAAAAAGGCGGTTTCTCCACAGATTGCTTGGGTCGTGAAATGCTCTGTACGATCTCAGAATTCTACTCGATTGAAGAGTACGCCATCTAACGTTAGAATAAGCAGGGGCGGCCCTAGGGTAAGTGACCCCCCCCCCTTCCGCGAACGCAAAAAAGCGCCCCCATTTATGCTCTAGATCAAAATTTTTATCCGATTCTGAGTTTGAAATTACGCCCCATCCAAGATGATGCCACGATGCGATGCTTATCATGTCTAGCCGCCCCTGTGAATATGTGGTGACATTTGAGTGTAACAGAATTTTTTTTATCCTTAGTAATAGTCCACACCTTTAGTCGAAAGCTTTATTATTTATTTTAGGGCGAGATTCAAAAGAAAAAGAAATCTAAGTGTTTCCCTCGCGAGCGGGAAATACTTCGAATAAAAGCAAAGTGTCCTATTCAAACGAAACACATCGAACGCTTTTTTGATCACGTGACACCACGAATACTCTCGTGCGATCGCTTTCTCAAATTCGAACTTTTTTTCCGCCATCTTTAGTCCATAGGTCAAGAAAGGCATAGCATCTGGATTTCTGGTTAATTTAAATTTCGAGGAAATACGATAGAATTTCAGCAATCAGCAACTCTATTAAAGATTCTTAGTAGTTCGCGAAACTTTATATTATTTTACAAAGTTTCACAAGAAAAGATTCAGCTGAAACAAGTACGAGCTACAGCCTACGCACAAACTAAATAAAACTATATCAGGTGGCGCTATCTTCTATTCACATTATAAAATTTTGTCTTTTTAGAAATAGAATTAAACTGGTTAAAATTTCCTTTTATCTTACGCTATTTAATAAAGAATAAAATCTGAGTTTTTTGAAAAAATGCTGAATTTAATGGAAAAAAAAAGAAAATAATATCAATAGGAAAAAAAAAAAAGACAAACTTTTGTAATTTTGGAACATTAATATATTCATAAATGCACTAAACTTTAAAATTTTTGTAATCAAAATTACACACATTGAATAGCAATAAATGAATACAAGACAAAAAAAAAAAAAAACCTTAAGCAATTGTTTTTTACTATCACTCATTCGGAAAAAAGAAGCACTTCAGTTTTTGTGAGTAATTTTAATTAAAAATCGTCTAAAGTGATCTATATACATATGTCACAAAATTAAGTATTTTCCTCATAAGATAAAACACATATTTTAAAATAAAATGCATGGTAAAAGGAATTGTAACCAGTTTAGGCAAGCATATATTTTTAATGATTAAAAGTAATCTAAGCAAATATCACTACAATTTATGAAAATATATATGAGATCGTTTTTATAGTTATGAGAAAAAGATGGTGCTACCTGGTTGACATCTGACGTCATCATGGATCGGCGATAAATTTTCGTCGCTGCAGTCCTTCATATCCGACCGTGTTTGCTAGTGTTCCTGTGTTTCATTTGAATAAGAATTTTCTGTCGTCTTATGGCCTTATCACACTAAAGGGAAAATCCGAGCAACTTCGCGCTGGACCAACATTTCCGACGGACTTGAAGGCGTGGTTATCTTTAAGGGTTGCAAAAGTAAACAAACTCTCACCGACGCCAAATAGTCATCGCTTCGCTGATTTGGCGTGCAGGTTCTTATTTTACTTATCGTACGTTGGTATATTTACATCGGATGGGCAGCATTCTATAATTCGAAAGTCCACTTGAACGCGGCCATAATTTTATTTACACGTGATTCTGACATCGAGCCAAGCTGCCAAGCTTCGAACATAGTCGCCATTGCTCGAAATTGCTTATGACGTCGCAAGAAGAAGTACTCTGATTGGCCGAAATTTCGTCCGACTCGGATTTTTTCTTCGGAAAGGAAAAAGTTGGAGTTCGCGGTCGCCAAGGTAACGGCGGAGAAAATCGGCCGGAAACTTAATTTGCAAGGAAAGTCGGTCGGATTTTTCTCAGTGTGATAGCCCTATTACAAAGTGATCGAACTCTGGGAGGGAAAGTTCGTTTCGGAGAGGATTGTTCGCGTTTCGTTTGAATCAGGGCCTTGAACAGTGGCCTTGAATCAGGGTTAAACAGTATTCTATCAGTGTGCGATGTTTTACTCTTGCTTATAACAATTTCAAAAAAGCATAACAACCCAGATAATGTAGATCATTAAGAAACAAAGAAATAAAGTTAATCGTACGGATTTTTTAAAAAGAAAATTGCTTTTTAGAAATATCAAGTGGCCTGACTACCAATTTTTGCCTTGGGTAACCGCGACCCACGTGGCACCAAAACGTGTTAGGAAATTTTAACCATCTGCAGTTCGTTACCTCGGTTTTCAGAGAAAGCCGAGCTCGTCCTCCTCTGACGCCTGTCCGGTTTTTTCCAGAAGAGGGATCGCATTTTCCTGTGGGCGGCTTTTCCCGTTTTGTCCGTGTGCAGCATGTCCAGCGACTGGCAGCGCTGCACGCGCAATAAGTCCAGGGATGCGAACGACATCTTGTCTCTCTCGGCAGCGTCCTTGCGGTGCTGCTCGTTCAGGGAGTATAACTTGTGCGTGATGTCCTTGCCGATCAGGTTATACATTATGATGTTCAGGAAGGGATTCGTAGCCAGCAAATTGAGCAGCTCCTTGCGGCCCCAACACAGCAGCTGGCAAGGCTCTATGGCCGTTAACGTCACCTGAAAGGCGAGAAAAAAAAAAAAATAGATCAAGTCTAATTGGAACGCACACCTAGAGGCAAAGCACTAGAGGACATTCATCGCTACGTTCCACGAGAGCTGAACAATCTTTCCCCTGATAAATCGCACTATCAGGGCTCGTGCGTATACTCGCGTTTTACGCGTAAATCGATGTATATATATATATGAGACGTCAGATATTTCATGTAAAGTTCCAGAGTTAAGGCAAATAATATGGTTTATTGAACATTATCTTTTAAGTTACAATATAGAATGAGAAGAGGGGAGGGGAGACGGGTACAAAAATCAGCGTGGACTCATTAAGCAGTTCCAGTGGCAGAAGTCCGACGATTTTCTATGTGCGGGAGTATTTACGCTTACCACACCACGTGGTTTTCGAAGACATAACTCCGCCTCTCTCTTATCTCTGATCGAACCACACACATTTACCAACATGACCCGCATCCGGGGCTACAAGGGCGTGGGGACACGTGTACATCTAAAGAACTCAGAATCGACGGCCTGATGTTACAAAATAAATAAAACATAGCTCCAGAGCTCATTATATATATATATATATATAGTCCTAAGTATTCTAATAGTTATATAAAATCTGCCATTTTAAAATTATATAATTACTATACCAGTTCTTATAATTGGATTAATATACGTACTTTCATTTACTCCATTAAAAAGAAACTTTTAGTTAAGTATTTTTCTATTTTTTCAAATCTTAACATTTCTGGACATTTTTCTCACCTATTCTTCGATCTCATTGTTGCACGAGCCACTGCACTTACCGTAAACCTAACCAATAAAAGTAATAATACACCTTCTAATTCTAACTTATTAATTACTTTCACAAATCCTGCATTCAATAACTTAAACTTCAATACAATATTTTCTAATAATAACACTTACTTTCCCATCAAAAATGTCATTATTAAAAAGTCCTTTAAATATCCCCTACCCTTTGGTAGGAAACTATTTAACTATAATTCCTTTTCAAAAACATATAACCCTTCTGATACACCACCCTGTATATGCAATGATAATCACTATAGGAACTTCATTAATAGGGATTATGGACACATCATTACTGGAGATCTAGCTATCGTAAAAGATATTAGGCTAAAAAAACTCATGCAGAAAGGCTCTAAACACCGTATTCCTTCAAAACACTCTCTTAGTGGCATTGTAACACAATTCACATATGATTTAGATTTTTACATATATAATACTGCCTTAAAATACAGCACTCCTATTGAAGCCTTCACTACCTGGAAAGTAAAAGTACTTTCATTCTTTAAGCGAAATATTGCTAAATATGTAAAATATAGTTCTCCTGTCAATAGTCAATTTCATACTCAAATAGACTTTATAAAACAGTATTTCATAATTACTTATGTAGATAAATCATCCAATAACTATGCCTTTATTTGTAAACAGTTATATCATAGCTTGTTAGCCTCTACAATTGTAAATAACAGTATCTATTCCTCTACTAATTTGTCTACTGTAGTTTGTAACAAAAAAATTCTGGCTTTTTATAAACTTCTCAACCTACAACATAATAATCTACACTATCCTTATATTGTACTAATCCCTAAATTTCACAAATCGCCTGTAAAGTTTCGAACTGTTACAATAGGATGTAATACATATAGCAATGTAGCAAGTAAACTTCTATTAAAGATACTGTCTGTTATGCATGAGTATTATATAAAACGTAATGATTACTCTATCTCTACAGGAAATAGTTATGATCTACGCAATACAATATGTACTATTAGTAATATTACCTCTTTATATACCTATGATTTTAAAGATCTATTCAACAATATTCCTCTTGACGACCTTTACAATGTAATTAATGAATTATTTGAAACTTGTGTTAACAATATTCAGCTCCCTTCCCATGTTGATGTAACATATTTCAGTTGTCTATCTAAATTTATTATCTATAATAATTTTATTCTACATAACAATAAAATATATCTACAAAATCATGGTATACCACAAGGTGGTTCAGCATCTAGCTACCTTGCAGATCTTTACTTATATTACTATGAAAAAGAATATACTAATACACACATCATTCTTAAACGATATATAGATGATATCTTACTTGTAAACACTACTAATAATAATAACATTATCTTCCCCATAAAATATCCATCTGCTCTGGAATTAATTAAAAATGATATGCTTAACAATTCTGGTAGTTTTCTAGATCTAAGTATCTCCATCACTCCTAGAAATAGCCTTAGTTTCAATATATATGATAAGCGTAAAGATTTTAGCTTTAAAGTAAATAGCTTTACTCATTTTTCCTCCTGCTTACATAAATCTGTATTTCGCAATATCATCTATAATCACTGCTGTAGAATCAAGTTTCTATGTTCTGATGATTTCAAAGTCTCCAATTTTAAATCTCTATTTCTGTCAGCTAGACAATACAACTATCCCACTAAGTTCCTAAAATCCATTATATACAATTCTTGAAAATGATGTGTCTAATGTCTTTATTAATTTACTGGAGGTTGGGTGGGGTTTTGGTTTTAAGGTTGTAATTGGATGGTTGGGTTGGGCGGAGGAAGTTTTTCTCTTATATAAAAAAAAAAAAAAAAAAAAAGTAATATGTTTAAAAACAATTTGGATGTGTTTATGCATGCATATATATATCTGGAGGAATTATTAAAAAAAAAAAAAAAAAAAAAAAAAAAAAAAAAAAAAAAACGGGGTTCCTATATTGTGATTATTCTGTTCTAAACATTATTTTTTTTTTCTTATTTACTAGATTAATCTTCTGTCATACAATAACTTATTATACATACTTAGTCAATAATAATAATCATTATATTTTTTAAACAATATGTTATATTTAATTTTGCTATAATATTTATTTTATTCAATCTTTTAAATTTATTATTATTCAATATATATTTATTATATTAATATACCTGGATATTCTTAAAATTTAATAATATTACCTATTAGTATTTGGAAACTCCTAAACTTTCTTCTTTCCACTTTTACACATTTATTTAGTGGCAACACCATTTTTCACTTTTTACAATTCTTAGCATTGGCAACACATATCAACTGTTCAAAATAAATTTCCATGTGCTCAAGGTATGGTATGTAAAATTATCTTTCTAATTTTTGTTATCTTTTTGATTTCTTCTTTCCTTTATATAGTAGGGTAGGGCCCAGATGTGTGGAGTTAATATCTCTTCTGATATGCCACACAACCGAAACCCTACTATTTGGTTTACTGTAAATTATAATCCACTGTTTGTGGTCCCTGAAGATGGTGACAGTGGTTATAATTTCCGTTCCATTATACTATCACAATAATTCTTGCACTTTATTTGGTTTCAAAATCTGGTTTCTAATTCTTGATAATAGCTGTTACTTTTCTGCGAGATATGTCTTATTTGTAGTATGTTTTGTGTTTTACTTGTTAGTTATATATATATATATATATATATAATTGACTCTCATTTTTTGAAATTGCGAGTGAAAGTTTGACTCTTAAAATTTGTATTATTACAAAAGTAATCCATTTGTATTAATATAAAATTCATGAAAATTCTCATTTCACGTTGTAACGCTCATCATCGCGCATAAAACGCAGCATTTCAAAAAGATAATACCCGCAAGTTGTACAGTCTGGTGATTCACAAAGTTTGAGAATTATATCCTAAAAAGTCTCAGAGATATGAAGGTAAATATAAGCAGGGTCATATTACGAGCGGGACAAACGGGGCAACAGCCCTGGGCCCAAAAATCTTACATTTTACACATTTATAATTTTACAATAAAACTACAAAAGAGGAAAATATTTCAAAAGTTTTACGAGTTTTTAATTATAAAGCATGAACCATGAAAATAATTCAAATTTATATATATATATTTGTATAAATTTAAATTTCTTTTCAATTCTTCGAAATGCTGTATCATTTATATAGCATACGAACATGTAGGAATATAACTAACCACATTTTGTAAACAGCATTTTTAATGTTAAAAAACAGCACAATTTTTGAATTATTTGTGTGAATTAGTTGATGTTTTAAAAAATAGTTACAAAAACGACTGTTTACTAAAAGTAGTTGTATTCCGTACTTGTTAGCAACTGTGATATAGCATTTCGACGTAACGTTTCACTATCTGTTTAACCCTTTGAGGAGCAACCCTTTCCCAATGCTGAAGAAAGGTCAGCCGTTGTCATCGCTCGACTTAACTACCAGCAAGATGGCGGACGATCGAAACGTTCATCGCGTGCCACAGATCTAGAGACCCTTTTTTGACGACAGCTGGTTGTGCCGGGCACATATATTCCCGGTCGGAAAATATAATTCACTTCTTTCAGCAAAAAAATTTGATAAAATTTACTTTATTCTCTACACTTCCCTTTTTTTTCGTTTTTTTAAAAAGTGCCACTACGGCTTTTGGGCTCGGGACAGTTAAAAGCCGTCCCACTTAGAAGTTTTTACACAGTTTTTGCCTATAGACAATAAAAAATTCAATTCTTGCTTTTGAATACTAACATTTCAAAATAAATACCCAAAAAGTATAGCTAAGACCCAGTGTACCGCATACAATACAGAAATAAAAAAGTGATTTTGTAGTAAAATATTGGGTTATAATTTTATAAACTATTTTCCTCAAATAATAATCACTAACATTATCACACATATTTATTTCGGACACAGGAAAAAAAAAATGAGCTTCGTGGGGTTAAGATTTGTATCTTTCGAAACAAAGCACTTATGAATTTCCTCTTACTAGCTTTGACCTTAATATTTAGAAATAAAATCGTTAACTAGGAGAGGAAAAAAATAAAAAAATAACATTTTTTAATCCTAAATTTTGAAAAAAATCATTTTTTAAGCTTTTTAAATTGACTCTTACTTTTATTGATAATGAGTCAGCCAAACATGCAGATTTTTAAGTCTAGAGCAAGCACTGGGAGCTAGCTATATCCATATCAATTAAAGTGTTTTTGCACGCTGGAACTCGTACGACTGTATTCACCATGAACTTCAACCGAGCGGTTCACCGACCGGTTGGAAAACTCAACTGGCTCGTCCAAGAGTTCAATTCTCCCCCCGTTTTTAAATTCTCGTCCGTCGTTTAATCTACCCCGTCTCTAAACCTGTAGTCACTTGAGGTGGAGTCTTAAGGAGGAGTGTTAAAGGGTTCTTGTGATTGGCTAAAAAACCTTCCGATGTCCTCGTAAAGTTGTTAGAGCAGTGGATAGAGGGGCGGATCAAGACATTTTTTGGGGGGAAGGGCTAAATTTTTAAAAAAGCTTGTTTCGCCCAATTAAAATGTACTATAAATCAAATTTTTAGTCTAAACCAATGTGCATGCTTTTGGGAGGGGCTAAGTTACAAAATATGATCATTTTAGCTATTTAAAGTGCATAATAAAACAGAATGTTACCCTTTAGCAATCTCTTTTGGGTGGGGGCGCCTCTTCCCTGGATCCGCTACTAGTTGATAACCAAACAACTGATTCTGCCCAGTCGACACATATCCACCGACGATTTCGTAAACCACCGGGGGAGAATTCCATCCCAAGGTTTATATTCACCGTTGCCCAGGGAGAAATTGTTACTGAACCTGTGGTAATTCAACCTAGGTTGAAGCGGGACCAATGATCAGGATCACGGTTAAAATCTTAAACACTCATTGGTCAGATGAGTAGATTGCAACACATCCATAAAGCATTGCGAGTTCGCAAGTTGTTTAACTTCACTCACCTTATGATCACAATATAATTTACCCCACAGATATCCACAGGCATCTATATATAAGGGGAGAAAGAAGGTATAGTTCTTCGAACCACATACAGTTAAAAACAATGGAAAATGGAAGGAGAGTAGTCAACTTTTTAAGGAATAGTCTAACTGCGCATACTCGGTCAACTTGAATCTAGCTGTGCAGAAAGGTTGATTTTTCTCAACCTGAAGCCGGATATTCTGTTTGGTAAATTATAGTCCGGTTATTGGTGAATACCATTTGAACGCTCGACCGAGAGTTCGCTGCTAACCGACTGTCCAGATTAAAGGTGAATACGGGCGTTAAATTAGCACCGTCTACTACCGGCTCAGCAAGAAAAAGATGATTAAGCATTTTCTTTCAAAACTACTAACACTATTTTGATTGTGTGACGCCTGTCGTTGCCCGTCCGAGTGGTCGTTGATGTTAACTATTTAGTAAAAGCAACTTCTCCCAGTTTTCGCTACAAACATACATTTTGTTTCCAAGACAAAGAACTATTATTTCTGCTCTTCGAAGCTCGAAATAAGTCAAAGTAATCACGGTAAATTCCGTGAGCTCAGTTCAAATAGCCGCCACGATTAACAGCACTAGCGGCAATTTTGCGAGTATTTAAATCTTTATTACTTGTGAGTTTCTTTCTATCTCAGACGTATTTTTGCAGTTATATATGCAGTTTCAAAATGTTTGCAAGTAAACTGAAGCATTGTTTTTCGGTCTTTTGTTCTTCTCATTATATTATTGGTTCATATTTTTTAAAGTTAAACGAAAGAACTGCAACTGTACAATTTACAGCTATTTCGAAAATTTAAGGTTTTGCCGGCGACCGAGTTGTGTGGTGGGTAAAGCACCGTACTCCGGTTTCGGGTTCAACTCCTGGTGGCCGGGGTTCGAACCTCGACTGGACGTGGTTGTCATGTCCGTCCCTTCATATGGGGCGACATTGGTCCACCTACTAGATGCCCCCATAATAAAGAGACCAACAATCCCGGCCTGTTGTGGCCAAAGACTTCAAGGCAGAGCCCGGCCATTAGGGGAAAAAAAAAGGTTTTGTCGTAAGCTGAATAGTTTTTAGCTGGCAGCACTTTTTGCAACCAGCTTCAAAATCTTACTTAGAGTTCTTCTCTGCTTAGTATTTGAATGACTAATTAATGATTAATATTTGAGTCAAATTAAACCATTTTATTCACCTTGAATAAAACGGCAATAGAAAGTGAATTTTAATAAGTTATATCATCACCACACTGTCCGTTGGGTCCAAGTGGAGCATTCAAGCACCAATTAACGAATTAAGCCTGGGAACAATGGGGTGGGGGGAATTCACCCTCACATAGGGGTAACTTACTAAGGACAGAAAGGGGCAATTGCCCATCTAAAATTCAAGGAAATTCAGATTACACCCATTTGAAAATAGTATTTTCTAAAATAGAAACCATTTTACCTCTTCTGCCAATTTTACATGCCAATTTACGCTAATGCAACCCCACATTCATGGTTAAAGCTAAGCTAACTAAAGCTAACTAAAGCTCAGATATCTGGTTAAAGCTATTACAGAAGTGAAAACAAAATTACAGTTTTGCCTTTTTCCAGCAGGATCAGTGGTTTAAGTCAGCGTTCTCAACCTTTTTATCGTCACGGGAACCTCAACATTGACGAAAAGTGGACTCTCATCGTTCTTTCCGTGATAATTTTACTTTGGCCCGTTGAGAGGGAGGGGAGCATTGGTTGTTTAGATTTAATAATTTCAATTTACTTGTATTTAAACATGCCTTCGAATTAAAATACAGATGCACAAAAAATGAATCTAAAGCGATCTAACGTATTATCTCACTAAAACGCTGACTCAATGAGAACCCAGAGTTTGTTCCTTTGCAACGAGTCGGTTCCATCTGGGTGTAATAAAAGACAAGGACACCCGAAATGTGTTGCTTATGTCCAGTTAACTCCTTTGTCTGCTTGGTTGCGGTCATTGCAGAAAACCCTGCTTCACACAGATAGGTGGTTGCAAATGACGAGATTTTAATTCATAATCTTGGAATGTTTAATAAACAATAAACTAATTTAAGATAGTTGCAAGATTTCTTCTGTTGCAAAAGAATAATTGAGTGCAAACCCGACAAAGTCGAAATCCGAGAGAAATACACCACAGTAAATAAAATGGAAGCAATTTAATGTTCCTCGTGCTGCCCGATACCATTTGATCCACAGAGTTGGGGACCACTAGTTTAAGATAACGATCTGGACTAACATATTTTAAGTATTCTAGCAAAATATATGTGTAGAAGCATTCTACCTCACCTGGAAGCGTTTATCGTTGTTAGATGCGCATGATTCCCATTCTGGAGAATCCACGAACTCCGTTGGTAGGAGATAATGTAAAAGGATTTCTTCGCAGGTCACCTTCATCCTGCGAATAAAAAACACAGAAAACATTTTAAAAACGAATTTTTAAACAAGAAAAATAAAATACTGTTTGATACACAATGGAGTCGGCTTACGCGAGGGTTCCGCTCCAATAATTCTAGCGTAAGTGAACATTTCGCGTATATGATGACAAATATTTTAGACACTTATAAGCACCCTCTAACTGTTTTAAAGTATTACTGAACTATATATTGCTATTTCAAACGTAAGGTAATGAATACATTAGAGCGTCGATAATCCGGGCGTCAAAAATCCTGACCGTTGATGGTTCGGATTTAATTTCGATGAAAAAAAGTTGAAATGATACATAGATAAGGAAACCCATTGCCCATGCCTACTGGTTCAAAATTTTTTATCATTTTTTCTGAACCTCTTATTTTGTTGAAATCAGCAAAGACAAAGGGTTTCATTATTAGACACAAAACAGCATTCTATACAGTATTCTATAAACACATATGAAGGGTCCACGGGAAGAACGATGAGAGTCCAACAGGCGCGCAGCCAGGAAAATTTTTCGGGGGGGGGGGGATATGAACTTATATCTGCATAAATAGACGGAATTTCATCACTAATCCAAAAAATTTCGGGATATATCCCGATATCCCCCCCCCCCTGGAGTCCAATACAGCTGATTTTCCAAAACTCGAAAGGCGGGCGGGACTCTCCACGTTCTTCCCCACTAGACTGTATCTTTGGGCTATTTTTTCAGTGTATTCTCATCGTTCTTTCCCCTTATGGGTTCGTATATTAATAGTGCCACTAATGAACAACAGAAAGCAGTAGAAACCTCAACATTGACGAAAAGTGGACTCTTAACGTTCTTCCCGTGGACCCTTCATATGTATGCACATATTGTGCATTACATATGCATGTATATTCTTTCATTAAAATACATTAAAAGTTCATATTAATTAATGGTTTTATTGATCTGCTCCTATTATTTAACTACTAAAGTGATTTATTAACGGTTTTAACAAGTTTTCTTTTTGTTATGAACTCAAACGACCACTTTTTGGTTCTTTTCTAAAATCAGGACATTTTGATAATCCGTACAGGTTCTGGTCACAGTTAATCTGGATTATCAATGCTCTACTGTAAATGAATGCTGTAAATAAAGTTAACATTAAATAATTGTGAAATTTCACAGTTACAAAACAAAATGAAATAAATTATTAATTAACAGACAAAAGTATTATAGGAATTATATCTTAATTTTCTGAAGTTTACTTATGTAAACTAAATTCACTAATGAACGAACAGTTTATTAATGCTGACAATATCACTCTTCACCAATACTTCACTAATAACTCAAAACTAAGAAAATACATTCGATTTTACATACCTAATTTATTAATTCTCTAACCATAGCAAAAGTTATCCTAAAGGAACTTTAGAATGTAATTAAAAAATGTTAAATACAGCATACAAGAACAAGGAACGCGTTAAAAATAAGCGAATTGTCTCATTAACGTACAAGTGAACCCGAAGAAATAATTGGAATATGGAGGCTATCTCACTATCGCAGCGGTGCCTTGAGTACTATTTTATGTGCAGGGCACATCACGCGCATTGGATTTGCCCCTCTCATCCTCACCCACTGTTGTCACAGAAACACGGCGAAAGGCTTCGCCAGCTCTATGCGAAGACCACGAAATTGTTATTTTTCATTTATTTCCTCCATCGGAAACCTCGCTTTATTTTATTGATAAAATTGAAATATGTCAAGTCCAAAGTTTTAGGCTAATAGTTTTATGAAAATTGATAATCACCGATTTTGCAGGTAGCGTAGCTAGCCTAGAGAATACGCCTCTGGTCAGTACGTAGGTTTCGGAATATCCAAAAGGGTCTTTCTTCACTTCTTCAGCAGAAAAAATCACCAGTCTTCACTTTCCTGCCTTTAAGTATGGGTTAATGATTTTTCTGCTGAAGAAGACTACACGAAACGTACGTACAGACCTTATTCAATCTTATGTGCGTTTCCGCAAAGTACAAACAACGTAAAAAGTACAGGAGTTCTTATGATACAAAATCGTGAAATTAGAAAACTGACGCCAGTTAAAGCGACTGCTTAACACTTAAATTAAGAAAAAACAAATACTAAGTGAGTAGCCTCTCTGTTCATAATGAGCTAATACGCAAACGTGTCAATTAAATAATTTCACGAAACCTTTGAGAATACATCAACGTCATCCGACAATAGAAGGTTCAAAACGGCGACAGAATTCCGCCGACTTCCTGGATCATGTGAAGATCCAGTGGTCACTACAGGTCAGGGCAAAGTCTCCCTCATTGTCTAGAGTGTGTTGGCCCTTCGCCAAATGACACTTTTATTATGGGTCAGTCTGCTAACTAATTAGCTGCATATATTAATCATTCTGTCTTGAAGATATTCACTTTCGTTTATTGGGTTGTTTTTCGATTAGAATCATGACGTTTTATTGAACTCGTATATTTTCTTTTTAATTTACTTATAGAGAAAAGATTTTTTTTTCTAAGTGAAGAAGATGATACAGAAATTTGAAACAACTGGGTTAACTTCATATTCTTTAATATAGAAAACGAAATCAAATCCTGTCTTCCAGCGTTGAAAATGTGCTTACGATAGTGACGTAGCCACGCGGACATGAGGATTTTTTTTTTGTCATACAAAATTAATTTTCTCCACTCTCTAATCACACACACGCATACATATATATGAGTTGCAGTAGTCGTACGCCCCCCTCCCCCAAATGAAAAATTTCTGCCTACGCCACTGGTTTACGGCGGTCATTGAAGCCAGCAGTCAGTCGTCGCGTGGTAGTGTGAGTGTGTCAGTTGTTTCCCGTGTAACATATTAAATATTTATGCGTATCACAACGTCACCTATCGACAGATTTTTGTACTTCTTAAAAATAAATGTAAAGCGTATCATTTTATTTTTTTTGGTAGTTTATATGCAGGTTGTCCTAAATTAAGCGAGACTGTTTTAAAGTTGTCTACAGACGAAACTATTGTTGAGAAAGTTATGAAATTTTGTGCATAATGAAGGTATGGAAATTTGTGTGAGCGAATAAAAAAAAAAAAAAAAATGTTCAAAGGTTCGCCACCGGGAGCTTTTTTAATGAACATTTATGATAGTTTACAAATATTATTACAATGAAACGTGTTCAACATGATGGTCATCCTTATCAGCTACCATCTGAAATCGTAAGAGAGCCTTTTCTGTTCCACAGTTCACCGCTGTATGTTCGGGGAAAAATTACGATCATGTTGTGAAGGCTGTCTTTAAGATCCGGCAAAGTTCTTGGATAATCATGTCTTTTCAAATGTTTCAAACTCCCCCCCAAATCTAAAAGTCGCATGGAATGAGGTCTGGGGACTGCGGAGGCCATGGAATGTCCTCTGGTGGCGAATATTTGAACTAAGTTTTTTATTATTTCAAAAAAATTCCCATACTTTCTTTAAGTCGTACAGAAAATTTCATAACTTTCTCAACAATAGTTTCGTCGGTAGACAACTTTAAAATAGGGTCGTTTAATTTCGGATAACCTGTATTTTAACTTATTTGGACCAATAGAACGCATTCTGAAGTAGGAAATTCATTTCTCGCTAACCTTGTTTATATAATTTATAAAATAGTTCTGTCCATTGAAAATCGTGTATATAGAATTTAAAGCCTTTTTTTTTCTTAATTTGTATACATAAAATAAAACCCACATGACTCTAAGGGCCGTGATTAAAAAGATAAGTTGGTAAACAAAAATCTAGGGTATTCGAAATATTTTTGGTGTTTCATATGAAATTTGCTCATTTCTCACATGTCTACTAAACGCACTCAGTTCTTAGAAACAAAATCAAGGAATTAAAAGTTGAAATAAAGAATAAGTAACTAAAAAAGTTCTACGAAGCTTTTTGGATGCACGCCTAAAACTACTTAATTTTAACAACAAAAAGAAAATCTCTGATAAGGGCAGAGTTTCGAATGAATGAAACACGAAGAAAAGTTAACTTTATTTAATAAATAAACTTGTGCATGTGAATAGTATACGTTTGAACAACCGTCCCTTCCAAAAAGTTTTATTTTTCTCATTTTTTGAATTCTGAATAAATGAAATTTTAAAAAATCTTGCATAAATGACAAATTATTACTATTGAGACAGTCAACAGTGGATACAAAATAAGGAATAGGTAATTTGTTAACAAGCACTGGCAAGATGTGGTTTCACGTATAGATTCGTTCGAACAAGACAGGCAACGGAACGGATGGCTTGTATTAAATAGTATTAGAATTTCACCGTCACCAGACAGATATAATGAAAAATTAAAGTGAAGAGACATTTATCTTAACCCTTTGAGGCGCAACCCTTTCTCAATGCTGAAAAAAGGGCAGCCGTTGCCATCGCTCGACTTAACTACCAGCAAGATGGCGGACGTTCGAAACGTTCATCGCGTACCACAGATCTAGAGACTCTTTTATGATGCAGCTGGCTGTTCCGCAAAGCTAGCTGTCGTCAAAAAAAGGGTCTCTAGATCTGTGGGTCGCAATGAACGTTTCGATCGTGCGCCATCTTGCTGGTAGTTAAGTCGAGCGATGGCAACGGCTGCCCTTTTTTCAGCATGGGGCAATCTATCCAGCTGTTCTCGCATTCTTCCGTTTTTCAGCAGATGTCAGTGTTGTTAAAAATAATCGTGGCAATTTTTTTTACGGGAAACGACGTACTTAAAAAGTAAAGGATTCTCGTGGAGCTATGTCACCCGCAACTATTTTCATAGAAATCAAATGTATTCTTCGTGACTGGCAACAGTCCAAACGTCAGAGTTTGGTGCTCCCAGAGCGGGAACACTGCGCGTTAAAGGGTTAAGGCTTTTTCGACTCAGCGCGGTCCCGGCCTGTTCGAGATCATTTTAACGTTTTTCAGCTTGGTTGGAAGGAGATAAAAAATCAAGAAACACCTTCGCGAAAACGCACAGCGTCAATCTTCAGGAAACAAAATCAAGGACAGTTTCTACATGACACGAATTTGCGTTAACATTTGAGGTGCCATTTACGTTTTTACGTTTCTTCAATTATAACATGACATTTGACATCCTCTAACAGGAAGTACTTGATTCTGGAACAGACGTGATTACTTTATTTCGTGTCTTTAACTGCAGTCGCAGGATACTTCTGTGAGTGGAACAAAATGTCTAGAACGTTTTAAACTGAATAATGAGCTACTATTAGTCAAATATATGTTTTTCATTGCATTTAAGAGTCACCTATTCAGATCTCCCCTTTCTTATAAACACTTATTTTTTACTTTCTATTTATGGTGTACACACTGCTGTGATCATTCATATATTAAAAAAAAAAACTCGGCTGTTCGAGCCTCGTTAGGGGGAGACCCCACCCCTGAACCCCCCTAATTTTTTAGTTTCATTATTGCCATACTAAAACGATATTAACTGACTATGTCATTTTACTTCTCATCTTTCGTGTATTTCGCCTGGTAACCCTATGTTGAAATTTTTAGGATTGTAACCTATTTATAAAAAAATACATGCGATGCATATTCTACATCTTCCGAAATATTGTAACAATAGATTAAAGCTGTTGTGATTTCATAATATCTAAATATATGTAAAATTATGTCGCATACTTTTATGTTGCATTTTTTTTTATGGGACAATTTTCAATAAAGGGGGTGAGAGATAAAATGACATAGTCATTAATAAAAGAGCGTAACACATAATATACTTCTTCTGACTTATCCTCTCTTCCTTTATTAAGCTTTCTAGGATCCTCCACCGTTTTATAACCGGGAAGTAAAATTAATTTATACATGCAGTGTCCTTATTGAAAAACTCACTTTCCAGACAGCAGAACAGCTAGCCGCTGGTCTGTGTAGGTCACTCCTTCCATAGCGTAGTGCTCCCCGGTGTCCAGTGGCTCAATGTGCGCGTATTTGATCAACTGCCGAAAATGGTCCTTACTGACCTTCAACGGTGCAAATACCTTCAAATGAAGAAATGTTTTAAGTAACCACACACATATATGAGTGACATTCATTATCAGTTAAATGTACTGTATTATTACATTGAATAAGCACAGTAAAATAATTTTTCGAGTGATATCAGTGTTTTATCTTTAGTTTTACGAGAAAAATTGTGTAGGGAAAAAAGTGAAAAGAGGAGATAACCTTTATTTGTCTACTCTCTTAAAAATTTAGAGTGACATTGTCACTCTTACAAAAAGTCACCGGCAAATGATCCCAGATAGAGTGAGATAAGAGTGAGAAAACTGCATTATGACTCTTCATCGATAGGATTCTGTCACCCTAACTGCAAGAGTGAGACGATGTCACTCTTAGAGTAAGGGTGAAGGCGCTATCTGCTCACTCTAGCGAGAGAGTCACCACATTTCCCATGATGCGTTCACTTCAGCAGGAGTGAGTGCGTTGCTTCCATACTCAAACGACGCCATATTGGAATTGGACTGCAGTTGCGAAGTACCAACTGCATACAAGTAATGGAATACTTTTAGCTAACACAAGTAAGTAAAACCTTATAACTTTTCAATTATTGTAAATGTTATTTAAAATTTGATAATTCACAACATATAAGATACATTGATTCAGTGTCGGATCCATTAGGACTCCAGCTCTTCCGACAGACATTGCTTTGGTTAGGGTTAACATTTTGCTTTACTATACATTTTGTTTTTAAGACTTAAACAAGCCTGCTTCTTTTAATTTTATACCCTTCCGAGAAATTGATCTTTGGATCCGCCTCTATACTTGATCGTAGTATGTTATTTATGCTTATATAGCTGAAATCTTGCATTCATTTTTTGTTTCTGTATATAATATTTGAGCATGTTTTGATGCGTGTTTGTAAATCGGTGGTGCAGTCAGGATTTTATTTCGGGAGTGGAGAGGGCTCTAACCTGTGTATCAAATTGTAAGCAAGCTGTTTCAACTGTAGCCTCAGTATCAAATTTTAAACTAAGTAAAGGGTCAGATTTTTAGGAAGGATACGCGCCTGTTGCAAATAGCATAAACAAAATTTTAAATCAAAAGCAGAAAATAATGATCAATTATATATTGTATGCAATTCATATTGAAATAAATTATAAACGTGGGAAAAAAATATTTTGTGATTAAATTTCAATATGTCTATGTGCATCATTTTATCTTATTGCACATTCTAGCACAAATTCACGCTTAGAATATACATATATACGTGATTAGATCAAAATAACCGCTCTCTTGTTGTGGTGTAATATTTCCCTCTCCACTTTTTACACATACACAAACCTCTCTCTCATATGGTAAAGTGGATAATTTACGATCGAACACCCCAGATGGCCTCAGGAAAGTCCACTTTTAAATCAGGGAAACCAGCTGAAAGTAGCAGGTGATTCAGAATGTGTGAGCTTTCATTAGTAGTACGAAAAACACAAGGGATACTTGAACTTGTGCTGGTAAACTGATTCAACGCGGAAAAAAAGTTATTGTTTTTGGTGTTAAATGCGAGATTTTTGGAATTGAAAAGTTTGTATACTGTTTAAGGATAATTCAATAGTATAGTAACGGATAAGTTTAATATTACTGGTAATAAAGGTAAGTGTTACAATATTAAATTTAGTAATACAGTATTAATTTTAGAGCCTTGCACATTTTGGTTTGGTAGATTTTATGTCTTCTGTTGTGTATCAATATTGGTAAATAAAATTCTCAAATTGGTAAAACTTACCTTTTAGCCTAGATACCAATTCAAAATAATGCTATTTTTTTTCTATTGAATTTAATTAACATATGAAATATATCCACAATATTGGCTATATACTGGAAATGTTTCTGAAGTAATTCCATTACTGATAAAGTTTTTAATAGTAGCAAGTTAGTAGTTAGCCCAAATATCTTTACAATGTGTTCACAATATTAAGTAAAAATTCGAAATATATATTTATAATGTATTCTTAATATTGACAAGTAATTTTTAAAAATATTTTTATACCATTTTATTATTTTTCTAATGCTAATATACTCAATCCTTCACATTGTTATTATATTGGAAATAAAAACTAATATTGGTAAAAATTAGCAACATTTATCCATTATATTGTCTATGTTAATGAATTAAATTAAATATATTTAAAATGTATCCACACAGTATTGTGTGTATATTATAAATTTCCCTCATATTGTACTAACAAATATTTTTAATGTGTCAGCATCTTAATATCACAGTAATGGTGAATTAAGACTGTTTATCTACTGTACATTATTTCAAAATTTAAAATCTGATAAATAATTTTAGGTGCATTTATGTACAAATTGCTGAAAAATATATTTTAATAATTAAGTCAAATACTACTGAAAATCCTGTGATGATAAGACCATGATTATCACAGGGGCAAGGAGGGCACATGCCCCAGACATCCCATTTTAAGGGGTCCTTAAATTTTTTCAGAATATGAATTTAGTTTATTAAATTTTCATTCTAAGATACTAAATGCCTGGGTTTTTTTTCTAAAAGTTGGATGTGTGTGTGGAAAAATAGATCCCAAATGGATGAGCCGATTTTAATGTAGTTTGTTTTATTTTAAAGATGGTATAATCAGAACGGTTCTTCATTGTATTTGATAATATTCACTTCATCTATTCCCCTTAAATAAACCCTTTTCACTTTT